>CM023622.1:9253659-9808659 GCA_013358685.1 Antennarius maculatus | reverse complement strand
CATGGAAAACGCGTCTCTACTTGAAATTTTCTACTTACGAAATTTCTTCCAGAACCAATTAATTTCGTAAGTAGAGGTACCACTGTAATTTATTTTGTGCAACAATGATGAGACTAAATGGGAAATCTTGAAAAATCATTGTGGTAAAACTTTTTTTAGTCTTCCTGAGGCAATGGAATAATAAAGCAATGAATTTTGTTTTACGAATTAAAATGCTATTACAAACGGAACTTGCTTTCCCAAGTTGTTGCTGTATTGTCTGCTGAAACTCTCTGCTCAGGCTACAGAAAGATGATTAAAGCTACTATTATTCATATGAAATTGTGATAATATGAAAGAACACACTCCCAGTGATAATAAGCCACAGAGAATTATAAACTGAATCCCATGCTTTCTGCGGTTTAATGAGCATTTAAAAGTTTCCAATTAACTTTTTGGCTGTACAGCTCAAAATTCTACAGCTCAGCACCAAACGTTGTGAGCGTTTAACAACTTAAGGTGTAATATTTGTATGAGGAGCTAAGACTTAAGCTACATTAACATTAATTTTGAGCTTAATTTTCCAGGTGATCAGAAACATATCATCAAATGATTGATAACATCTGTATAGGATCTCAGTCATTAAGGTTGAGGTAAATCAAAGGGAGCAAAAAAGAGTCCGCTGAATGTGCTTCAGGTTTGTTGAAGATCTTTCACCTGTCATCCAAAAGGCTGACTGGTAGAGACTACAGATACTAGTGCTCATGTTAGAACAGAAAACAACAAACAGCCAGATAATAAGATAATAAGTCTCATTAGGTGTCTTTTGGTGGAGGACCAAACCAGGGGCAAGGAATGCCAGACACACCAATATGAATTGTTGCAATCAAACTCAGGACTCAGATGAAACTAAGGTCTCCTATGACGACACATCTCTCTTCACCTGCATTCCAATGATGGAAGCAGGTAGGACAGTAAGAAGAAAACAGACCACATCTCACTCCAGACCACATTTGTGCAGTGCTGGATCTCTGTCTGATCACCACCTACGTCCAGAACAAACTACTGCAGAGAGAAACATGGTTATGACATGGAGTCATCTGTATCTACTATAGAAGCCGATTTGTATGTGGAAGAGGTGGAAAGACAGACAGTTTGAGGCAGGAGTTAAGAAGCATTTTTTTTTAAATCAAAACTAGATAAACCATGTCTAAAATGAGGAGGAGGACTACAACACCATCTACCAGCCACCTCCAATGAGGCATTGGCCTCAATCCTAAGGAACCACAATAAACAATTCATACCTGAGTGCAGCTCACTATACAGCTCAAGTGAGGGTGGGAGGAACAATGACTTTCATTTGAATGTAATGACTCCTACTGAGATTTATTGTCTTGGTGTTTTTGATTTTTTGTTTTCTGGTCCAACAGGAGTATACATATCTGACTGTTAATCAGACAGTTTGAAATGAAGAAGCCTATAAAATTAGAGCTGATATTTTAAAAAGTAGCGAAAATTCAAGGGATCTTTCAGTAAACCCAAGATTTCCATCCATCCATCCATCCATCCATCCATCCATCCATCCATCCATCCATCCATCCATCCACCCATCCATCCACTCATCCATCTATCCATCCATCCACCCATCCATCTTCCACCGCTTATCAGGAGTCGGGTCGGGGGGGCAGCAGCTTCAACAAGGAGCCCCAAACTTCCCTTTCCCCGGCTACATCCACCAACTCTGACTGGGGGATCCCAAAGTGTTCCCAGGCCAGTGTTGAGATATACGGTAATCCCTCCACCTGGTCGTGGGTCTGCCCTGAGGTCTCCTTCCAGCTGGACGGTCCAGGAACACCTTCCTAGGGAGGTACCCCGGAGGCATCTGCACCAGATGCCCAAACCACCTCAACTGAGTCCTCTCCATGGTAAGGTGCAGCGACTCTACTCTGAGCCCCTCGCAAATAGCAGTGTTTCTCACCCTATCTCTAAGGGAGACACCAGCTACACCTGGGAAAACCCATTTCCTTTCGCTTGTATCTGCAAACTTGTTCTTTCAGTCATGACCCATCGCTCATGACAATAGGTGAGGGTAGGAACAAAGATTGAATGGTAGATAGGAAGCTTTGCCACAAGATTTCCATGGATTTCAAACCTGGTAATGCACCTTTGATAACCCAAGGACAAAATGCCACGACACAGAGCAATATAGTCTAAATTGTCTTCAGCCAGCCTTAAAGGGGTCATATTATGAAAAACACATTTTTTTCAAGTTTTTACATATACATAGTGGTCCTCCCTAACCCTACCAAATCATAGAATCTTGAAAACAATGCTTCCTGCATCAATAAATATCTTAAAAAATGCTAAAAAAAAAATGGGGAAAAAGGTCGGCTTAATAACAGCGCCGTGTGTGATGTCACACCCAATATGAGTGACAGAGTGATTGACCTATCCTGAGTCATATTTGATTGTCCACTCCGATAAGGGCATTGTCATCACCGAGGTGGAGTTCGTTCAGGCTTCTTTAGCGGTGAGTGGACATGTCCTGGCTCAGAGCTACACACTGAAAGCTCCTCACAAGCTGTTGAAATCAGCCAGCATTTGGCTAACTATTTAGCTCCGCTTCTATGAGGTGTGTGTGTGTGTGTGTGTGTGTGTGTGTGCGTGTGTGTATCCTCTTGAGGCATATCCTCAGCGTTAAAGCGAACATATAACCACAGTAGATGAAGTCGTTACTAAATCACAAGTGCTGTCTGGTTTTTGATGAAAAAAAGTAGCTTTGGCTCTTCTAAGTGATCTGAGAGCTGCGTGTACCCACAGCGACTACACAGCTCATTAACAAATAGCCTCTGCCTTTATTTACTGCTTAACACATATTCACTGTCACCAGTCAAGGGTTACATTCAACTGACCTAAACCCTGCATGTGAAATAAGCCAGGCAGAAATCAAGAGGTGATTCCCTGCCTTGTAGGAGACAAAGACTCGATACGTTCACCCACACACCCACACACACACACACACACACACACACACACACACACACACACACACACACACACACACACACACACACACACACACACACACACACACACAGAGAGAGAGTGAGAGAGAATAAGGAGAATTTAAGAATGAAGAATTGAAAGAAATCATAATAAATAGGTAATATATATGACGATTTTATAAGAGAATAAAATGTATGCACAGGTATGTACAGTTTTTAGTGTCCTAGCTTCCATTCATACATCTCGTCACTGCAACGTAGGTTAGTCGACTGAGATAAAGTATTGACTTTGCCCAACAATTCAATATACATCAGGAATACAATACGTTTTGTCTTGCCTCTCTGATAACATCCCATGTTTCATTAGATTGCGTTAGCTTAACTCTCCGGTGTTGTTAGCTAGTAATCTCTCATTGTCCATGACGATTGTCGGGAAACAGCTTTTGTTACCTGCTGTCCGTAAATATCTGCTGTTGTCTCCATTTATTTTTTGATTTTTGCAAACACTGTGTGTTTTACTACTCCAAACTCTTTGTGAAGTTTAACGGTGGTCTCAGTTGGATCAGCCCATGCAGTGTTTACACAATAGAGCCACAGAGTCACGTTCGGCTAACTGAGAAAGCAGCACTACCCTTGGCGCAGCGATATTAACAATTATATCATGTAAAATAAGAGAGAAAAATGAGAAAAATAAGAGCGAAATACTTAGTAACAAAGTTACTGAAAGTTAAAAAAGTTCCAAACGATGATGATTGATCAGCAGCACGTGCGTTCACGTGGTGTATGTACACAAAATACACGTGAACCCGAGGGGGAGGGGGTTGTTGACAGAGAGCTCAGAGGCACGCCCAATAACAGAGCGTTTTGGGGCGGAAGTGATTTTATCAATATTCAATCAAAGATATTAAAGACCACGGATCAGTTTGTGACAAGACATTTCAAATGCAGTGTAGTTGGACATCTGGCAGCTGAATGACATGAATAAAAAAAACCTTTAAGGGACCTTTAAGCAAGTCCAGTGGACTCGTTTTTGCTCATCTCGATTTAATGATTGATAGTTTTGCTAATAACTGACATTTATCCTTATCTGTAACAGCATACCCCAAATAATGTTGTGTGATAGTTGGGGTAGACTCTCAGTTCATCACAAATGCTTCTTTAAACTTACGGATTTAAGAGTGGTTAAGTGGTTTCATGTTCACAATCCAAGTTAACGAGCTGCGACCACCAGAGGCCTCCGCTGTGAATCTTGAAGTACTGAATTTTCACCCCATTAGCATATCAGAGCACTACAGCCATTTTTGAAGCCTGCCCCGGGACATCAGCGCACTGTGGCAATTGGCAAAAAAGTGACAGAAGATAAACGGATGTTGACAAAAATGTGATGTCTAAGGTTAATTATCCCTGCAGTTTTGATTTTATGGTTCAGACTCTCGCTTCCTCAAGCTGTTTTATTTCTTTGGCGGAGCACACACATAAGCTGAAAACACACATAAACCAAGAAACAAAACTAGATTTTAGTAGATATGTTTAGAATAGTCCAGCAGGAATCACATCATTCCTTTGTATATTGATAGTAAGGAGAAACCTTTTCAAGCGGAGAAGATAGAGGTCAATTTATCCTCTGCTGTGACAACATGTATCTAAACTTACCCACATCAAACTTATATTTAATCAATAACTTTCTTCCACCTGGAATTGCCCTCCTTTTGTTTGAATTCCATGTGATCACAGTGTATTTTGTTGATGTAGCTGTTTTTGCTTTTTTAAAATTTAAGTGGAAAGTAAAGCTGTTTGTCATCTGCTATTATCCAAATGTACTGAACATTCATTAAATGCGATGAAAAGGATTTAAAAATCATCCAGTGCAAATGAACAAATACTCTATAATTACATTTGGCAGACAGCTCCCACTCAAGAGACTGTGACAAGAGAGTTGTGGAGTTATTGATTAAATGAGTCAATCTAGTCTGGACCTTCCACATCTTAACCATTCTTCCCTTATCTCAGTGTTCCCTTAAATATTGAACTATTTGAGTCACCACTGTGGAACATGGATTAGAAAGTAAGTTTTTAAAGTCTTCAGCAAGAGCTGACTCATTGTTGTTTACATGCAGCTGCATCAGCAAGAGCAGCTTCTGCTCATTAGCTACTTCAGGCCCTATAAATTTGTTATTATATCTTGGTATTTCAAATTACAGGTAGTCCTCAATTTACGAACATTCAACTAACAAACAGTCGAAGATGCGAACAAACGTGTGCCGCCATATTCAGCTATTGTCCTGCAGTTCTCCTTTCTGCCACAACCCCCACCGAGCAGCACTGGTACGTTCACACAACTCCAACACTCGTCTCCCCCTCTAGTTGCTTCTTGTTGTATTTGGAGTGGTAATAGCATTTAAATGCTATTAACCTCAAATTGTGATAATAAATTGAAATTAGGGCTGTCACTTTAACGCGTTAATTAGATTAATTAATTACACTGCAAATTAACGCGCTATAAAAATTAACGCAATTAATCTTAAATTTGGCCCATTGAGGAAGCCGTAGGCTGCAGTGACATCACTTTGTACTTGCCTCACTAGTCAAAAGCAGGGTGACTGACAACAGAGATGGACGCGACACAGGAGAGCGAGGCAAGCCCACTCGGACCTTTGGGCAGAAAGTTCAGTTTTAAAAAGAACAAAGACGGGACTATCAACAAAAACGCAGTGATTCTGCGCTGCCAATCTGCGCTGTAGACGCCTCCGTCAGTCTGCCCCAGGGCAGCTGTGGCTACGCACGTAGTTTACCATCACCAAGTATGAATGAGGAGTGGATGAATAATGGATCCGAGTGTCTTTGAGTGTCCAGAAAAGCGCTATATAAATCTAATCCATTATTATTATTACTATTATTGTTATTATTATTATTATTTGAACCTTTTGTAAAAGAGAATTTTCAGCCTAACGTATCATTTAAATGCAAAACATGTCAACGATATTGAGTTGAACGTTAGCTTACCCTTTTCAAGGAAATGCCTGCCCTGTTGGCATCTTACTGTTGATGTTGCCTTATTTAGAGGCATGTTATACTATTCATTTTGAATTGCTGTATTGAGTCAGCTTTAGTATTCATTTTGATTGAGATTCTGCTTATGTGCCTATTTGAGACTCAGCCTTATTTTATTTCTGAATTTTATTTCATTTAACTATTTGTATTGCATTTTTGAGAAATGCACCTGGTCCAATTGGTTTGCTGATGTGCTTGGCCTTTTTTCTTTTGAATTGCATTTATAAAGCACACTTAACCAATAAAAATGTAGATTTCAAGTCTTCTCTTCTTGGTGTATTCTATTGATTGGTCATGCACTACAATTTTGTAATGTCCTAGAATTCAGATTCTTTATTTAGGGGGCTTTAGCAGGTATGAGATTAAAATGCGATTAATTTGATTAATTAATTAAAAATCCTGTAATTAATTAGATTATTTTTTTAATTGTCTGACAGCACTAATTGAAATTAAATAAATTTATTACCTCTCGGTACCGATTGTGTTCGTATGTGGAGGACTGCCTGTACTAAAAGTCTTAGTGAGGTTTAGTGAAGAGTTATTATGTGTTTTGTGTGAAGGTTTTAAAATTAGAAGTGCTTTCAGAGAAAATAAGGCAGGTGATACTCTCATAGTAAGAAAATTTGTGTGTCTGGTCTGGTTGTGTGTGTGTGTGTGTGTGTGTGTGTGTGTGTGTGTGTGTGTGTGTGTGTGTATATGTATGTATACGGCATATCCCTTCACACCACCTCCCAGTACGCTCTGTGTGCTAAACGTGACAAATCAATTATAGATAGGCAATAATTCCCATGTTTCGTCTGTGCTTTCCTCAGTGGCACCATTAAAATTGACAATATTTTGGTCTGCTCTCACAGCAACATCACTGGCTACCTTCAAAGTTTTAGTCTCTTCTCAGAGAGTTTTAGAAGACTAATGAGGCTCGCTATTTGAAATGCTGGCAGTAATAGGTGAGTGGAAATGAGAAGACTGTTGTAGAGTAATAGTGGAGACTAATTATTGGCTCGTCTACCAGGCTCACGATGAGTGAAGGGGAGGTCTAAGGAGAGAGTCATGACCTAATTGACCTGCAGCTTATTTGATAATAATACCTTTTTATTTCTCTCATTTCATGTACATAAAATCTACATCTTGTAGTTAATCTTAAGTTTGATTTCATCTTTATGTAACCCTTATTATTTAAGATGATGTGTTCAGGTTGCAACAAAGCACAAGTGCTGTTTTTGTTTTTCCCCGGAAATACCTATTATTTCTTTCAATCAATTCTCAAATAGTGGAGGCTGTCACATGGAGTGCATTAGCAACAAGGCCATTCCACCAGTTGAATGCTATTTGCTTGTTTTCCCTCTCTATTTTAATTTATTTTAACACACTATTGGTCCATTTCATGTGCTTCTAATTTTTTTACAAATGGAATATAGTGGCATTTTCCGAAGGTTGCTCACCACAAGACATTTACTTGGAGAATGTTCAAAACACGGTTTGGGAAGAGGTCAGTTTTAACAAAATTGTTGATGTATTTAAGATTACAAAACATTTTATTTGCAAAACAGTTGAATCTCTTTAAATATCAAGCCATTTATCTATTTTAAAAGAATACTTAAACCTGTACTTACATTATTTGTAATTTGCACATTGGGGTGGTGAGGGGTTTGAGGGATGTATCTAGGGATGAGCGAGTACACCACTATCAGTATCTGTATCTATTTAACCATCTAAATTATCTGTATCCGTATCTGTACTCGGAATGGACGGAAGTTGGTGTGGTTTTATCGGAAATGGGTGGTTAAATCTGTACATTATTTTAAGTCTGAAATTGATATGGATTGATCAAAAGTTGCTATATTTATTGTTTTTGTTTTTTTAAAAACTATTTACAAAACAGCCTCAACATTGAGATTCAAATCAATGTTTTTGATCACATAAGAGAACTACACTGCCCGGCCAAAAAAAAAGTCACACACTCTAATATTTCGTGGGACTGCCTGTAGCCTTGATTGCGGTGCGCATTTGCGCGGCTTTGTCTCCACAACCTCGTACAACGTCACAGCATTTATTTCTGTCCAGAATTGCATTAATTTTTGGCCGAGTTCTTGTTTTGATGATAGGAGTCAAACCACTCTGCAAGGTCTTCTCCAGCACATCCCATAGACTTTGAATGGGGTTAAGCTCAGGACTGTGGGGGCCAATTGATGTGTCAAAATGATTCCTCACGCTCCCTGGACCACTCTTTCACAATTAGAGTCCGATAAATTTTGGCATTGTTGTCCTGGAATATGATCGTGCCATCCGGGAGAAAAAATCAATTTATGGGATTGCCTGGTCATTCAGTACATTCAGATACTCAGCTGACTTAATTTTTTTGCTCAATACTATTGCTGAGCCTAGACTTGACCAACTGAAGCAACCCTTGATCATAACACTGCAATTTGCTTATTGAAACCCAAACGGTGATTTTTTTTTGACTGGGCAGTGTATTTACAGAACAAGTTTTTATGAACTCAGAACATGGAGTTCATTAATGAATACAACACATGCAATGGGAAATTATGAAATACAAAGTATGCATGAACAGGAATTGTCACACTCAACACACCTTCATAATTTTTTAAAATTATTTTTTCTTTTATTTTTTTTATGATCAAACTTTTTTTCCCAATGATTTATTTATTTTTACCACCTAATATTCTTGCCATTTTTTTCACACAAAGTTAAATAAAGTTTATTAAGGTGTACGTGCGTGTGCTTGTGCGTGTGTGTGTGACTGAGCAACTGTGTGAGAGGGAGAAAGAGAGAGAGATAGAGAGCGTGTGTGTGTGCGCACTACATGACAGTTGAAATGTCTAAACAGTACAGAAATGATAAATTTGAACTGAAGTAAGAAAGTGTGATACCATGAGCAAGCAGGTAAAAAAAAAAAGACTGGAGTGGAGGCAGTGACGAACAGTTTTCAGCTCTGTCTGGTCAAATGAATCGCCTACTTGCAACAAATCAAAATGAGAAACAAGTTCACCAAGTAACTTTATCGAAATAGAGGTAAGCTGAAGAAAACCTAAGAACAGCAATTTGAGCTACGGCAAAGGCAGGCACAGAGACGTCAGTCAATGTCTGTGTGTGTGTGTGCGACAGTGGGGCAGCGAGTTGACAGCTCTGGCTGCAGTGATGTGTGTCTGTAGGGAGGGGCGGATGCTGTGTGTGACTGACCAGTCACAGCGCGTGAAGACACTCAGTTCTGAGGATTTTCTTTCAGCCCGAGCACGAGTATTGACAAGTTTTACTCGTATCGTGCTTGTACTCGTCAAAAATGCATTATCCGTACGGGGTACTTGTCTGAAACGAGTCTCCGGCTCAACACTAGGTGTAACTGCATCAAAACACATTGTGTGCGTGTGTTTGTGCATACACTGTATATGTATATATATATATATATATATATATATATATATATATATATATATATATATATATATATATATATATATATATATATATATACAGTATATACACACACACACTGTATGTATATGTATATATATATTGTATATATATACTGTATATATATGTTTGTGTGTGTGTGTATTCCCTTGTGTTTGTGTTCTCTGTTCCCTTGTAACATATACTGTAATAATGAGGTGAAATGATGTTTTGTTTTTTATCTTCTCTCTCCTTCCTGCCATGACACCAGCGCTCCATCCTCATCCTGCTCAGTCTAAAAAGTCTGATATTTTCCTTCACTTTCCTCTGCTACTATTCTACCATTACTCCCTCACCCTTTTACTTAACTGTGTACCCATTATTCTACATTTCCGCTGTGTCTCTTTTCAATTCCTTTTCAAATGAGATCATTGATTAGCCATAATTTAATTTTTTTCTACTTTCTCTTTCCATTCTTGCAAATAGCAATTTCACCTACTCCGTTCATTATGTATTCTCCAAGTGAATAATGAAGTTTATCATGTGGAAAGAATGGACAAAGCACATTGGGTCTCATAATTTTCTGATGTGAAAGTCTAACGATGATTTGTTAATGCTGATCTGTATATTGGTGCACATGCAACACCCTCAGGTGAGATGAACACACACACGTGTGCACGTAAACACACACACACACACACACACACACACACACCCACACACACACACACACACACACACACACACACACACACACACACACACACACACACATTGCTTAAGGTCATAGCCTGCCCCTATAGTATTCAGTGTTGCAGTGCAGACACTCACTTTGACCTTAAGCTGATTGCTGTCTTCTCATTTGGTTCACTTAACATGTAATAAAGGCTTTCTCAGATCCAAAGCACACACGAAGGATAAGAATGAGACAAAAACCAGAGAATGTCAGCTTTTGCCAAAAGTCAATACTAAGCAGTTTGCTATGGCAACCATTCTTAATCCAGGGCCCTTTCTTCAACAGCCTCCCAAGGCAGCCTTTAGTCATTTTTCTGTTGTGCAAATGTCCACACATGTCCATACTGTAAAGCACACATCATAAAAAATAGTATGGGCTTTTCATCACTTGGATGTCCTGATCAAATTTGCTCGATTGCCCGAAGAAATTAAGAGAATATCTGGTATCATAATAAATGTATTCTTATTTCAAGTGCACTTGAACAGAAATTACACTATTAATCACCTTTTGAAAAAAAAAATTATGCCTGTCTCATCTTAATATCGCTGAATATTACCTGACAATAATACCTTTTTATTTCTCTCAGGAACCTGCAAGGACACCTACCCTTCCAACAGATGAGGCACAGATTTTAAGTGGATACCAGCAGGGAGATATTTTAATGAATTAATATGCGTTGGCCCAATTAGCTTCTGTGCTGCAGTAATTATCACATACGCACACACATCCATGCACTGGAAATCAGGACATCCCATTGCATAGTTCTAACAGCCCAAAGGATTATGGGTCTTATTTTTAAGCCAGAGGAGGTCAAATGTTTCAGATTTGTTCTCACTGCACATTAATTAGCTGGAATTGCCTTGCATGAAGGATGCAATGTGACACATGTGTGGTCTGATATCTAATTCCTCTCATCTTACCTCCGGGGATGTGGGGGAGGGGACAGCATGTTGTTAGAAAGCAAAACGCATTTTGTTTCGAACATGTGATTGACATAATTAACTTATGTTACTGCTTGGGGCTTAAAATATGACCTTTCTCTCTTTATATTGGGCTTTGTTTTTATTGTATGTTGATAGAGATTGACTAAATATGAAGTACAATGTGCTGCTGAGGGAAGTGGGCCCAAAAGAAAGCACTAGGAGTGCTTCATGTACTAAATATATATTAAATGGCAAAGCAAAACATAGAAGATGCTGCCTGTGATAATAGATTATGTGTGTAGCAAAATTTTTAAAAAAAATTCTTAATAAATTTGTTTAAACTTGAAATCTTGGAAAAGGGCTGAGTCATGATCAATCCTTTCTGACAACTATGTTTAAAGTTCTTGAATTATCATGTAGTTGGATGGAAGAATCGGCAATAGTTCAGTCCACTAAGTCTTAGGCTGGGGACAGGAGGGTTTGGAGGTGCAAGACCAAATTTCTTAGTGTGAACTGGCAGTGGAAGGTGCCAGTTCACCTCCAGAGCACTGCCAAGGTGCCCTTGAGCGAAGCACCCTTGAGCAAGACACTGTCGCCTTTCTAAGTTGCTCATTGGGGAGCACCAGGAAGGAGCTGCCCACCTCTCTACCCCCCCATCACTTGCATGCCTACAGGGCTCCTTCAACCTTAATTGTCGACAGTCTCGATGTCCGCGAATGTACCCATGCAAATAAAGATAATGTGCAATTGTTTCCTGCTCAGAAGTTCACAGAGATGTCAGTAAAAAAAAGACAAAACACTGCTTATTGTCAGATGTACTGTCTCAATTCTGTCCTGTCAGCCCTGATTCCTGTCATTCAGGAGGATTGTCTGACTTCGCAGAGGTTTCGGAGGGATACACGGAACCCCGGGAGGTGCTTGGTTCTACCTCCCCTAGGGGAAGACTGTATTTCTTTTCTGCGCCCCGGCCTGCTCTTGTCTCTTCGACACAGCCTGCTCCTGTCTCTGTGCCCTGACCAGTCTCTGCTCCCGGACCCCGGCCCGCCTCTGCGTCCGGACCCCTGCTTTCTCCTGAGTTGGTTCCGGAGTTGGTTCCTGGAACCTGGTCCTGGCCCTCCTCTGTGACTGTTTTTTGGGACGTCAGGGGTCATCCGTAGAGGTGGGGGTTCTGTCATGTCTCTGGATTATGATTATCCTGTTTGTTTTCCTGTCACTAACATGTCATGTCATTTCAGTTCCGGTCCCACTTGCAATCAGTTCATTCCCTGTACCTGCCTTCCCTTCACTCACCTGCAGCCACTCCCCTAATCAGCCTCCATTCTTTATTTACCCAGCTCAGCCCTCAGTTCTCTGCCAGATTGTTAGTGTTTGCCCTGACTTTCCAGCCTTTGTTTCCTGCCTATTGCTCTGACTTCTGTGATTGACCTGTTTCCCGGACCCTACCTTTCGATAACCCCTCTTTGGATTGGTCTGCCTGGTTTTTTTGACTGCCTTCTTTTGTATGATCCCACCTGGTTTTTTGACTCTGCCTGTTTGTCTGTTGTTTGGCTTATTCATTTGCTTGTTGGACTAATTACCCGGTACCTGACCCCTGTCTGTCTTATTAAACCTGTTTTTGGACTTGACCCGCCTGCTTCACTGTCGTGCTTTTGGGTTCTCACCTCCAGTCTTGTTCAAGTCGTGACAGAACAGTATGGCGTAAGGCCTCTGCTATGTTAGGAGAAGAAACAACTATACATGGACTTCCCAGTTAACAATTTTAGAGTGTCGTAACTGTTCCAACAATTGTCATGTTTTTTTGAGCAGAGAGTCCAAATAGCAGGAACGGGACAGCAAACGGCAACAAATTTTGAGTGAAACTAGCTGGCTAGCATGAACAGTCTGTCCAGCTATGGTTTCCGTTTGGAATGGGACAATCGATGTAGTATCCAAAATGCTCCTTGGACATCTGACAAAAACAGCCTTTAAGTAACTACATACAATTTTATTCATGTAGTCAGCTAACAGAAATATCACTTCTCTAAAATTTCTTTTCCACCTGCTCTTTTGACAGGTGCCTTTTCCTTTATCGTTAGCTCCTTTCCCAATCTCACAATTAGTTAGCTTTCTTTCCCCAGTTAGCCTGCTAACATTCATCTACAGCTTCGCAAGCACAATCCATGATTTGACAACACAAAGTCGTTATGTCACCACGTTGATCTTTGACTACACTGGGTGTGCTTGGTTTATAATATGAATACATTTGTTTTCATGTTTGGTATGAAGTCTGATAATGTTGTTCCACGGGATCCCGCTAGTGTGTGTGTGTATATATTACAATATATGGGGGGAGGGGGTAGTCTGAACAAACACAGGAGGGTGGAGTCCAGGTGGAAAAAAACAAAACAATGAATGGCCTTGGCATCCATCACACTTTAATTAAAACAGATTGTCAGTGGAGGGAAGGAGGAGGGAACTGTTACCATGGAAATCGAGTTTGGGTAGTTTGAGATCCTGATTTAACAGAGAGAGTCCTGGACAGCACTTCCTACATTCCTTACTCTTATACATCATACAGATATTTACCAAGTGAATAGCACCTTTGCTTTTTTTATGCCTTATACTCAGACTGCTACATAAATTGCATTTAGTAAAACACATTCTCGTAATAATCAAGTGTGTGTTCCGGATAGCTATTAAGATATTATGGGGGGAAATTCAGTATGTGCCTATATGACTGCATATGAGTCCGAATGTTCATTTGCTCACCTGTGAACATGTCTCATATTATCACATTAAGCATACTGAATGTGATAACATACTGAAACAAACAATGTGACTATTTGGTAGAGGTTCCTTAGTCCCCCATAGAGCCTTGGAGGGAGCAGTTCATCACTCATAAAAGATGGAGGTGATTACTTGTCTACTGTATTCTGAGTCCTGGATCTAAATATAGAAGTGCTGTTGCACAGGGGAAGGGCAGGGCTGCAGGAGGATGATGATGAAAGCATGTGGTCATCACTGATTCAGCAACAAAGGCGAGACAGTTCATTATTATTATTATTATTATTATTATTATTATTATTATTATTATTATTATTATTATTGGTATTGTTACTAATGTAGCCACAAGAGGACACAAGCCAGTGTCTTATTGTGCCGGTCCCAAGCCCGGATAAATACAGAGGGTTGCATCAGGAAGGGCATCCGGCGTAAAAATTTTGTCAAATCAAACATGCGAATCAAACCTGTGACTTCCATACCGGATTGGTTGAGGCCCGCGTTAACAACGACCGCCATCGGCGCTGTTGACCTACAGGGTGCCGGTGGAAACTGGACTACTGTTGGTCAAAGAAGGAGAGGAGGAAAGTGTGCTTGGAGGAAGAGAGAGAAGAGGAACGCCAAGAGCATAGGACTGAGAGTAGGGATGTTGAATGTTGGAACTATGACAGGAAAAGGTAGAGAGTTGGTTGACATGATGCAGAGGAGGAAGGTAGACATACTGTGTGTCCAGGAGACCAGGTGGAAAGGTAGCAAGGCTAGAAGTTTAGGAGCAGGGTTCAAGTTGTTCTATCATGGTGTAGATAGGAAAAGAAATGGAGTAGGAATTATCTTGAAGGACGAGTTTGTTAGGAATGTCCTGGAGGTAAAAAGAGTATCATATAGAGTGATGAGTCTGAAGCTAGAAATCAAAGGTGTGATGTTCAATGTTGTTAGTGGGTATACTCCTGTGGTGGGATGTGATCTGGAGGAGAAGGAGAAATTCTGGTTGGTCTTTGATGAAGTGATGCAGAGCATACCTAGAAGTGAGAGAGTTGTCATTGGTGCAGACTTCAATGGACATATTGGTGCAGGAAACAGAGGTGATGAGGAGGTGATGGGCAGGTTTGGTATCCAGGAGAGGAACACAGAAGGACAGATGGTAGTTGACTTTGCAAAAAGGATGGAAATGACTATAGTGAATACTTTCTTCCAGAAGAGGCAGGAACATAGGGTGACCGATATGAGTGGTGGTAGGAGCACACATGTAGACTACATCTTGTGTAGACGGTGTAACTTGAAGGAGATCAGTGACTGCAAAGTAGTGGTAGGCGAGAGTGTAGCCAAACAGCATAGGATGGTGGTGTGTAGGATGACTCTGGTGGTGAGGAAGATGAAGAGGGCAAAGGCAGAGCAGAAGATGAAAGGGTGGAAGCTGAAAAAGGAAGAGTGTTGTATGACTTTTAGAGAGGAGTTAAGACAGGCTCTGGGTGGTCAGGAGGTGCTTCCAGGTGGCTGGACATCAGCTAATGTGATCAGGGAGACAGGTAGGAGAAGATGGAACGAATACTTTGAAGATTTGATGAACGTGGAAAATGAGAGAGAACAAAGACTGGAAGAGGTAACTGTTGTGGGCCAGGAAGTAGCAAAGATTAGTCAGGATGAAGTGAAGAGGGCATTGAAGAGGATGAAGAGTGGAAAGGCAGTTGGTCCTGATGATATATACCTGTAGAGGTTTGGAAGTGTCTAGGAGAGGTGGCAGTAGTTTCTGACTGGGTTGTTCAACAGGATCTTAGATAGTGAGAAGATTTTATTTATTTATTCAGTTTATTTTCTTCTTTCCAGACATGTTATTAAAGTTAAGATGCCTGAGGAATGGAGGAAAATTGTGCTGGTGCCCATTTTTAAGAACAAAGGAGATGTGCAGCGTTGTGGCAACTACAGAGGAATAAAGCTGATGAGCCATACAATGAAGTTATGGGCAAGAGTAGTGGAAGCTAGACTAAGGGCAGAAGTGAGTATTTGTGAGCAGCAGTATGGTTTCATGCCAAAAAAGAGTACTACAGATGCAGTATTTGCTTTGAGGATGTTGATAGAGAAGTACAGAGAAGGCCAAACGGAGCTGCATTGTGTTTTTGTAGATCTGGAGAAAGCTTATGACAGGGTGCCCAGAGAGGAACTGTGGTATTGTATGAGGAAGTCTGAAGTGGCAGTGAAGTATGTGAGAGCGGTGCAGGACATGTGTGAGGACTGTAAGACAGTGGTGAGGTGTGCTGTAGGTGTGACATAGGAGTTCAAGGTGGAGGTGGGACTGCATCAGGGATCAGCTCTGAGCCCCTTCTTGTTTGCTATGGTGATGGACAGGCTGACAGACGAGGTTAGACAGGAATCTCCATGGACTATGATTTTGCAGATGACATTGTGATCTGCAGTGAGAGCAGGGAACAGGTGGAGGAGAAGCTAGAGAGGTGTGTCCTGGAAAGGAAAGCAATGAAGGTTAGCCGCAGTACGACAGAATACATGTGTGTGAATGAGAGGGACCCAAATGGAAGAGTGAGGTTACAGGGAGAAGAGATCAAGAAGGTGGAGGATTTTAAGTACTTAGGGTCAACAGTCCAGAGCAATGGAGAGTGTGGAAAAGAGGTGAAGAAGCGTGTACAGGCAGGATGGAATGGGTGGAGGAAAGTGTCAGGTGTGATTGAAGAGTTTCAGCTAAAACGAAAGGAAAGATGTATAAAACTGTGGTGAGACCAGCGATGTTGTTTGGTCTAGAGACAGTGTCACCGAGGAAAAGACAGGAGACAGAGCTGGAGGTAGCAGAGATGAAGATGCTGAGTTTCTCTTTGGGAGTTACCACGATGGATAGGATCAGGAATGAGTACATCAGAGGGACAGCACATGTTAGAGGTTTTGGAGATAAAGTCAGAGAGGCCAGACTGAGATGGTTTGGACATGTCCAGAGGAGAGATAGTGAATATATTGGTAGAAGGATGCTGAGTTTTGAAGTGCCAGGCAGGAGGCCTAGACGAAGATCAAAGAGGGGGTTTATGGATGTAATGAGGGAGGACATGAAGGTAGTTAGTGTGAGAGAAGAGGATGGTTAGATGGAGGCAATTGATTCACTGTGGCGACCCCTGAAGGTATAAGCCGAAAGGAAAAGAAGAAGGTCTTGTTGTTACTATGTTGTAACAATGATACTGTTATATTTCTGATGCTACATCAGTGCTGCTCTCAGACACTCTGGTTAAGGTGGAGCTCTATTTAGTTCTATTTGTTTATGTCCTGTATTTTCTTTTACCAGTTTATTTGGTAGTTAGCTGCCTGCTCTTTGACTGCAATTTCAACCTTGCCCCTGCTTTCTCCTTGTCATTGTCTTACCTCTCTCCCACCTGTCCTCATTACCCCTCTGTATGTGCAGTAGCCTGTGGGTCTACTTCCTCTGTTTTTCATATTTTAGCTTTGCTGTGATCTCCTTATTTACTCTTTGTTGGCTGTTTGTGTTTTCATCCTGGCAATTTTAATTTTTTAGGGACTATGCCTGGATATTTCTTGACTATTTCCATTAAATCCTTAAATTGTACTTTCGGCTTTGTAGTTGACTGTATTTGGGTCTTGTTTTGTTCTGAAAAATGTGACAGGAGCACCCAGGGGAACTCCAGAGCACTAACTAAAAACTTCACAGAGAATTGCCTCAGGTCTGGATTCGATCCCAGAACATTCATGTTTGTAGGAGACAGAGCGCACCACGTGACACCGGAAGGTTTAGTAAAATCACTTTCTGGCCCTTCTTCAGTGCCATGGCTCTGGAAATTGTGAACATATTTTACAGTGTCTGTGCACCTGAACAGAAGTGTGTAGCGTCTGCATTTAAAATTCTGAATCATTTTTGCAGCAGAAAACTATCTTCTAGCTGACTCTGAGTTGGATATCAGTTCATGGTGCAGCCTATTTCTTGGTTCTAGTAGATTACCCTAGGATATAACCCCAGAAAATAAACCTGTGCTACCCATGTTGTGACAGTCTGCTCTTTTATAAACTACATGTAATAAGGCTAGAGATCTGTTTTTTCTAAGAAGAGCAGAGTAACACTGACAAAATCAAACCAACAGGACAGTCATGCTCTCTTTCTCCAGTACATCCAAGTCTTATTGTTTACCAGGATGGAATATGATAATTAAGACATAAGGACTGAAGAAGTTCAGGCCCTTTGTCACATGACTGTAGTCTCCATCCATATCAACCAACCTGAACAGACAATAGCAGAATGTGGAGCCAATTGAGTAAGATAAACAATGTATGATGCAAAAAAGAATGCTTTGGAGAGCATGCAACAAAAACAATTTTCAAGTACAGGCAGTGTGGCACTGCGTGCAGATGCAATTGACATTGACATTTCAATTCCTGACTGAACAACTCCATAAAAATAATGTCTGGCATTCAAGAGTTGCACTTGTCTCACTTTGAAGAGTCAGTTTCTGACAGAACAATTTGTAGAATGTTTGTTGGTTGATCGGTTTGTTTGTAGAATCACTGAAAAACTACCAAACATATACTGTATAAATAGTTAGAAGGATGTTCTTGGGCCAGAATAGATCCATTACTTTTTGGTGTGAGTAGTTTTCATGCAGTTGTCATCCTAATTTTGGAAAAGGCTTAATATAAATTTTGGGACTGCTGTGACATGGTACCTTGAACTGAATATTATTGGTATTCATAATGAAACAGCTCTGAAGTGGAAACTAACTTTTGTTTGATTTAGTTTACACAAACTATAAAATCTGTTTTGCTCTTTTTGGGGTTTCCTTCATCTCAAGTTGGCACTATTATACACAAACATTACAAAATGGAGCAATCATTCACTCGAAACCTAGAGCAGGTAGATGTAATTTATCATCTAACAGTACTGATTAGTCATGGCTTGAAACATTTTCACTCACCCAGAAATGGAAAGCGGGCACACATGACGACATTTACATAGAAATGTACAAATGTTATTACTATAAATCTGTTACTGTGATGCGTGCCTCAGGCAGTCTGTCAGGCTTTTTATTTCTTCAGATGTTGAAATGATGAACATGAGGCTGTGCAATGAGAATTAATCATTGCTTGAAGAGTTCAAAGGACTGGGATGGAATAAACTCCTGATTTACTTTACTGCCAGAGTAATAACCCGGTATTGCATTCAGGCACAGGCTTAATTTGTGGGAAACAATACAGGAATATGTTTTTTCCTCACTGTTTTCTGATTTTATGATGGGGTTCACACCTATATCTTGACATTAATTGCTGACATGCTCCTGCTCACTCTCCTTTGATTCAGTGATGAAAAAGCATCTTTTAATGTTTGTTGTTTTTGTATCGTTTTGTATGAGGGGCCATCAGGGACATAATTCAGAATAAATGCTTTCACAAACACAACTGAAATGTTATACTCTTACAAACACAACTGAAATGCTCTCATACACACAACTGAACATTTCAGTAATGTGTGTGAGAACATTTCAGTAGGGTGTGTGCGGACATTTCAGTAGGGTGTGTGCGGACATTTCAGTAGTGCGTGTGCGCGGACGTTTCAATTTCAGTAGTATATGCACGGACATTTCAGTAGTGTGTGCACGGAGTTTTCAGTAGAACTGGAAGGCATTTCAGTGTAACTGGAAGGCAGCAGTGTAAACGGAAGGGGACTTCCAACCAGCAGTGGAGCGGAGTGCACATGTCGTCAGAGATCTCTGGTCAGCTAACTGAGGCTGCAGCTTTAGTAAGTTATATTTTGGCATCGCCAGAGTGACCAGGATGGATAGGATCAAAAATGAGTACATCAGAGGGACAGCACATGTTAGAGGTTTTGTAGATAAAGTCAAAGAGGCCAGACTGAGATGGATTGGAAATGTCCAGAGGAGAGATAGTGAATATATTGGTAGAAGGATGCTGAGTTTTGAACTGCCAGGCAGGAGACCTACAAGAAGACCATAGAGGAGGTTTATGGATGTAGTGAAAGAGGACATGAAGGTAGTTGATGTGAGAGAAGTGAATGCAGAAGACAGGGTTAGATGGAGGCAACTGATTCACTGTCGAGACCCCTGAAGGGAAAAGCCGAAAGGAAAAGCAGAAGATGTTCCTGACGGCCCCTCATAGTTTTGACTTTCATTGCATGCAGCGATGTCATTTTTGGAGTGCAGTTTTGGATGAATCACACTGCAGTGCAGAGGAGAGCTGGAGGCTAGAGCTCAGGACAGTTCATACTATTCTGGCACTGGTACTCTCCTTTCTGTCATCTGTCATGCTATAAAAGACGGCACTTGTATGCGGGCCAACTGCAGACACTAACTGGAGTACAGAATGACTTCACTGAAATGACTAATACATGTATATAAAATTGTGATTCCCCATACTTTGCACACGCAAATCAGCAACTTTCAAAATTATCTCAACAGTCTTCTTTTTAACTTAATTAATACTTGAATTTCTGTGGCTCATTAAAAATATGTACTCTGACAGTACTATTTGACCATCCTGGGTTCTTTTTGACTCTTGTTCCTCTCATCCTACATGAGAAAAACACCAGTGGACCTAATGGCTGAAGTTATTCTTGAGCACACAGCTCCTGACAACCATTTTGTTTCACTTCTTAAAATAAATGTAACTCACAATATCTTCATAGAGACATAAAATAGAACTGAAATATCATTACTATTGTTTAAGTTTTGTACAATATATGACTAATCAAATAAATCAATAATCAAATGCATGTCATTGCTGTGTAGAAAATAACACGTTTCACTCAATGAGTTACAGTTTTTAAATGTGCTCATTTAAAAAAAAGTGCAGAATAAAAGTGAGAAAATAAACCACTAAGAAATGTGGAAAAGCAAAGCAATGAACTGTCAGCAACAGAGTTAATCTCTATATAATGAACAAAAGTGCAAAACATTAATAAAATCTGCTCTTCTTTATTACTAGTTTTCCAACTTGAGCAAAAGTTCCATTTAAAAACATGTCATCACTTATCCTGACTTCATAGAATGTCTTACCTCCCGTCCTCCCACTGCTCTGTTTTGATTGAACACTTCACTGATTGATGTGCACACCAGCCTTGAGAGCACATGTCAATGATAATCAAGGTGTGTTTGTGTATGTGGATAACTACTTGAAATGAATGAGCTACAGATAATGGAGCCAGACCACATACAAGCACAAGCGTATTCCATTCTTATCACAGAAGGTGCTCAATAAAGAGACTCACACCACAAGAGACCGTCTATGTGCACTGCAGTTCATCAATACCAATGTTTCTTCTTCATGTGTTCCAAATTAAGCTGAAGTCACTTAGCCCTATTTCCTAGTGGATTAAAAACCCACATTGCCCATTTGAGAGGTTTTTCCACACAGAAACATTCACTTATTTATAAATAACCAAGTGATAATGAAATCTTTTAATGAAAGTTTTAAAATCTTAAAGTTTTGAAATATATGTGCGCAGTAGGATTGAGCCGGGTACTCGTTTCAGATGAGTATTCAGTACAGATAAAGCATTTTTGAAGAGTACAATATGAGTAAAACTCATCAACATCTGTGCTTGTGCTGAAGAATCCTCATAACCAGTGGTCCCCAATTTTTTTGGCGCCACAGACCGTTTTCATCTAAGTCTTTAATCGACCGGCCTTCAGTTGCTTGATAATCGTTATTGATGACAGGACGGCTGTAGTCTAATAATATACCATCCACAGTGGTTTTATGTAAAATTCAGACATCAACAGACGATAAACAATGTTTTTTTCATAAATTGATAACCAACATCTCTGTAAACGAAATAATTGTAAGAAATTATCTTTAAAAACTCGATTCAAGTGAGTGCACTGATGAGGTTTATTTTGAAATATAGCAACCTACAATCAGTGCATTCAACGTAAGACAAATACTGATCATTTCCAATAAAAGGGTGAACAAGTCAATCAAATAATATAACAAGGCAGTCACAGACTGCATCATCCCTCGACACCCTTGAATTCAAACTTTTATCCTGACCTACTTGCATAGGTCAAAGATCAAAGCTAGTGGTCTGACCTAATGTCAGTAATCAAAGCACTGGCTTTGATCTATGGTCTTACTCACACTGGCCTTCTCCTTCGTGTTTCTATTTTATCCAGGTCCTGAGTGTACAAAAGTTGAAATTTGACATTGACCTAATTTTCTCAAGGTCAAGGTCAAGGTCAAGGACATATTAATGGACAGACGGACAAAACGAACGGGCACTGACAATTACACCACCGTCTTGAAGCGGGATGTAATAATAACAATAATGAGAATTAGTGGTTGGAGATCTAGGGGTACCGAGAGACAATGTCACCTCAAGTGTCTTCCGGACGTCCGGCCTACTCCGCAGTTTGGTTTTGTTTATAGTCACTGCAGAAAATCCCGCTTCACAAAGACAGGAGGTTGGTAATGGAAGAAGGGGTTTTCAATACTCTTTGGGCGATCTCAGGATAATCTGCGTTGACTTTAATTCAGAACACTGGTGCAGTTGCGGGCACTTAATTTAAGGGTAACGCCTGGTAACCTGACACGAGACCTGTCAAGCAGGACAGATGCATGCATTCGTCTGTGAGTCATTCCGCACTGATGTCACTTTTCAAAATAAAATATCTTTAGACTGGTAATCAATAAAAAAAGAAAGTCAAACTTTCTTAGCCGCCAGGTACCTAATGTCCCGCGACACGGTTCAGGACTACTGACATAGACAGATGTAACAGAGAATCTCCGCTCTTTGTTTGACACTTTCTCACTTCAGTTCAAATTAATAATTTATATACCGTATTTTAACTGTTACATAGCATGCGTGCACACACACACAAAGACACACACACACACGCTCTGTTTCTTTATTTCTCTCTCTCTCTATCTTGCTCTAAAATTTTTTTTTTTTTAAAGTTTATAAAGTTAAGTATGACAATTCTTATTAATGCATACTTTGTAGTTCATAATTTCCTATTGGATACATTGTATTCATTAATGCACTTCATGTTCTGAGTTCATAAAAATACTTGTTCTGTAAATAGTTCCTTTACTATTGTGATCAAAAGCATTGAATCTCAATTCTGAGGTTGTTCCATAAATATTCATTCATACACTTAAGAATATTCATGTTCTGAGTTCATAAAACAACTTGTTATCTGGCGCAGTTGTTAGCGCTGTCGCCTCACAACACGGCGGACCGGGGTTCGAGTCCCGTTCTGTGTGGAGTTTGCATGCTCTCCCCGTGTCTGCGTGGGTTCTCTTCGGGTTCTCCGGCTTCCTCCCACCTCCAAAAGCATGTGCTTCAGGTTGATTGGCCGGTCCAAATTGCCCGTAGGAATAAGTGTGTGTGTGCATGGTTGTATGTCTCTGTGTGAGGCTCCGCGGTGCACTGGCGTCATGCCCGGAGTGTCCCCCGCCTCCCGCCCTATGCCGCTGAGATAGGCTCCAGCTCCCTGTGACCAATTCATATCAATTTCAGACTTAAAATAATGTACAGATTTAAGCCCCACCCATTTCCGGTCAAACCACTCCCACTTCCGGTTTATGTCCCACCCATTCCGAGTACAGATCATTTAGATGGTTGAACAGATACAGATAGTGGTGTACTCACACATCCCTGGTGTGCAAATAGGCTAAATTCTTCACATTTTGTATGAACACTTATTTATTGAACTATGTTCAACAAGGTTTTCCAACCACAGCAAACTGTAACTCTTTTGACTGTTTGTAGTAAATAAATGTGGTTTCTTCAGTGATGCACCGACTGATGATGTTAACGGCCTTTATTTTACGTAAAATGATCTATTCAAAACACATGACTTCAATGCAGAATTCATTTAAATATATATTTAATGGGCAGCAGAACCTGTTCAGTTCCAGCATGTTACAATACAAGGGAGAGAAAACTATCAGTTGAACATAGCCTCCTGGGACACCTCCCACTGTAGGCTCACCTCCGGATATTTTTTTGGGCGGGAGCGGGAATCCAACCGCCCGCCGATCTTGAATCATGGGATGACCCACTCTACCGCCCGCTCTACCACTGAGTCACTGCCGCCCTATTATTTTTCTTTATTCACTTGGATAATTTAATCCATGATTGATGGAGGTCTGTGGGTTTCATAGCCGGACAAATATAACAGTGCAACAAGAAAAACTGTTTTCTGTCTGTGCAACTTTAATGTTTGTAACTTGAATAAGTAATAAATACAGAGTTATTTAACATTAAGGAGTAGTTACATTTATTTTACATTACACTGAGTCACGTTTAGTTACATTTATAAGTTACATCTGGCCTTTGAGGACAGACATTATGCTGATGTGACCCTTGGTGAAAATGAGTTTGACACCCTTGCTCTATGGATTACATTTTGGTACCGTTTTTATGTCAACCATTTCACCATAAAAGGATATTGCTGTGTTTTGACTCGAGATGTAGAAAACGCTACTGGTAGCACCTTCTTGGAAACAGACAAAATGCAACATTTTCCACCACCCAGCCTTGGGTTACAGATACAGTTATGTCCTCTCTTAGAGTACTGCAATGTTTGATTCTCACTTCAAATCTCACAACATCTCAATACACACATCACACCAATGGCTGTAGAAGTACCCGATACACTAAACCCAGACATTAATATGAGCTCCTGTGTGCATATGTAAACAGCTACAGCGCACACAGACACATTAGTGTGGCTGATTCGCGCACATGACTGCCATTATTGCAAACATCTCTTAGTTCAGTCATCAGAGGAGCCACACATCACAGCAACCATGATGCCTCATGCCAAATCAGAGTACTACGTGAAAGCAGACGTCCTCTTCCTGCACCACTAGAGGTTCTACTTTACATTTATTGGCTCAACAATAAAGTGCAAAGAAATTTCCTGCTATTTCAAAGCAAATAATAAAAAACATACTCGAGACAAATTAGCCTGAGTTATATGCTAACATCTGAGCAGACAACACCAGATGGTATGCTTCTTTTTTCTTTTCACAGATAAAAGGGTGGTTATCCTACTCACTTTTCCAAGAGGATTATTAAAGAGGAATATTGAGGCTTCCAATTAAGGTGTAATTTAATTTATATTTGCAAATTATTTATAATAATAATACTTTCGAGTGCAAACAACAAGAGCAACATCTTTCCCTTTCCTGAGGCACCTTCAGGTTAACCAATTTAAGCAGAATAATTTGCAGAGTTGCTATGGTAACAGCAAGGAGCAACACTCAGTGCACAGTGATGATACAGTGACATATACTACATATTTTTTTGAATGAAAAAAAGTCATTAAATCCATTATTAGAGCCACTCTATGGGATTGTTTTATTAATTGAAACTGAACACCTTCAGGGATGGTACAGAGGTGTAGTATCCTGCTGTGTGGTGGAATGTTAGTGTCAATCACTGTTTGTCTCTCTAGGTCATGCTGTAAAGAACTGGTAACATGTCCAGAGCGTACCTCTGTTGTTACTCAGGCCCCGTCCACACGATGCTGGAACTTTTTGAAAACTCAACTTTTTTTGTTGTGTTTACACCTTCCGTCCAAATGACAACTCAGATACGAAACGAAACGAAAACGCAACTTTTTGAAAACCTTGGTCAAGGTGGATTTTTTTGAAAATGCTGGGTCTGCGTTGTCATGTAGACACTGTATCCGCAACTTTTTTTATCCGGGGGGCGTGTCCCTGGGACCAAAACCGCTGTGACGTCATGCATGTGACCCGTATCTACATGTACAAACGGACCTAAAACCGGCTATTTTCTGATGTATAGCAGCTCCACGTCGAAGATGCGTTGATAAACATGCTTTGCACTTAAATATTTCTTCGTCTGTTTTTTTATTTATATATCATAAAGTTTATATATATATTTATTCATTCATTCACGTTCCTCGCCAAAGACGCCAACGCCAGTTCTGGGTCAGACCGGGACGCGCTGCCTGCTGGTGGGAGAAATATGTGATAGAGGTCGTCCTTCAGGAGGAACAGCTTGAATTTCCAAAGTCCCAGTCCTCTCTCCTGTCATTCTCGGAATTGTTCAGCTTATAAACATGTGTTGATCAAAAAAGTTGCGTTTTCAAAAAGTTCCGGCATCGTGTGGACAGGGCCCAATGTAAGCCGAGATATACCCTAGCCCACATATATCAACGTCAAGGCCCGCGGGTGAGATCTGGCCTGTGGCGGATTATTTATGGCCCACCGGATGATTTTTAATTGCTGTTACAACCGACCCGCTGGTGTTTTGCACGCACCAAAACTACGTTCCTCACAATGCAACGGTAGCGGAAGTCACTGCAACGCAGCAAGGGGGCTTTGGGTTTCAATGTTTATCAGCAGGGCGGCACAGTGGCACAGTGGGTTGCGCTGCTGCAGCACAGCAAGGCGGTTCCGGGTTCGCGTCCCGCTCTGTGCGGAATTTGCATGTTCTCTCCGTGTCTGTGTGGGTTCTCTCCAGGTTGTCCGGCTTCCTCCCACCTCCAAAAACATGCATTTCAGGTTAATTGACTGGTCCCAAATTGACCGTAGGAATGAGTGTGCGTGGTTGTCTGTGACTCTGTGTGGCTGCTCGGTGCACTGGCCCGGAGCTTCCCCCGCCTCACGCCCTAAGCCAGCTGGGATAGGCTCCAGCTGTGCATCCAAGCTGCTGGGACTCCCTATCTCTTTTGTAGCACAGACTTCTGTGAACAATTTGTTCTCTCTGATGAAGCAGAACAAAACATCACACAGGATTTCCTGAGGATTTCCTAGCTCTGAGCTTGACCCTGAACATTCATGACCTTGTACGAAAGATGAGACGCCATCAAATACCAGGCTCAGCCTCAGACAAGTGAGCATCACACAGCAGTAACACATTTTCAGTTTTAAATTCAGTTGGATTTTTACAATTGTTTCTACAAGACATGATGTCTCTTTGAAGGAAGTATTATTTTGTCTGTGTGCTATAGATTTTTGTATTTTATTTTATTTATTCATATTTATGTCAGTTGAAGGGACTCAGGTAAAATTGCAGATAAGAGCCATGACAAATAATGTAATTTGTTTTTTTTAATTTATTTTATGATTTGAAAGCAGTGATTGGTAGGATCGTAGAGCAGCACAATTTAAAAAAAAAAAAATTGTACAGTAATGCATTATTATTCTGTATGCACAATTTTATTATTGTGCATGCAATAATGCAATAATAATGCAATAATACATGCACAATAATGTAATTTCATTTTATGCAATTTTATTTATGCATTTATCTTAAAATTAAGGGACATATTTTGTTTTTGAAGGACATTTACTTTTTTGCCGTTTGCCTATTGAAAACTTTTTCCCTTGAAGTTACTGACCGAACCATAGCAAAACATTTCTTTATTTATTTTATGACTAAATAATATACACTGTTAGATCTTGGTTGAATAGGCTATGTTCATTTCAACATGTTTTAATAAACATTGAACCAGTCCGGCCCTCGGCTTGTAGCAAATTTGTTTTTTTGGTCCCTAGTGTATTTGTCTTTGATACCCCTGCTCAAACCTTACCACAAACGATCAACAAGATAGACAAAAGATGGATGGATTTACACTTTCAGATTCCAAAGTAGTTAAGTTATTTGTTCTTCACACTCAAAAACAATTGTTCGCACAACTGTAATGCACAATGAAATGCTCTTCCTAAAGCAGCAGAAACTCAACAATGTACAAGACAATTCCCTGAAGTTCTTTCACCTGTTGCCATTAAATTTTGCTGCAACTGATTTCTAACTTGGGATTTCGGCTAAATATTTGGCTCAATTAATGGTGACAACCTTGTCTGTTGACTGTAGTGAACTGCTTTCAGCTTCAATTAGAGTATCTGTGTATGCGGAATTGCTACAGCTGGTAGGTGCAAAAAACAAATAAATAAATACCGAAGCTTTCCAGCTATGGGCTAATGGTAACCACATCATCAGAGGATACAGCTGCTTGGTACGAAACAAGTCACTGGGGTAGATCTACATGTTGTGCTTATTAAATATAGTTTTTAAAAAATGCAGCTATCAGGTTAGGACTGTGTTAATCACAGTGGGTGGGAGTCACTTCAGTCACCCACAGAGTGGTAGAAACTCACAGAGTGGCATTTTTGTTTGGGTTGAAAAAAAACACAAAATTCAAATCTATAACGGGAAAAAACTGTTGTATGACTGTCAGTACAAACAAATCCAACAATTAAATCCAAAAATTAAAATTAAAAATTGAACACATCCACAGATACCCTACAATTTGAAACCCATGTAGTTAAGCACTTAACAGAGCAGCACTGAGCAAACAAAGGATATTTTTCACCTGGATCTCTTGGGCTCAATTTGGTGTGTTAAATTTGAAATAAATAAATAAAACAAAATAGTTACACCATTAATACCGTGAATACAACCCACTCCTTTCTTTTACTTTTTTCCCTGCAGTTGAAGCACCACTGTGATTCAGCTGGGCTCAGTGTGCAAATACTATTTCCTACAGAGGTTTTTTTTTTCTAACAGAGCAAAAACAAAAGATGGTATCTTCGTTCCCAAGTGGTCAGATTTCCTTGTGCATCAGGAAGTAAATCAATATGCCTGATGTGATTTTTCTATCATTTCATCTGCTTCAATAATCACCTTTTATTCCCCTTTGCAGTTGCCATCTCAGCTGCTGCCAGCTGACAGATCAGTAAATCATAAAGTTCTTAAGAAGCATTTCTGGTTCTGGAACAAGCAACATGATTTTCCCTTGGCTGTATTGCCCTCCAAATGTTTCCCTTTTTTCATCCCTTCATCCATTCTTTGCCCACACTTCTTCCTCTATATCTCCCTGAAAGATATTTCAGTGTGTCATAAAAGGCTTTAACACACTCTTAGTGAAATGTTTCCTACCAGAGGTGTATGCCACACACTTCATGTGACACTTCTCTTGTAAGCCCCGTGTTGTATGTTTAAGTTGCCTCAGGCATTTACAGCAGTCCTTTACATAGTACAGTATAGTAGTTTGTGTGCATGTGTACGTTTTCATAAATTTTATATACATATACAACTTCAGGATATTAGATTTAATCATTAGTACACAAATTCTATTGCCATTCTCTGGCCTTCTTCTTACTTTTTCAGTTTGTTCTTTTGTTTGTTTTTCTTCTGAGTAAATAAACATCTGTCATTTCCCTGTTTTATCTCTTTCTCCCATCAGCATCCTATATGAGGTAGCCATGGAAACACAGCTGAAGTGTGTTGGTGACAAACAATTTTGTTTGATTTAGCCATTCCATGAATTATCTACACACATTTTTTCTTTTCCTTCACCTCCTTATGGCCTTAATGGTTTACTCCTTATCATGAGTAAACCATTACTCATGATACCGCTGTGAGTGAAGAACATTTTGAAACTTGAAGCACATGAAAATATGCAGACATGAGAGACATTGCCTCACTGACCAAACTTACTTTGAAAGCACTGTAAATTTTCTAAGGTTATCATGTGAAGCCGAGGGCATGGAAGGGGCAATCATATCAAAAGCAGTTTCAGCCTGACAGAGCTGAATATGAAAAGGTCAGTACACATTTCCAGCCTGAGGTTATTCATGCAAGTGTTGGGACAGAAAGGGCACAGGAGAAAAAAGTTTATCAGAGCCTCAGCCTTGTTTTAATTTCTTTTTGCATTCATGATTAGTTAATTGCTTGTACCAGGTGTTCTGTCAGTGAGGATTTGTTCTCAGTTCCTGAAATACATTTGGAATCTAATTTGGTGAAATGATTTCACGTTTTGTTCTGAGCTAAAGTAAGTAATTATTAGCATTCAGGAGTTTTTATTTGTCTCACGTGTCTGCTTGGAAAAATAATATTGACTTGTTTTCCAGTGAATCACCATCTTATTATCCTCTCTAGTTTCTAAATGAATCAATGGAGTCCAATATTAAGGGACTTTCTTAAGTTACAGCTGCAATTAAATGGTTTTTATATGTCCAAGGTTATTTTAGTCATTTAATGAAAATCCACAGTCATGCCAACAGTTCTGGAAGGCGTTCCATTGAATGGTACTTTTTGCTAAATGCTAATGTCAATAATGGCAATGCCAAATATTATAAAGATAATAGCTGTCATATTACAACCCCAATTCCAATGAATTTGGGACTGGGATTAAAATGTAAATATAGACACAATACAATTATTTGCAAATCCTTTCTAACCTACATGTAATTAAATACACTCCTAATACAAGATATTTCATGTTCAAAATGATAAAGTTTATTGTTTTTCTGGAAATATTCACTCACCTTGAATTTGATCACTGCAAAACATTACAAAAAAGCTGAGACAGTGGAAACAAAAGACTGGGAAAGTTGAGAAATGCTCCAAAAACACCTGTTTGAAAGATCCTAGAGGTTAACAGGTGAGTGTCATGATTGGGTAAAAAACAGACATCTCGGAAAACTCAATCTTTCACAAGAAAAGATGGGGTGAGGTACAACGGTTTAAGAACAATGTTTCTCAACACACAATTGCAAGGATTTTAGGGATTTCCTCATCTACGGTCCGTAATATCATCAAAAGAGTCAGAGAATTTGTAGAAATCCATGCACGTAAACAGCAAGGCCGAATACAGACATTGAATGACCTTTGATCCCTCAGACAGCACTGCATTAAAAGCCAACATCAGTTCATTCATTCATCGTCAATACCCGCCTCTTCCATGGGCATTGACAGGTCGTGGGGTGCTGGAGCCTATCCCAGCACCCCGCTGCCTCACTGGGGGTGTGAGGCAGGGTATACTCTGGGCGCAACACCAGTGCACCACTGCAACATCAATGCATGAAGAATATTACCACATGGCTTCAGGAACCTTTCAGGAAACTATTTTCTTTTAACAGTTTGTTGCTACATCTACAAGTGCAAGTTCAGTAGCTGAGCAGATGATCTCAGGCTTCTCTGGGCCTGAGATCATCTGAGATCACCTAACGCAAAGTGGGAAAATGTGCTGTGCTCTGACAAGTCCAGATTTGTTTTTGGAAATAATTGACATTGCGTCTTCTGGGCCAAAGAGGAAAAGGACCATCTGGTCTGTTATCAGTACAAAAAAAAAAGGTATTTGGTCTTAAGCAAGTTACTTGTGAGCAAAACAACCTACCAGACTCCAACCAGATGCACACAACTGACTGTGTAATGAAACTAGGGTCGTGATGATTTCATCTTAACTACATTACCTTACTGGTTTCCTCATCCATAGAGCCCGTCTATAAGCAATCTCAAGATCTGTATAAAAAAATGCAAAACACTTTAATTAACCATAAACAAGGTCGTCAACTCTATTACTAAGTAGTACTCAACATAGAGAAGTGCCTTCTGGAAAGTATTTTCAGCTCTTTTCTTACTTTAAAACATTGGAATCCTCTCAGTAAAGTCTCTATTTTAAGTGTGCAGCAGACAAAAAGTGTTGGAATAGATTAAAAAGCATTTTTTGGACTGATCTCTTGCTGCAGAATCCCTCTGAGTCTGAGCAGGAACTCCGCCAAGATAGAGTGACTCACCCATCTCTTCTCTCCATGGGTGCCACTCACTTTGTAGCCGAGCAGAAGGAAACCATTCATTCTTGTTATCAGTGTATCTTTGGGGCAAAACCACTTTCCTCTCCATCGCTCTCTCTCCCTTCATCTTGATCTTTTCTCACTCACTGTTTTTCTTTATTGAGCTGTTATTCAGCACTGATAAAGGGCAACTACAACCCTCACTCTCACCCGCACCTTCTGCTCAGCCTCTCATCTGTAGGTCACATCTGGTAGTAAGCCTGCTTATATTAGAGCTTACAGTCTGTTGCTATATGTCCCACATTTGATCATCAATTGCAGATGTGCCAGTTGCATTGGTACAATAACTATTATTCAGCTACCGAATGCTGAATCTTGAAGAAAAGCTGAGACCCCACCAAAAATCAGCAAAATCAAAATGATCAACAGCATCTTCATATCTCTTGTTTACACGCGCTCGTTGAACCATTTTTTTTCTACAAACTGTGATATCTGTAAGATGCAGGATGTGGAGTTGTTATGATCTCGCCTGCCTCCAGACAGTGTCTCAATCTGACAAAGTGAAGCACTGAACCATCCGCTCACACCATTCTCCTTTCATATTGATGTTTTCTGTCCATTAATGGATGTAGCTAGAAGCCTGTGCTTCCTACTGTATACCAGCTCACAGTCTTGGAGCTTATAAAACCCACAAATGCCAACCCATCAGCATTTACCAACAGGACCTCTCCCCGTGGTGCTGTTAGCAATGTAACTCCAGATAAACCATCACAGAGCATGCTGGCGATTTCTGGCTTTCATTACCCAGGCTCTGCTGGGAAAATCCAATTCAACTGGGAATTATTGGGGATATTAACACATTTATCACACATATGTGTGTGTGTGTGTGTGTTTGTGTGTGTGTGTGTGGGGGGGGGGTGGGTGGGATAGTACTATGATTCTGCTCAATGTGAAAATTGGAAAAACAAAGAGTATAATGGAGCAAAAGTAAAAAAAAATGGATGTGACCAAAAGAGGGAACAAAAAAATATTGGGATGGAAGGAAGATGGATTCAATGCTTTAAATTGGCATTGTTAATTCAATCTGTTGACACAATGTCAAATGATATATCAGAATAGTATTTAGGACTAAATGAAAACGGGTGAGCTACAGCAGCTTATTTATCATTCCTGTGCTGCCACTCCGTGGTAGAATGAAGGAGTGCAGTGGCTTTTTCATTCACGAGAAAAGAAATTATTAAAATTTATATCTTATTTGTACATGAATATTTCCTTATTGCAATGCCACATGTATCAATAAATATTTTTTTATTGTGAATGTTTAATGCATTTGCTGCTTCCTGAAGGTCAACCTATAGTTCAAGCCTGCCTGATCAGGCTGAAACCATCCTCAGATTACTTTGACACAAATTTTTAACACCAATGTATTTCATTTTTCATAATAGGACCCCTGGCTGTACTGCTGAGCCACAGCCACTCAGACATCAGTGGTTCGATTACCACTCCCGCCAGACATCCTCTGAGTGTGAACTGACAGTGAGAGGCGTCAGCTCACCTCCCGGCCAATGCCGAGGAGCAAGGCACCGTCCCCCCTACAAGCTGCTCATTTGGGGCGCAGCCCGAAGTCACAACCCTTCACTCTGCCTCCCCATGTACTAATGTTTGTTCTTGTACTAATTGCATGCCTACAGGCCCCTAGTGTGTTGTGTTTGTTCAGGGGCCTGTACACAACAATGTATGCATGTTCTAACATATATGCATGTACGAGTGTAAAGTGTCAATAAAGGTGACTTTCTTCTTCTTCTTAAGAAGAATGGCACTCATAGAGCACACCAAAAACCAAATAAACTTATTTATGCCACAAAATTTAGTGGGCATTATTTCAGTGGTGTTGATATGATGAAAAATGTCCTTTCAGTCATTTATGTTGTCCTGCTAAACCAACCAAACCAACTAGGAAACAAATAACATGGGGGAAAACCAAAGTAATGGCCTGTTTTCACTATGGATTAAACATTGTTAAATACCCCGGCCACCATATGAAGTCTAATTGACATTTTAGAAAGGCCACTGCTGCCACTTTGTCAATGAAAGACAAATTCATGTATTTACTATTGATTGCTGGCTAAGCGAGAGTGCAGTGAAATTAAACACACTGCTTTGTTTTTGTTGATGTGTTCCTTGAGTTGCTGAAAATGAATGGGTGCACTAGAAAGGGTGCATTAGAAGAATGGACCATACTTGGTATGGTCCATTCCATTCCATTCTTCTACTGCTAAAACATTAAATTAGCAGATTAGGAACATTTAAGACCACAATTGCAAGAATACATTCACCTTTAGTTTTGCTAAATTAGTGAGCATCAAATGCAGATCAGTTTCAAATATGTTTGCACATATTTTTATATATTCTCACACAACTGTACTTCGCAGAAAAAACAAATTATTTTACACAATTGCCTGTCAGTAGAGGTGACAGACAATTAATTTCTATTTTATATCCATGCTTAGATTTATCTTGATTTTAATGCAAACACCATAGAATGAAATTCCTTAAGGGAGTAGATGTAGATGTACAAAAACATTTTAGACAATAAATCAACTGAACTTTTATTCAGTTTTGAGCATCCTGTTGCCACAAAAGAGAAATAAAGTGGACCATCATATTAAGATGGCAACAAAGGTGTAGCTATTTAAATCAAGGCACCAGTGAAACATATGGCTTTCTGTATTTTCTGTGGGTTAAAACAGTTTTAGATTGTAGTTCACTATAATACAACATAATTTGTATGGAAGTACTTGAAAACAGAATATTTTCAATTTGTGTGTGTGTGTGTGTGTGTGTGTGTGTGTGTGTGTGTGTGTGTGTGTGTGTGTGTGTGTGTGTGTGTGTGTGTGTGTGTGTGTGTATGTGTGTGTGTGTGTGTGTGTTTGTACCAAGTTCAACCTGCTTTACTTATACAGAGGTATGGAAGTGTCAGAGACGTCATTCACACTGTCTGGTCCAGCATTAACTGGAAACGTGTCATCCTTAAAAAGACAACTGGGCCTTGTTTAAAACAAGTGTTTCACAGAGTGTCTGTGTATAGAGCAAACTGAGGTTTGGGAAAGTAAAACTGTGGGACATGTTCAAGATTTCCCTTTCACCTCTATCCAGGCCTGTATCAAACTCGTCATAGGTTAACCTGAGACAGTTTACACTGTAACATAACGAACTTACAATTCCAACAGTAAGGAAATGTCTTCATAAAGTTCAGAATAAGTTCATCTTTACAACCACTCTGAAACTTTGCAACTTGAGTGTGCTCTTCTTCAGAAAGATTCTCTATCCCATCCTTCTCCCAGCGCTGTGCTCCTGGTTGGATGACTGACCAGTGGCGTCCCAAATCTGACCAGCTACTTCCCCACACCGGTTTTTTGTTTATGGTTGTGTTTCTGTGCAATGCCATAAGGCACATGGGCAGCAATAGTGCCCATCTCAGCTGCTCCTTCCACATGAAACATCTGATCATCAAAGTAGATGTGAGGCCTTATCTTCTCAAGCATGGGACCTTTCGGTGCTCCTGCAAGGAACAAGGCCTCATCGATCTCCAAGCCCCAGGCCCTGAGTGTCTTTAGTGCCCGGATCCCTGAGCTGGCTGCACTTCGAGCTGTGACCAGGTATGTTCGGATAGGACAGTTGAGACGCTGGCCTTTTGCATAAAACTTTTTCTGCAGCTTTCCCAGTGCCTCCAGGAAGCCCTTCAGGGGTCCCTGTCAGGGGGGGAACAGACAACATTTATTTCTAAATTCAGGTCTGGACATTGTCCAGTGCCACTCACAATTTTCACAACGCAATGTCCTTGTCAGACACATTTTATACAATCATCACATAATGTTGGCCCCACCAACACAAAAATGATGATAAATTACTGAAAATATATAAAAGTTCTGCTTCTGTTTAGCTGTCTACTGAGTGTAAAACAATGTTTCGGGATTCTGCAAAGCCATACAACTAAACTACCCAAAATGAGTCTAATAGTGTCGGTGAAATCTGAACAAGTCAAACCAACACAGATGCCGCTCAAAGCCAAACCCTCATGAATAAGGTGACGATCCCAGTCACACAAGTAGAATTTAACGTATTGCTTGTATTTTAAAGTTCATTTGAGCCTGTCATAGTTTCATAACAATATCTGACAGGGTAATCCATCCATGACTAAATGATCTGGACATTCCTTTGCACATATATTACTACCTTATGATGGAAAAAGTTTAGGATGGCATGCATGTGTGAATGTGACTAGAAACTATGTTAACCTTACATCTTCAGTTTAAATAGCTACATATTTATGTACACCTAGCACAAGCACAATTTTACTCAATAAGCACCATTTGAATGCATTTTGACACCTTCAGCTAAAATCTAATTTCGGGCATACTCTTTGTTTGACGGAAGGATTTACTAATTGACAGTCTGAATCGTGTCAATTTGCATAATTTCTTCATAGAAAGTTACATGGATTTTACATCCAGAACATTTCCATAACCATTCACTTTAGGGCTGCATAGAAATGTCAATCTTAAGCGACAAATGAGATGATTGTTTTAATTTCTGTGAGAGGGATTTTTAAATTGGATAGAAAGGATAAAATCCTTCTTTGTGTGAAATGCAGTCAGCACTGATACAGCATGTTTATTTAATATAAAGGATAACAGGAAATATTGAGTGAAAACTACATACATGATCCAGTAATGTGTCCTCATTCTCCCTCTCGTGTTCAAAGAACTTGTCCAGCCCGTGGGCCTTAAAGATGCGCTCTGACTCATCTGAGAAGAGAACAGCATCACCATCAAATGCCACCCTCAGCTGGGACTCGGACACCTCTGTCAGCTTCTCTGGCATGAACATGGTGGCTGCAGCGATGCCTGAACACAAAGACACACTGATCAATAAGTCAATAAAACTCTATTTAAATTAGTTTAATGCCCTTAAAATATGCTCACACTCCATTTAATGACACTCAGTATTATTGTATTTCACTTCGTTCGATTAGACATTTGACATCACATTACTTGTCCTTAATTCTGTTCCCATTTAGTTAATATTAGTTAAATTGATAACTTCAGGCAGTCACATGATGGTTAGATAAGACTGAAGTGGATACATGGTATGATACCTGCAGATGATCTGATATGAGTAAAATCATGTAAACATAATATAACTCACATGGTAAAGCCAGTTTTTAAATACACTGAATCACACGTATTAAATTGGACACATATTGACCCATCATGTAACACATGCACGCGAACCAAGCAGACAGACACATGTTTTATTGTAAGGTAACACCAGCTATACTTTGCTTTGTTGCTTCATAAAAAAGAAAACCAGTTTTCACTGACTTTGTTCAAACTGTAGTGTTAAGATAAAAAACACCGAAACTAGGCCTGTAATGGCTGTCAGTTTACAGGAGCTATTAATGGCAGCAACGTTAATTAAGACCTTTCAAGTAGAATGTCAAGGACATTTCCTGTGCTTGGCAGTGCTTGAGAGGGGGATGTTGGTTGGTGTTTGCTTCCAACATAGTCACTGGGTCTATGACATGTATCTAACAAGTAAATAAGTACCATGAAGGATGTGTCAAGCAACCTTGAGATGTACATGGCCATGCTGTGATCAATCAAACTGTTATAAATTTTTCTTAATCCTTTACAAACTGTAACACAGTAGAAAAACATTTGTCTTCTCATTCAAATCAAAAACAAAATATTCTGTATTGAATGAGCTAAAGGAGGTGAAGCTTTTGAAACCCAGTTCCTCCTGAATGTAATTCTGTCTGTTTCCATTCAGTCGGATCTATTTTTGTAAGGTGACCTCATTTAAGATGGAATAATAACACAACATGAAATGTTCTTTGATGCAAACAAAAGTGGATGATTCAAGTTCCACAAATTTCCCACAAATAAATTCTGCACATTTGGAGCCTGAGCACAAACTGTTTTAAAATCCCCATGTAACTACAAAATTGACTGGTTTAAGATTAAAGGTGTTAAAATCCAATGTGCCACAAAAATTAGCCCCGGTCTGTGGCTTCAGTGCTGATGTGAGACGCCATGCAGAAACACATTAAGACTAAATGAAGAGAATGTAATAAATATGGTGATTTACGTTAATGTAGTGCAGAGGAGAATTTTGGCCGCTTCTGTTCATTATATAAAAAGAACAGGAATAAAATCAATTTATGCTTTCATCTCATTGTGTGAGAATACAATTGCATCATACTTACATATTTTCTGCTGTATTTAATTTGGGACTGAAATTTTTTATTGAAGTTTTTTATTTTTATTGAGTTTATCTGAAATTGTATTAATTTAAAAAAAGCATTCATCCATTTGGTTTTTTTAGATTTTTAAATCATTCTGAACAGGAAGAGACCATTTTTTGAGGCAATTCGTAAGTTTATGGAAAGACATTTCAGTAAAATAATGATATCATAGTACTGGATGGGTGACTGGAAGGGAAGTTGAGACATGCAAACAAGAGGAAAAGTGGATCCTTTCAGTAAAATACTCATTATTTCTGATTACAAATATGACAACAAAAATTATATGAATGCAGCTCAATCAAAATGTTTATAAAATGGGATACATCTAAACATAGGGAACAATGTAATGCTAACATGTCCATTATTATTTCTCACCTTCAGCTAGCGCCTCCCTAACCTTATCAGCATCAGCAGACAGGTAGAGGTTGGTGTGCCAGGCCTTCAGGTAACCAATCGGACTGCTTCCTCCAGTCATACAAAACCTCTCAATGAACAAGTCTGAGGACAAGAAGTACAACAACACCTGACATGCGTGTCTCAGTGATAATAAGCAGTGATAAAGTTAAATGGTGGAGAGATGGAGGGTGATGACTTAGTGGGAGGATAAACTTACATGATGGTGGGAAAGGTTCCACAGACAAGGTTAAGGAGAAGGAAGGTGTAAAGAATAGAGGTAGAACAAATTGTAACTCTCTCTTTGCACTTAAATTTAGAAAGGCTCACTGCTGTTGGCTGATCAGTGGAGAGACAGCAAGGGGAGAACATGAAAGGGCTGATATTAGGTAATTAGATCCGTGATTGCAGAGCTATTTAGATAAATGAGCTGATATTTATGAGGGAACAGAAGATTGGAGATCATTAAAAAGGGCACGGAAGTGAAGTAACAGACCAACAGTGGAACAGAGCTGTGATAAAAATGAGTCTGTAAAGTACTGAAGGTTATAATAGATTGAGAAATGAAGTATAGCCTGGATGGTGGGTACTTAACACTGTCCACTTTCAAGGACCATTCCAACAGGTTATTTGGTATTTCCATACCGATGAGAGATTTATGAGACTTAATCAAACATGAGCAGAGGGTATGATATCCTGACCTTTAGGACCTTTAGGTATGAGTCACAAACCAAAACAGCCTGATCCTTCGTTATCCAGCAGAAAGCCAAAGAACATTTTCATTAGTAAACACTTATTCTCGAAAGTAACAAAAGTTATGTCAAGGCATTTCCAAGAGTATAGATCAACTGTATACTCGTCAAAGAGACTCCTACAATGGCAACACTGGTGATGATGGTGGTGATGATGATAATGATAGAGATGATGATGATGATGATGATGATGATGATGATGATGATGATGATGATGATGATGACGACAACAACAAAACACCAACAAAAACAAGGTTTGTACGGTAGATTCTGTCCAGAGTTCATTGACATTCTTCCACTATAGATTTATGGCACCATCTTTGTGTTATGAGATGCATAATAAAGTGTTTTAAACCATTTTTGCACACTGCCTTGTGGACATATCTTCTAAAAGAAACTTTTTTTTTCAGTTTTGCAGTTAATCCATTGTCCTGTAAAATAGGGACAGAGGAAAGGACATCAAAATAATCTACTGGGTAAAGGCTGATGGACTGTTCCATAAACCCTCTGAGTGATCTCTCTATAAACCAACTGTCCTCTTTAGATTTGTAAGGGGTTTATTTAGCTTTGTAGTCTGGCCTTGGTCTAGGTTGACCCCCACACAATGTCGTACCTCATCAAATAACAACTCCAAAACATCCCCTTCTTTCATGATGTATGCTGGAGCGTGGGAGTCTCTCAATGGAAAAGCCCCTCACCAATAAGGTCTTAGTTTTCGTTTTTCTTCAAATATGTTTTTATATCACTGCTACTCTTTGCATCATTGATTTATTCCTTCACACTATCTGAAACATGGTAATGGCAAAGTGGAAAATTAGCAGAACTGCAAAGATGCTGTTGGATCGTCAAAGAATGAACAGGTTTAAAATGTATTTTAACAATCTATCCACAAAATTGCCAGCCTTTCATCCATGTAGTAGATTATACATATTGCCTTTATGTAAGAGGTCTGGTAATGATTTTAGTTTTCATTTCTAACAAGAATGCTAATGCAATCACACAAATTCACCTAAATTTTATGCTCACAGAACACATTACAGGAACTGAAAATGTATGTATGCAAAGTAGATTCATTAAACTGTTGGCAGGCTCCTTGCTCACTGACATGCACTATTGGAATTGCAGGGAAGCTTTTCGTGAACCGAATGCAAGGTGGGCAACTAAATTCTTCTGCAGTTGTTTGACATAAACATCTCGAAACATTCTCTAAAATGCATAGATTCAATTTCAGATGAAACTACCCAAGGAGCAAATAACTGTTTCTCTATAGCGTCACTTTGAACCACCATGATCAGCAGGGACATGTTAAACAAGCCCTCATGACACCAGGGAACTGGTGTCTTCCTTTAGTCCTTCAGGAAAGGTCAGAGGTGACAGTACTGTTTAATTGCGTTGGGTACTGCATGCTGAGAGCCACCAGACAGATCTAACATGGAAACCTCTGAAGGACTGTGTTGTTTTGCTGGTTCCACACAGACATGTTTTTGTTTCAGGCGTCTCCGATTATTCTTACATCCCAAAGGAGAGAATCTTGATCTCACCCTGACCAGCAACTCCAAAGATATCAAAACATCTGAGAAGCTGAGCAGGAAGTGGTCTGTGAGGAAGAAAGCGTATCATCACAGGGTCTGAAAATTCCCAGGGAAGGAGCCTGTCAGTCAGCTGTTGATACACTTTTGTTTGTTTCTCAGCTCAGTTTGGTGTCAGTTTACGATGTATATAAAGATATTTAAGTGCACTTGAAGTTTGAAGTTTCAATAACTGGCATGTGCCTAGTTTAGAAATTTTTTTAAATTTTGGACAATAGTATGAAACCAGATAAACTGGATCAAATTGTGATTCCAGAGGCCAGCAAGCCTGTGTCTTTAATTCATAATTTGATAGAAGAAATTCCCCATATTTTCAGAAATCTCAATGTATAAAATAAGATATAATGTGCATCTACCTGCTACACAAGTAATAGCAAGAGTTATGTTTGTACCGATGTCTTGTAATATTAGAGTGAAAAGTCACCTCCTAAAGTGACTCATTCCTGATGGACTGAAGGTTATCCTCAGCCTCCAAATTTTACAAAACTCATGCAGAAAACTTTTAATAAATAATTCCTAAACATCATTGAATACCTTTGGGCAGTGGTCTTAACCTGGGTTTGATCGAACCCTAGGGGTTCAGTGAGTCGGTCTCAGGGGTTCGGTGGAAACGGTACCCCTGACACGATGTGTCGGGTGTTTTTGCCGAACATACATGAATCACTGTGTACATTTGACACATCGTGTCAATTCGTGATGACACGCCCCCCTCAGCCATCACTGGCTGCAGGTGATCACGTGACGCTACATGGATTAACCTACCTGTGCTACATGGGATTTTGCGCACTCAGTAGTCGATTTATTCCTGTCCTGATGGTACGTCATCTGATTGCTTTCTTAATATTTTAATAATAGTAACTATGTTGAGCAAAAAAAGAAAGTGGTCGGACAAATATGTGCAACGTGAACTTACATGAACTGTATAACGGAACGTGATGGGAGTCAGCGTTCTGCATGATTTGCAATGTCAAGTTGAACAACTCTAGTCTCGCAGTGGCAAAAATAAAGGAACACTTCCTTAAGCTGCATGGAAAACAACAGAAACAGACTTTGCTGAGAAAATGACATAAGAGTAGCACTTGTCAAGGTGAAGCCACGCATATCTGAACTGGTCTCTCAGTAACAACAGCAGAAGTCACACTGATTTGCAGGTAGGTAATGTCATGTGAGTTCATGCACTGTCTTGGTTTCGTTCTTTGAAAAATGTGACATTAATGCACAATTCATTAAATAAACCAGTAAAACATATACCTATGCTTATGTCTATATATATATATATATATATATATATATATATATATATATATATATATATATATATATATATATATATATTTTATTTTTTTTTACTAAAGAAGGGTTCGGTGAGAGAGCATATGAAACCGGCAGGGTTCGGTACCTCCAACAAGGTTATTAAGAACCACTGCATTAGGGTTTATTGGAAACATACACAGTATAGTTGGCATATGCAGTAGGTTAAGGTGCATTTTGACCCCTTTCAGATCAATTTGCCCACAGTGTTTTAATGGATTTAATTCTTTCCTGCCCTAATAATCATGTTTGTCAGACGTTTTCAGTAATGATTATTGTTATTTTTTTCTTTTCATATGTCTGTGCCTACGTCATGTTCTTCAGCCATAAAGCTGCCAGAGGGGATTACTTTATTGGAAAGCAACTGGATTTTAAATTATTAAGAATGTAACATCTTTTCAAATTGCACTGGAATTGCTGCTGAACTTAATTTGGTATACTATTTATTTTTCTCCAGTGTATGAAAGTCTATCCATATTGTTGTAATAGTATTTATGTAGATGAGTGAGTGTGTGGAATCTGATCTCTTACTGCCCTATCAATGGCAGTCAACTATTTAAATCCACATTTCTGTCTGCTGCATTGCATCTGATGCAATCAAACATAGGACCTGATATGTTATTGCATTACTGTGGAAGTGATGGTTGGTATGGAGACCATATTTCCTCAGCTTACTTTATGATTAATCTCTGGAAATCTTACTGTGGTGGTTGATAGTGTTGATGAGTCGGATTCCTACATGTGCGTGGTTGTACGTCACCAGAACAATGTCAAACAGCTCTTCACTTTCTGGGTACAGCTCCCGCAGATGAGCGTTCACCGCCTCCAGAGCCTGTTAAAATAAAGAACAATCAGCTAAAAATGAACTGTGAAATGTTCAGTCTGCACCTAAAAATCTATCTACCAGTAAAATGTTTGACTTTAACCTTTACAAAGGGGAAAGCGGGTCCAGGGGCAAAGGGTTCATTCTCATGTTCGATTTGATATCTCAGATACTCCTCCACTCCCTTCTGCTCAAACACCTTCTGCTCCTGTTCAGTCCGAAACAAGACGCGAGAGGAAACGGCAACAGTCACGGCATTCTCTGGCTTTGGCTGCAGAAAGAGAGGGAAGATGGAAAAACTATGATGAAGCAGAATACAAGTAAGGGAAAGATGAGAAAGCTGTAAAGGGCCTTTAAGAGGATGACTGGAAAACACAGGGGGAGGAGACCAGAAAAGTGAGGAGTGGGTGAGCCCTATTTTTACCTGTGGTTGAGAAAGTGACCCTCTAACTAAACCCAGCAAGTAATACTTTGAATGTGTCCTTTTTCTATAGGTGATGTGGACAGCTGTTTTTTACGAGAGACTTCTGGGACAACAGCAGTGATACTTTATTAGAGCTCTACATGCAGGGCTGTATGAACATTTCTCTCATTGGCATGCCTGTTATCTGTTTACCACATCTCATCTTATATCTATTTATAGGTGAAGAAGACTGTATGTCGATCAGCCGGCAACAGATTTCCCACGACAAAAGCCTGAACACATTCTATATAAACAGTATCTATTTCTTTTTTAACCCTCACAACTTGTTTATTACCTCTGACAGCTCCTCTTGTATTTGTCTGTTTGTTTGTTCTTCTGAAAAATTGCTCAGATTTTGATGAAATCTATGGAACGGTCGATCTTGGATCAAAGTTTAGTTCCAGTAATTGGATTTTACCGCAGGTCTGGGTATGTATGTATTTTTCTTTCAGTCACTTTCTTCTTTCCTCATCTTTGATGGATTGCTGGAGGACTGTGGGAACTTTTTAATACTTTGCATATAGCAGGCTAATCAAATTAAAAATATCAAGGTATGGACACATCATAATGTTCCACCATTTTGCACAAGTGGATCCAGATTGGAAACATATTCTAGATCTGGGTGATTAAATCATACAGTATACTTGGAGTGGCCAGATTTTCACCATATAATAACAGATCATGATAGAGACATAACACTACCCCCAATATGTAGCAGCAATAAAAAAGACTAAGAGTCATTCAATGTATTTTATGCGTGTGTGAAGTGGTTATATAAAAGAAAAGAAATGCAATAAAACTATATAAAAGAATTATTTAAAAAAACCTATTTTCCTATTATTTGTGTCAATGCCATTGGCAGAGGTACACACTCTGAGCACTGTCTAGTTAACTCTGTGGTCAATTTGAAGGCTGGAGTCACTTTCTTAAAATATTTTATCTAAAAATGAAAAGGTGATTCACATTTTTATCCTGCATGTTCACATTTCAAATGGTAAACCTACAACGTCAATGTCTCATTGAAGAAGACCAATAAAATATTTCTAGATGACACCGTGGCGTTATAATATGCTCATGTTGCCTAATGTGTGTGTTTAGCTTGGGTGTCAGCCTGTGGAGGGGGAGGGCTGCATTCTTAAGAGGGCAGCCAGCATTGTGCCAACAGCAGGCAGCTGAACTCAGACGATGTCTGCATGGTGAGACAAAAGAGGGGAAGGTTTGTTCTTAGGCTCACAATTTTTCTTGTTACCTGAAAGCATTAGGTTGTGAGTATGATCAATAAAAACTTCAAATAAATGCATTAGGGCTTATAGTTGTTAAGAAATTTTATTTTATGTGTTTACAACTGATGTATCTGTTCACAGTGGGTGAAAGAATATTTCTGCTAAGGTAAATGCTGATTTTTCTCCCAAATGGCTGTGATGTGGTAAATAGGCCACAGTCTGACGGCTGCACTGAGCCATTGTGCCTCGATTTAGCCTTATTCCATCACAACACTGCTGCCTATCGACATGTCACCTACTTAACTATATGCGCACGCACAAACACACACACCACCTTGTCCGGATTAAATTTGATCCCTTTCTAAATCAGATTAAAATATTAGTGCAGTCAAATATAACCCAAATTTATCGACTTGTCCTGTTGGCAAACTTTCAATATCTGCTAAACTTGATTATAATTCATGCTTTTACACACATGCTGTTTTTTTAAAAACTGAACCCTCAAGTGGATTGTGAAAAAAAGAGTACTTATTATTTCATAATATTAATCTAAGTACCATAGTTGAAAGTAATCCCCCTCAACATTCACTTACATGTGGCAATAAACAGCATACAAACACACGTGCACTGCCTGCTGATTAGATGAGGTTTGTTGTGTCACCACAGAGATGAAACGTCAGGATGTACGTGTAGTGTGAACGGTTTGAAGGTGAAGGCTAAATGTCAAGGTTTGCCTCTTCTCCGTAATCAGACTTCAGGAAGTCAGCACTAGTCTGATGTTTAGTCAAGCTGACATCAGTTTTAATTATGAAATGATTGTGATCAGTCAATGTATTTGTTCTGTCTCTAAATTTAGTTAATGTTATGACCAAAAGGAGGACATTGTGTTCTAGAGCTAATTTGGAGTTATGACAGCACCCCAACAGGGTTTTACTCCAGAGGGCATACCTTTAAGGTCAGTTAGTCAGTTAGCACCGAACTGTAGATTGATATCTTTGTAGTTTGGTTCTAAAATCCACTTAGAGTGTTACAAGGTCACATGACTTCTTGATGTAAATGAGGTCGGTCATTGCTAACCACTTGAACAATTCCCAGCACATGCTAACAAGATATTCATAAACTCCCAAGACCCTACAGGTATGCTTTTCATCTTAAAATCCTACAAATACAATTTACAGTACTATTTCTCTCAGGTCAAAGTTATATATAATCCTGAATGGCCATGTGTTCAGTGTCCTCAATGATAATGCTAATCGATGTGGGTTTTTTACCAAAATCATTTCATAGGATACTACAGAAGTTGACAGTACATCTCCTTGCAAGCTAAAGCCTGAACTATCACGTTTCAAATGTAGACATTGTTCCTCTATGTGTCTGGTGGTTAGAACTCAGCCTGTTGGCTCAGGGGACACTTGTGACAATGCATCGGGTCAAGTTGGTGGTTAGTAGAGTGGAGGTTTAAGTGATCATGCAGGCTCTTTGAAAACCATCACAGAGGATTTAATTAAAAGGCAATGACCATTGGGAAGCCATGAACAAAGCCACTGACTTTACATGAGGATGCGACATACTTACGAAAAATACGCCTCCCTCCACCTTCCGGGCTCGTCTTCCTGTTACCTTAGCAAAATAACATTGTGTTTTATTTAATAGAACTTCTCAGCGTGAAGTTATAACTGAGCTTCATTCACCCTCAAATAATTTTGGGTGAAGATATTATTCTGACGAGACAAAATGCAACAAAACAGCATGTAGTTTGGGTGTTGGTATTATTTCTGCTCAGACAGCTTTTTCAATGCATGTACTGTATTAGATTTATCAGGGGGAATTTTATTCTATGAATATCGTGACACACACACTGAGAGTGATTCCAGTGCAACAGCCCAGCTCTTTTGTGTGATTTGATACCGGTGGTGTTAACAACCTGCCTTCTCTGGGCCTCCCACCTACTGGGAATGCTTGGATCACAAGTCTCCCCCACAGTGGATCCTGAAAGAGCCATCATCGCCTCCTATCTATAATACAAAATTTTATTTCATTAAAATGGCACTAAACCTCAGTGAGTAAATCTGCCGATATACTTTTACACAACTTTCATCATTAAACGATTGGGTTTTTTTGTTATTGTTGTTGTCAAAACTCTCCCTCCCTCTCTTCCCCACCTTCTATATTAATCCTGTCAGAGCTCTGCCAGTTCAGCGGAACTGGTATGTGTGCATAACCCATCGGCATGAGTCATCTGTCATTAACACATCCTTTCCATCCATTCTAGAAGGAAAGGAGGAGAAGTGGAAGGGATTTCCTGACTAAGACAGACAGAGAAAGAACAGAAGGTAAAATGAAGAAGTGAGAGTGTGGGCAGAGAGGGACGGGGTTGGGTTAAGTCACAGTGGGGGCCTGATATTTATAGTTAAGTGAAAGGCCAGTGCTGAAACTGTCTGCTCATGCAGATATGGTAATGGAACAGAAAGGTGTGAGTGAGCACTGCCAGTAAGAGCAATATATTTTGTGCTGGATCGTCTGTGAAGGTCTCTAAAGAATTTAAAATTCATTACAATTAGGGAAAATGGATTAAGTGATAAACACAAGATATTCATCATTTTGTACAAATAATGATAACGGCAGCTTCCTCACAACGATCACTGACAGATTTGAACAGCTTTTTCATTAACGATAATCTTTGAGAAGATATGGAAGCAAAGATACAGCATTTCTTTTTTCACAGTTTAAGGAACCTCAATAAATAAGATAGAAAGACCTGACTCTTATTTTAATCTAATATTAGAATGTATAGTCATGCTTGTAATGTGTATGTGCACATTCTACGTTGACAATTAGGAGAATAAGTTATAGTTATTGGTCAGATTTTTAAAACATTAGCTCCGTTTTGCTGGACACAGTAGGAAAATATTACACAGTCAGTTGTGTTTTTATTTTAACATGAAGTACATTACCAGTGGTAATGTAATTCACTCCTCTTTTCACTAACTGGGTAAAGCTGAAACCAGAGGTGGCTGGTTTTTACACTGCAAGTGGGTTGAGGGACCCATGCCTTTTTAGCCTGTTTGAAATTTTACTTTGGTTAATCAGAAGTGTTTTATTTTCAACAAACTACTTCACAGTATAGTCTCACAGTTGAGCTTCAGATCAGTGATGACCACACACATCTGACCACAGACAAGTTTTGAAATGAAATAGAAATACAGTATATACAAATGTATAGAAATGATCACCAAGCTAAGCAACATGGATTTCAGTGTGCTTTTAATTTACAAATAAGATACTTGTTATGTAAACATTTTTTCGGTTTTCATTATTGATGTCCTTACCTATAGTAGATATTTATTTTATCTTGCAGTTTTTTTGTGTGTGTTTATATATGGAAACTTGAATTTTAAAAGTACATTTTCTGGAGCAGATACTCCTGTCAGACCAGTACTCTCAACCCCAGGAGACTGCTACAATTACTAATGGAGGAAGTAATCCACTTATAATGACATGCTTATATAAGCATGTAAATACCCAGGTCATATCCAAAAACTTACCTCTTTGTGCTCACTTTTTTCTCTGTCAAAGAGTCAATGTTTTATCACTGTTGGATATCTTGATTGCTGTATAGAACAAGGAAGGATATTTGACAGTTCTTTTTGAGGAGAAGGCATCAAACCTGTGTAAGCTCCATTACAGATATGTTTAGCAAAAGAAGGTGGACTGATTTTAGATGTGTGTGCTTCAGAGGAGAAACCTCATGAGCAATCTGAGCTCCCTTTATTACAATATGACCACTTTAATTTGTTTTGTTTGTTTGTTTGTTTGTTTGTTTGTTTGTTTGTTTGTTTGTTTGTGCAGGGTGAGTAGGGAGGATTATTTTCTGAAAATCTGAGTTCAACTCATGTATTTATAAAACTTCTACAAATACAACTACATCTTGCCCAGGCCACTAAGCAACTATGCCTTATCGGCCCCCACTCTCATATCTAAATTAAATAAGACATGTGTTTAATTTAACACAAGGGACTTAATTACACTGACCTAGCAGCTACATGTTAGTTAAAAAAGGAAATTTAAAAAAGTAAAAGCTGGGAATTAATGAGGAACATTTTTCTGTTGTAAAAATTTCCAATAAGAACATAAAACAATTTAGTTTGGACAAAGCAGTACATTTGTTGTTCATTTGTTTAATTGATTGATTGATTGATTGATTGATTTAATATTCATATGAATCCGAAAAGGTTATGCATTCAGATGCGGCATTAAAAACTATAGCGCTAAATTAAATGTCCCATCCTTTACTTTTCAAACATTCCAAACAATATAGCTGCAGGAATATATTTTCTTGGGGTTAATAAAAAGGCATTCATTACATTGCAATGTAAAAAAATAAAAATGGAATTAATAAATGCATATTTTTAAATAATGTAACTTAAAGCCTACAGTATATTGATATATTGTACTATAGCTTTGTGGTTCCATTAGTTTGATTCTGCCAGATAAGTTAAAAGGAAACAAACAAGTGAACGGATTTGATGCTAATCGCTCATTTTGACAAATTTATTTTAAATTAATAAAAGAGGTAACTGACCCACTGAAACAGTATAAAAACATGAGAAAATTGATTTAAAATAAAGCTCAGTGGAACCAGTCATTTGACCAGCCATTCATTTGTAGTAAAAGCCCTCTAATCTGTGTTCTCCATTATCGTTGATGAATAATCTCTTGCAGCATACACTAAAGCTGTTTCTTAAAACTCTAAATATAGTTGCCAAATGTGAAATCAGTGTAGAGTTTCATACAAGGGTGGAGGTGGATCCATAGTGTCCATGTTTTGCGAATATTCTCATTGTAGTCATAATTGGATTGACCGTTTAGAAGTGGTTAATGCTTGGGTTCTGAAAATACACCCCTGTGGCTGCAATGATGCTTTAGCATCAAAGTTTCTGTGAACTTTCATACCTTGCTTTTAGTGCATTTCCCTATTTGTGCTAATTCTTGTTTTTCTACATCATCTTCTTTCTTATACTGTATGTTTTTCACAGTCAGAACCCCTGCAAGTGCTAATGGATCCTTCAGAGCAGAAACAGCACTCTATCCTACAGATAAGCATGTCTAGCTCTCTTCAATCTGTCAGCTTTGATTTAAAGTGAACGTTTGTTGAAAAGACCTGCAGTTCTGACACGTTACTAGCAGAATTCTGCTAGAATGGACCCTGACTATGAAAGGTCAATAAATCGAAGTTAGCTACACAAGCTTCTAGTTCACGTTGACCCAGTTTAAAATGTCCATTTGTGCAACCTGATCAAGTTTTACAGCCTTCAGCCTTTTACTTTTTTATAGTCACTCATCAGCGATTTGTGGTTTTGCGCTCATAATTTGTCATATATGATTAAATTATTTAGATGTGCAAGACTGAAATATAAAGGCAGGCAAGTAAAAAAAAAAACGAAGATCTTTGGCAGTGAAGATAACTTACAAACACGCTGACAGAGGATAAACACACACACACACACATATTATGTGCATGTTTACGTGCATAAATGGTAGTGTGTGACTTACTGGTTTTGGCTTGGTGGTAAGGCCCAAGTGGTCTTGATCAAATTCTTCCCTCTCTTCCCATGATTCTCTGCTATCCCCATTGGATGAAGGGGAGACTTGGATCTCCTTGACCTGTCCACTCATCACCTGCACAGGGTCCTGACTCATCTTAACCATAAAGAATGCTTCTTGCTGTGCTCGCAAAGGGCCCTGCGATCCAAGGTTTTCTTCCTGCAACTGGGCTATTCCAAAAAATCAAATGAACAAAATTCTCTGCTACTGCCTGGAAAATTTATTAAGGTTATCCTTTCTTCTGCCCTGTGATAGCAGGTGAAGTGCTCACAACTCCTGTCTCCTGTTAACCTACATATAACCCTTTTTCCTCAGCTGCTGAGTACATACGTTTCTAGAGGACGTGAAAGCCCCCACTCGTTCACAACCAATACCATACACACAGCTTCTCTGTATGCATACATACACACACTGTGACACATGCAGCCTCTCCTTCGTAAGTGCGTTGCAGGCTTTGCAGCAATCCATCTGCTTCTCTCTCTGAGTATCTCTTTTCCCCAGTCAGTGCCCCATTCCCTTCCTTTCCTCTTTGCCCCATTCAATCACTCTCTACTCCCTAGCTTGGTTGAATCCCCTCTGTGACCAATCACAGCCCTGCATCCTTATGAAGCTTGGCTCCACCCCTTTGCAGTCTCTTGTTGACAGTGCATTTTGCCCAGGAGGCTTATAGGACATTCAAGCACATACAGCAACAGCCAGCCATCAGAAATCAGGATAAGCATACATAGTCTCAGGTGTTGCGACTATTTTCAAAAATAAATATAGGCTCAGGTGGTTTTGTTTAGAAGAAACCAAATGAAATGTGTGATGTTTTCTTTTCATTTTAACTGAAATTAACTGAGGTTTATGTAAGCTGCACATGTGGTTTCAGTGATCAATAATTGTTGAAGAGTAACTGAAACAAGCATTTAAAAGAATTAGGAGGTATAAATTGAGAAAGGTAGTTGGCTGAGAGAATGAGAGTGAATAAGGGGTTGATCACAAACAGGAAGTTGAATTAGCCTAAAGGTAGCAGATAATGGATGTGACCTTCATTTAAAACCATGTTTGTGTTAAAACAAGGGTTCATTGATGTTCTTACTCATGCATACTGAGCAGCACAGTGCCAGCCGTACAAAAGTCACATGACTTTGTGGATTCATGCAAAGGTGACTTTAGAACTGAATTGATTTATAAATCCCAAGGAAATTGTTTTGTCCCAACATGACTAGTGTTACTTTTTTTTAATGATTTTTAATGATTGTGACCGCATTTTTGACAATGAACTTTAACTGAATATTTAGACTTAATGATTATTCAGTTCCCCTCAATGAGTTGGCATCTCGTCCAGGTTGTTCCCCACCTCTCACTCGTAGCTGACATAGGCTCCGGCAGATAGATAGACAAGAAAAAGGAGGAATGCGTGGGCGGATAATTGTGTGAACTTAACAATACAAGTCATCCCTGCTTGAACTGACGACTGTCAGGCTGATATGCCTTGTCTGTTCATGTTGTCAATCATCAGAAATATTCCTACATTCATGGCATCAATCTTCTCACAAGTGTTGCAGTGAAGCAGAGTGCAAGTAATACAGCAGTAGGAAAAGTATCTGACAGTGTGTAGCTACCAGCTTAATACTTACAGAGAAGAAGGATGTCTAAGAGTTATGTGCATCCTCCTGGTCAGCATCAGGTTGGCTCTGTGTGGCTAAATGTGTACTATGTCTACTATAGGTGATGTTTTGCTGATTTGTTTTCCATTTGCTCATTCTTGTGGGCTTTGTTTTTTTTTAATACATGGATACAAGGCAAGTAAAAACTTGGTCAACATAATACTGAGCTTACAGTCCCCTCTTGTGGCTCCTCTGAAAATCCATTGCTCAGTCTGCTTTGGCTGCTGCAGTGTAATGTCTCTGCTGCACGTGTGACAGGGCTGAAGCCTCAACACAAAAACGATCAGAATAGATTGATATTGATCCGTCGTGAATGGCCGGGTAAAGAGAAATAGAAAATCCCAATTTATAAATACAGTATATCAATTCAAACCAAGACACAGACAGCTCCAAGATTAGATTAACTCAGTGGACATTACACCAGTGAGCTGTATTTTTTCATGTTTTTATCAAATAACAATGATGCTATTATGATGAATATTTTGTGTTTCTGTGGTTTGATATTTAATTTAAGCAGTGTTGTCCTTTGACAAAGCAATCAAGCAAGCAGTCTGTGTCTCTCAAGGGACTACATGTCCACACTGAGTCATAAACTCAAAGCTCTATCTTTTTGAATATTTAAATTGTTTAAGAATTTATCAATGGCTGTCCAGTTACATAAATGAGTTTGCAGATGTAACAAGCAATTTTGTTTTTCATATTTATTACATTTAATTCTGACTCACTAACCTGTGTGTGCTTTTGTCTAAATGTGTAGTGATAAAAGTGTGGGCTCATGTCTCCCCACCTTTCGGCCTCAGCCTGTTCACCATGAGAACAGCATGTCAGGTGACATCACTGTAGCAGTGTGACATCATTGCTAGACAGTGACTCATACTTTTGGCTCACTGCTGTGTTTGTGGTAGAGTGTTAAAATGTGTGGTGGAAACACATGGCAAGAAACCAGCAACAGTCACCGTAGACATTCATGTATTTTATTCTATGTAACAAAAATAATTACATTGTCTTTGATCTAAGAGCCTGACAATATGCAAAATAAAGCAAAATCATCGAACTGGACAAACTGACATTTACAAGAACATCATAGAGAAATGTTGTAGAATAGAATTATATTGCACAATTGAGCACTGATGATTCCCTGTCAAAAAATAAATATCGAATATCATGTCAATATTTACGCTTCATGTCATGTTTTTTCTAGTTTTCTGAGCACTGACTGTTGATGAGCATGTGAATACAACATCATCACTTCATTTTAAACTTCACCTGACCACAGCAACTATATTTCAGTTTTGTCACATGACAGTCAAATCTTTGGCACATATAAATCTACAGAGTGGATGTTGTATTAAAATGGGATACTGCTGGATAACTTCCAAAGAGGAATCAATTGAAACGGAAAACATCTGCATCCGGCGTCCTAGGGAAGAGTCAAAGTGACTTTCTCACTGTAATTTGGAGCTAATGAGAATGGACAGCATCTAATAAGAAGAGGGGCACAGATAGGAACACAGTGTGAAGCCACTTTGTGAGCCAATCTGTTTTAATTAACTGTTTTGCGGCAGACCGCTCAATGTAAAGTAGGAATTAAGCCTGTGACAATGATGTAGTGAGTCATAACAACATGCAACTAAATAATTTGTACGCTGCAAATAATATGTGAGACTTTCTCCTGGTGTCTTATCTGGTTTTTTAAGGTACAAAGTTGGATTGCATCACACATGAATAGCCAGTTTTGTTCACAAGGCATATTCTTATATAAGAAAAAGCTGCAAAGTACTTGAATTTCTATGAGCAGAGACATTCTATCTCCATCCACTAGGGGACACTGTGACACAATAGAGGTTTTTTCTTTTAAGATGACCCTGTCTGCTCAGGCTTCTCCTGCCAGCAGTTTAGACTTGAATATGATTTGTAGAACTCCAACAGTGGACAGCAGTAAACAAAACGACACATCCCATACTGAAGACAGTACATACTGTATATCAGCGGACCACAAAAGTAAATGTAGGTGAGGTTAATACTCAGTGCTTCAGTGTGAGGGTTTACACTCAATTTTTACAAACTTAAACTAGACTCTTGTTCCACAAATGATACACAAACAAAAACACATGAAGACTTGTAAAAGTAGTCTGACATACAACACATATTCTCTATTACACACACACACACACGCACACACACACACACACACACAGTCACACACACACACGCACACACACAAACAAAAGCTGTGTCATCATGTGAAATCAGGTCTAACCAAGAGGAACATTTACATATTATCGTTCTTATATTCAAACGTACAATTACAGTCGTAGCAATATTTTTTTTTACAAGAAGTTTCATCATCATTTGTGAAAGAGGCTGGTTCTGCTTCTTGGGAGGGAGCATGCTCATTGGCTGGATGGCAGGGAGAAAATTAATCTAACTCGCTGATGGGAGAGAGGTCAAATGTGTTTGCTGTCAATGTCAATGTCAGATTCTTTATTTATTTTAATGATCCATGCACAAATGCAGAAGTATATACCAATGAGACAGAATTCATAATTCATGACTCACAAGACTGGAGTGAGGGGTTTCTAATGGAGGTAACTGGCAATTTTATTTCAGACAAGGAATCAGATAAGAAATTTTGCTGCCTTTACTATCAAACAGTTTTTCCTTTAAATACATCGATCGCTTCTTTTTAAGAAAAATTTGGATAAAAAATTGTTTTTATTATTTTTTCAGCCCATACTGGTTGTAGCCTCAAGTCTCCAATATCTCTTAGTCACATTAATAGATTAATGTTTGTGAGATGTGCTTCGTTGTTTTCATTCTGAAGCCAAAGAAGTTTTATTCTATATTTTTTATATAGTCTCATTTACAATAAATATTAAGCTACATAAATGGTGTTGTTATGTCTTTCACTAAATGAGATAAAGTTAGATTTTAACAAAACATATTTATATAAAAACCTGTCATCAACCTTGTATTTTGCTGATTTTTTTTACAACTAATGCATTGACGATGACTTTGAAACTCCAAGCTATACCGATTCCTGATTCCTTTCAGTATGATACAGCTAGCGTTACTCTTTGTAGCTACCAGTTGTCACTCATGTTCATGAGCAAGTGAGCACACACAGGCCATCACAAGCCATCCAGGCTTCCTCTTCAACCTTTTGCTCTTTTTAAAATTGATTTTAGATCTGAGATGAGTTCAGCAAAGTTCCTCTCCCTCCTATTATCAAAGAGCATCCTCTTTGACATTTAGGGGGAAGAAGACAAAAGGGTGATGAGCTGGACAGTAGGAGAAGAAGAGGACAAATGGTTATTTCAGCTTCTCTTGTGAAACAGCAATGAATCGTGGAGGCAGGTTTGGCCTTTCAGAAAAACAACGTTTTCTGTCAAACATTGTGTAATTACTGTCATGATCGACCCTGCTCCACAATTCCCTCGCTACGTTGTCTTTGCCCACATTGCTGGTCTCAGAGAAACAATGCTTCATATTATTATTTCTTGCTGTTGATACACAGTTTAAATGCACCTAAAGCATTTGTACTAACTATAATAGCCAAATAATTTAGCTTTGTAACATAGTGTTTTAAGTTGCCCTTAAATTACATTTTGTAGGACTTAAACACCAAAAGTAGAAGAGTTCAGTAGTGTTAAATGTCAAGTGTTAATTAGTTCAATTGAAGCAAATAAATTTCCCTGGAAATTAGTGTTAAAAAAAAATCAAAATGATTTTACATGGATGATGTCACAAAGACATTCAAAGTATTTTGTTCATGAATTTATTTATTTATTTATTTGGCAAATAACTTCAGGTTCAGATTTTTATCTGCTGCTTCAAGTACACTCTTCTGATGGGTTTGAAGTGGGTGGGAAGAAGCCGATGTCACATTGGAGTCAGAATAAAAAGTCATACATTCCTGATAAAGCAATTAAGAAAAGCTTCTGAATGTTAAACATTAAAAATTTTCCAAATTTGAACAGTACAGCTATTTAAACCATGGATATTAAATCACTTCAGAATTTTACAAGATTGTTTGAAGGGCTTTGAAGCCACAATATTTAGTTTAAAAAGATTTTGAGTCGTCAGACTGCATTGCAGAATCATTTAGAAAGAAACTGTCTGTGCCCGTTTTTAGTTTCTGTCTCATCTTGTAATAATAGTAATTATATCCTATTAGTGATGTTAAATGTCAGGCGTTAATTGTCACATTTCTTATTACCTCATACTAGTACATCTGCAGCTGACATTCAAATAAATCTCAAATAATCACAATGGAGTCGCGCTGGAGAGAGAATTGCATTATGCTAAGCCAATGGGGAGAAAAAGGATTTTCCAAACTAATTAGATGTTCTTTTAATAACACTATTGTAATTATTTTGTTAAGATGCTAATTTTGCTAGTATGTGTGGAAAAGCTTTAGGGCAGCCAGAGAAGCACATCAGTATGCTTCTCCACACCGGCAGTCTGAGACATTCATGGCCTGCTTTGTATAAAGGTACGTGAATGCAGCACTGTAAATCTAAAATTCCTTAATGGAGATGAGACCAATGTCTCTGTGTCTCCGATCTGAGTTATGAGGTGTAAGTTGCTTCTTCAATCATAGATTCCTCCTCATACACATGCGGACATGATACCACAAGCTCATGGTATTACTCGTGTGTGATCCTCTCTCCATCAGCAGAGCATTTTCTTGTCTCTTGTCACTGTACATGAACTATGTGGACAATACAACAGGCCCTTTATTGGCTTAGTGCCATTCCTTTGTTCAAACTACGGTACAAGGGCCACCCACTATAGGGATAGAAGATGGGAGAAAGTGAAGAAGACTAGTCTCTAGTCACCAGCTCAAACCACACTTAACTTTAAACTTAAGTTTAAGTTAAATTAGTCCAGTTTCCTGAACAGGGACATTAACTATGAAGATAATTACTTTTAAATTTGGCATGTTAATATGGGGCATTCAAGGAACTGCAATCTTTAACACTTGAAATTACTTCCTGTTTGTACTGGTTTTATTTTCATATGAGTATTTTCAGCTCCAGAATTTACATAAGGGTAGCATACATTTGCATTATTGAATGCACTGGATGAGGAGATCAACCCTTTTCTGGTGTATATGAGGGAAAAATTAGCATTAGGACTGGATGCAGTGGGACACAGTTAGCCTAACTGTCCAAAAATTAATCGGATGAGGCGTAGAATGATTTCCTTGCCTACTTGTTAGGCAACCTAGAATACACCCTGAAAATCCCGATATAACCACAACTGTACTTCTGAACAGAGCAAGGGCAGCTGTCTCCTTAGGTTTAGTATATGTAAAGCTAAGCTAACAGTATAGCTTACCAGGAATATCAGAGTAGATTTTTCAATTCCTAATTTCATTACTGTAAAACATTTAAAGAGAACAAAGTCCACATATTTTTAAAAATTGTCAAGAATTGAGAAGCAGTTAATGAAGCTGTTAAACTGGATCGTACTGTACTGAGTTCTGTGTAACATTCTCTACTATTCAGAGAGTAGAATCAGGTACGAATCAACATATTTCTTAGTTTCAAAAGAACTGAAGGAGTTTCTATTTTCATGGATCATCAAATAAGTAAATTCAATCATAAATGCATGTGGTTAGACCGCAGGAGAAGTCCAGGAGGACTTGACTGTACAGTTAGTGGTTTGGAAGAATGACATCAATGAAAGGCGCCCAACAGAGTTCCAAACATAACTCAATTTTATATTGCAGTAATAACTGCAATATAAAAGCTCCCCCTGCAGACCTTCCTTCTCCTTTAAATGCATCCCTCCCTTTCTACCCCAGCCCCTCTTTTCCATCATCCTCCTTGTTTCAGTTCAGCTATTCACTAATTACTCTCCTCCCTCTGCCTCTCCACCCAGCCCTCTCTTTACTTTTGCATGTCACACTGTAGCAGTAGGACAATAGAAGGGTCAGACTTTGCAGCCTCTTTAAACTCTTCCAGGGTGATCTCATCATTGTGGTCCTTGTCCATCTTGGAGAAGATCTTGTCGACACGCTGTTGTGGGGTCAGCCCATCCTCATTCATGCGCATCATGATCACAGTTCCCACCATCTTGTAGATGGCCTGCAAAGAGAAGAAGATTGTGAATTGATCTTGTCCTAAAATATATCATGGGAAGTTTAGTTAATGGGAAGTTATGTACCCCACAATGACCATACACTCCTGGCAAACACATACCTCAATGATCTCAAGCATCTCCATGCGTGTGATCTTCCCATCCCCATCTAAATCATACATATTGAAGGCCCAGTTGAGTTTCTGCTCAAAGCTGCCCCTGGAAGTGATGGACAGGGCACAGATGAACTCCCTGAAGTCGATGGTCCCATCTCCGTTCTTGTCAAAAGTCCGAAATGCATGTTGGGCGAACTTGGAGGCATCACCATATGGGAAAAACTGCAGAACAAAAAAATTGGAAAAAGAGGGTGACAGAAATGGTGCATCAGATGCATTGTGCATCATTTTATTGATTGACCCTATTGATTGTTAAAATTGGAGCCAGTGTTATTGGAGTCTTTCCCTCTAAGGATTTCTGAACCTCTGCTACATCTACATTTTTTTTCCTTTTCCTGAAATGTCTCTTGTGAGTTTACTTTTTCTTGATTTATTTTGCTGATATCTAACCCTAATTACAAAGTGTTGAAAGCTTGAATGGAAAATTCAAACAAAAACAGTACAAAAGAATACATTTTTTGTTTCATGTTAAATCTTTTCAACTATAACACAATAGCTCTAATTTGCCATAGGTTCTCATTCACTGTAACAAACACTAGTTATAATTATCAGGATAATTTGCTCGAACTGCAATTATTTTGCATGGTTGTCATACTATTATATATTTATAAATATATTTTATATATTATTCATATGCAAGTTGAGCAAAAATGTTTTTCGCTATTTTAGCACATTGTGCTTATTCTGCTATGAGTTGAAAATTAAATTAGTTTTGGTGACTGTGTATCTCTTCATGCCTCAGCATAAAAATGACCATCTGTTACAAGAACGTCATGGACCATTTAGTGCCAAAGCAAACAACAGCAACTAATTGTCAGCTAAAATTTAGTGATGGTGACAGCCCTGGTGAGAGATTATTACTTGTAGTACACAGCCCCAGTTGTTTTCAATGCACTTTGGAATTAGATGGGGGAGGAAAGGACTATAGGGATATGCAAAACTGATCTAAAAATATCTTTAACTCTTGTGCATCCATAGAAAACAAGGCAGCCTCTCTCTGATGTTATCCTAACTCAAGGCTCCTGAATGAGATTTTCAGGCACTAACATAGTATTAGTAGTAGCAACCAAGTCACTGCATCTTCTCTAGATACCAACAATAGGATCAATAGTCAGCAGCCTAAACATAAGCTGTAACAACCAAACATCATGAGGCATGAAGCAGGTAAAAACCTAGACAATGTTAAGTGAAAGAAGTGCAATGAATAACTGAAAAACCCACTGGTAAAGAACACAGCCTGCATGATTTATAGTATGATGTATAGCATGATTCCATATGAAGCATTTCGTCCCTCACCTTAACATAGAGCTGCTGGAACTCCTCCAGGTTGAGGATGCCAGAAGGACAGTCTTTGAGGAAGCCTTTGTACCACTGTTTCAGCTCTGCTTCGTTGAATTCAGTGTTCTTTGTAAGGTCATCAAGGACCTCTGGTGCCAGCTTGCTGTTGTGTTTCCCCATGATGCTTCACCTCTCTGGAGGAACAGGATACAGAGCGAGAGAGACGGGGAGAGCACACAGGTGAGGAGGTACTAGACAAACAAGTGCAACAGCAGTAATGTCCCTGGGCTGCTGCAGAGGTCCCTGAGGAGGGTGCCAACAAGGAATTAACTTAATACACAGAGAAAACCTGTAGGTAACATGTTATGTTAATCTGTCAACATCAGGAGTCTCAAGCTATGAAGAGACTTTGATCTTCAATTTAAAATTCTGCAAAGAATGACAACTTCTCCCTCAAACTATTGTGTCAAACTCATGGAAAACACTGTACTGGCAGCTTTGTATTGAACCACTGAGATGCATTATAATTGGACCGTTGGCCTCTTATGTGAAACCTGTTAAACTTCCTTTCAGCTTGTCTCATTACCACAGTGTGTCATCCTTTTTCCATTACAGATAGACACTCATATTTCTTTGGCAATGTTTTTTACACTGGAAAGCCTTCCTGTTGCAACATTTATCCGGGCTTGGAGCTGGTTTGTGACATTGGTTTGTTCCCCTGTAGGGCTGCAGATGCCAGGGATTGAATACAGGACAGCATACATGTGAAACATGTGCTCTACCACTGATCAACTTCCATGGCTGAAAGAGGCCTAACTGCTACCTGTGTAAATAATCACACCATTTTTTAAATCAACTTACATATATACTCATAACTATTTTCATGTTTCAATAGATTAGATAGTTTTAAGACAACTTTAATCACAATTTTGTACTGCTCTCATTTTCTCATCAGCTTTATTTTATGAGTAAAGCTTGACATTTTCTGTTATAGTTCTGTTGAGACATCTAATGAGTCAGTGCCATATCAGTGGAAACTAACAGAAGCGAAACAATGCAATTAACTCAATGATGTAAATATGCATTTGACCAATGGAATCGTCACATTAAAGAATTTGTTGTAAAGGTTCAAAAGTCATTCAGTTCCCATAATGACTTCATTCTACCTTCGCAATCAAACTGCAATCAAACTGCAATCAAACTGCATTGCTCATATTTGGGACATAATAATCACATTCATCCTGGCTCCTCACCACAAACACATTGCCAAGGCCAGGGACACATTCATCTTTCTGTAGTACCTCATGACGACACATCTGACTCATAGTCAGTCTGACAGCTTTCACACTTTGCCACCAGGCCACAGCCGACTCAGCCAAGTCAAGCGGTCACAAATCTTCATCTTGTAAAGTGAGAGTGAGGACAATTTCCAGAACAATTATCCTGCTGTGCTGTATGATGAGTGAGTCATATGGGAAGAGACTTCAAAACCCAGAGTCGCAGCAAACTATTCCAATGGTTTGCACCTTAAATTCTGGTGACGAGTGTGTGGCACTATGACATAGACAAGCCCTTAGAGGAAGCACAATAAAGGATATCAATAGTCCAACATGCCATTTTAGCATTAGCTTGTTTTGAAAAGGTCACCTTTTATCCCATCTAGCTGGAACAGAAAGATGAATGTGTCTCTCTTATCAGAAAATTCACTTGAATAGAAAATGTTTCCGTAAGCGGACTTACAAATACACAAAAGAGATACATACAATTCAAAGACCTTTAATGTCATAACACAGTTTCCTCATTTTGTTTCTTTGTGGCAGACACCAGCATGAGTTCATCAGAAAAGAAGTAGTTTTCCGTTTCCACAAAATGGTCTGTTTTGTCTGGAGCAGAAGCCTTCTGGCATGTTACACTCGCTCTCTGAAGTTTAACTGGTGTAAAATAGATGTGAGCAGATGTTGAGGTTGACAGCAGGAAGAAGGATCACATACTCTTTCCATCATTTAATTATAAGACTCAAATAAATAAATTTTCACGCTCTCTTAAATGTGTATGACATCTGGAATGCAAGTTTAACCATCCCTAAATCATTGTCCACTCAGATGTAGCTTTGTAAACCACAGATTCCATCAACAGAGTCACAAACCACAAGCACTTATGGCATAAAACATGAATTTATGTTGGTACACACGCTCAGACACACTAACACATACCACAGATGTGAAATGTTGCATTTTACCTTTGACTGCGATGGATGACATTTTATTGCCCTGTTAGAGAAGCAAATGCAGCAGATAATAGAGTTTCCTGCAGAGGGTTTTGACATGTGCAACCAGCACATCTGACAGAATCAAAATAAACACTATTCATGCCAGTAAAATATGCAACCAAGGTCCATTCTAATCATTCCAGGAGCGGCAGTACCTCAGTCCACTAGGTCTTGGCTTAGGGACCAGAGGTGGCCGGCTCCAGACCAAAAGTATGGACTGTTAACTGGTAGCTGAAGTGTCTGGGTGGGTGTTTCCTCCGGCCTGTATATGTGTGGTAATATATATGAATGAAAAAAAAACAATAATTTTCCCATGGGGATCAATAAAGTTTTTGGGTTTTTTTCCAGTCAGGTGCTCAGCTCTCTGCCAGCTCATCATCCTGCATGTGGTATGAATCTATTAGGGGGGAACCCTTTGGGTGCTGAAGTTTATGTATAGATAATCCTGAATGTCTTTAATATTTTGAATTAGTGAGAGCAAACATGTCAAAACTCTAGGGCATCATTGACATACATTCAGAATGAAGATTAATTATTTTCTACGTTATTCTTTCATTTTACATGCTGTGGAGACAGTGAGGAGAAAACACATTAACCCATCCATACCAGTGTAAGTGTATGTTAGGTATGTGAAATAAGGACAGTTTTGAGTCTGAGATGCTGACATAAACCCTTACCTGAACCAGGCCTTTATATACCACATTCAAGAATGCTTTTTCCATTACACCCTCACTATATTCAACAACACCTGAATCTAAATGACAATCATAGTCAGAGGGGGTGTCTGGAGTGCCAATCACGATCATGACTCATTATCTCATATAGCCTGGTGATGTACACATAATTTTTAATTGATTTAAAAGAGAAGCACTGACTAAAAGCTGATGGCTGATTGTAGCTACAAACCCAGTCAATCCAATCAATCTCTGTGTGGAGCCTTACTTGGGGGCATTAACTTTCCATTCAAAGTGTCCAGTGTGTCAACAGTTACTCTAAAAGCTACAAAAATCAACATTTTATATGGACAACAGGTCAGATGACTTTGACAGCCTGAAGAAAGACTGAGCACCCATTACAGCAATTCCACTGGCTAATGAGCATTTTATTACCTTTGGCTGATTATTTTGTTTTCACTGCCTACAAATTTACTGGATTGGTTCAGTCTCTTGTGCTGAGCTGCAGGCTGCGCCCTCTCTGCTTTTGTGTATCAGGTCTGGGTGTGTCTCCCAGATGGAAGGCTGGAGACTGGGTGCAACAGGTGGGGGTGATCAGACAATTCGTGGAGCTGGACAGACTCGCACAGAGGACAGTGAGGAGGTAGCTGTGGGAAGGAACGGTTGCATTTTCTGGACGTGGGAAGAAGAGACTGCAGAATTAAACCTTGTTTTCAAAGAAGGAAGAAGGAGCCGGTGAGCATTTAGAAATGTTGCTGACAGAGTAGAACAATGCAGTAGAAAAATTGGGAGCCTGCTGGAAATGTCTGGAGATCTACGATGATGATATTCACTGCAAAATTTCATTCCTATGCAAAAATCTTGAGTGTTAGGACAAAAGAGCCACAGGCCACCACTATTATCTGTTTCCCAGTGCTGAGGCATCCGGATGCATCCGGAGGCAACGCGGCGCAGAGGAGGATTAAAGGCAGCACAGTCGGAGGAGGCAACAAGAGGAATTACACCAAGGCCCAGGAAGAATTCTTTAGAAAACTCTCACCTGAATTGGCCCAGCAATGCCAGGACTCATTCTGCAACTCAGCAGCGAGCATCCCCCGTGTTACAAAGAGTCACTAAAGTCTTCTGGCAGAGAGCAACCTAGTGGAGTGGCCTGTCATCATGATGCTTTTGGAGATTACAGCTAATGCTGGACAAAAGGTTGGGACCCTGATCGACCTAGCTTCTGACACCATTTACATCACTCATGAGGCAGCAGGTCGGCTCAATCTCAGAAGTGAAGACATCACGCTTGTGGTCCAAGCATGATGTAGGAGGCATGAAAGTCTTTGTCAAAACAAAGCGGTACCTTCTGAAGATCCATGTCAGCACCTCAAGGCACTTTCAAGTCCCACCAGCTGGTTTGCCATGGCCTAGACAGCATTGCAGACATCCACAGACACGTGTCGGCTGGAAAACTGCAAGAGTTCTTCCCAGATGTCCCACTCAGTGACCTGGTCAGGCCAAGAGAGATCCACCCTCCTTGTAAGTCATAAGGAGGGTCAGCTGGCTCCGCAGAAAATCCGCACAGTGGGGGACCTCGTGCTATGCGACGGACCAATGGGAAAGACAGTTGCTGGTACCCATCCTGAGTTGTTTAAGAAGATCACTGTATCAGGCTACAAATCAAGAACGCACTTCGCAAGGTCTATGAGAACTGCCGCTGTTCCGTGTGAAGAACACACTGAACACGCAATCCAGTTGTGCAGCTGCTACATCCAACTTCCTTGAGTGATGGAAATGGAACAGTATTTGTGCCGGCTGTGTCCCAAGATGTGGGGGCTGTCGTTGTGGAAACTTACAGCTGCTCAATTGGGGTGCACCCCGACGTCACTGCCCAACACTGCCTCCCCTGTACTGTTTGTTGTTCTACTAATTGCATGACTACAGGTCACTAGTGTGCTGTGTTTGTTGCAGGGGCCTGTACACAATATTGTATGCTTTGTCTAAAACATATTCGCATGTATAAGCTGAGTGTAAAGAGAATTTCCCCGTTGGGGATAATAAAGTGATCTTCTTCTTCTTCTTATCCTGCAATGACATAAATCTTAAAACAGACCACCAGAATTGCCAGAAAAGAAGTGAAGATGAATGCCAATGAGATCTGGATCAGACCAGTCATGTGACCCAAGAATGAAAACCAATTGTACTCTTACCAACTGAAGACAAAAAAAAATATGACAGTAACATTGTGTTTTATTCAGTCAGAAAGGGGAAAACAGACTATTAAAAATATCAGTGCTGCTGTTAAACTGTTAATTGATGAGCCTTCAGAGTGCATTCAGTCACAATCTCTGTTTAACATTGCTACAATTCTCCTCAAATACACAGCCTTGTGAAATGAGATCAGTTAGAGGAGGCGAAATCACACATACAGTGTTTGAAGGAGTTTAACACAGAAACCCTTATGCACTGACATGAAAACCATAGGATAAAGGACACAAAAGAAATGGAGAGGTTAGACATTAAAAAAATGTGGAAAAATAAACATTCCGTCTGATCTCAGCTCTTAGGGAGCAGATAAATTTAAAAAAGGAGCATAAAGGTGAAGGAGATGGAGAGATGAAGGATGGGAGACAGGAGGCAAATAAGAGGTGCTTGTTTAAAATGATCCCAACAGGCATCCAATAACAAGACATATATCTCAGTCAGGCTGAAGGGGTTAGTAAACTGTGTGCGTGTGTGTGTGTGTGTGTGTGTGTGTGTGTGTGTGTGTGTGTGTGTGTGTGTGTGTGTGTGTGTCTGTGTGTGTGTGTGTGGGGGGGGGGCAGCTTGCCAGCAATCTAGCTAATTAGATAAGCTTTTTAAACATGTTTACTTGTGGCAGCAGTTCTCTCAAACTTCAAACTTTTAGTGGGCTAATTTGCATATAAGTGCTACAAAAAAAAATCAAAGGTTCATCCTCCTCTTTGAAATCATATTTAGCTCCCTTGACATTAGTAAAAAGCACATCACAGAGCTTAAAAAAAAGGTATTTTCATGTTTATAAAATGCATTAATTCAGATGTCACTGAACCCAAAATCTATTTCACAAGAAAAACCCTACAACAAACGGATAAGAAATAGAATGCGATTTCAATTATTCTTTGTCTGACCATCCAAAGAACAGCATCCAATCCTTCACACATACGATGGCAAACTCTATTGTGCCAGGATCCACTTGCACATCACTGGTCATCAGATAATCATTCACACAATCACACACCAGTGGAACAGCTGAGCAATTTGCAGTCGGTAGTTTGCTCAAGAAGGCTTTGGCGTGTAGACACAACAAGTGGCAACTACATAGATGATCGCTTGACCTCCTGAGCTAAATCACACTCCAAAAAAATCAAAAGCAACTCAAAATCGCAACAAAATCAAAAGCAACTCAACCAGACATGAGTTCGCATAAGTCATATTCTATAAACCCTGACCTGCATTGGTTTTTACATTGCAACTTGGTCCAGTAATCCACAGGAATTATCCATGGCATCATAACCAGAGACGATTGTAAGTACAGTATGCTCCCTTTGTTCAGAAGAGGCAGAATGAACTTTTAAAGACGACTGACACTATAGTTTGGTGTCATGTTGAAAATTTATGTTTTTTGGATAAAGCACCTGACTGATGTGTAGTCTATGTATTCCACTGATTTTTCTACTAATTGAATTTATGACGGTTAAGTAATTGTCTTTTGATGAAGCAATATTTGGTCCAAAAAGTTTTGTGGTTGTGCTGGATGGTACACTGAATACTAAAAAGTACAGTGCAGCCTTTCTATTACTGATTAATGCGATAGCCCAGTGACAGAAAATGTAGCAACAAGGCAAAAAGCTGATTGATGAATGAAAATTTCCATGTACTGTATAACTGGCAAAGTTGGGTGGATTTCTCTCAAAATTTAAGCTTTCACTTTTTTTTTTTTTATTAAACAAGGTAAGAAATAACAAAACACTGCCAGGCAATAGTGTTGGACATTTGACACTCTTTTGTAAAAAAAGAGTGTCAAATGTGTCTTTTGTGTCTTTTGGCTAAAAAAAAAAAAAATAATAATTTTTTTTATCAAATGTTTTTTGTGCTGCATGGCATGGACTTACAGTGCAATTATGACGAGGCTCAGGTAGTCCATTTTCAACTGAAAGTAGCCTAAAGGGAAAAATGAGTTGTGTCCCCGTGACTGACAACGATTAGCTGGCCGGAACTACTAGAGGGTTGGAAAGAGAGCAAAACAGGGAAACACGGCCTCCCACACAGCGCTCACTTTCTGTGTGTATGTGTGTGTCATTTATATGTGTATATGTTTGCAATATCAATAGCCCTTGTGAGAGTGGAAAAAGTACAATGGACTCGAGCAATAATATGCGACCAATCAATAGGTTACCAGTCCGATACCAGCTCTTGCCATGAGCTACAGTGATGTGTCCGTGTCTATGCACACACGTGTGTGTGTGTGTGTGTGTGTGTGTGTGTGTGTGTGTGTGTGTGTGTGTGTGTGTGTGTGTGTGAGAGAGAGAGAGAGAGAGAGAGAGAGAGAGAGAGAGAGAGAGAGAGAGCACAAATGAATGGACAATCTGATGAGAAACAGATCTTCCTGACATGGGAATGATGAGCCACTCCATGAATGGTTGTCATGGAAGGTCACTTAAAACAGCAGAAGTGAGACAGAATAATGTGCTGCCATGACAACAGCTTCCAGCTCTCTGCCAAACAGCCATCCGGCAGCAGATGATGTGTTTGGGTGATCAAAGTTGTCCCGTGGCCAACTGGACCCAACCTATTGGCTGACCGATACCTGGGCTCGATGTGAGGATTTTATTTATTTATTAATATTTACTCTAAATATTGGTCAGTGTCCTGCGATTGATTAGATTTTTATTGTTGAATTTGACAGTAGAGAATTCCACAGCCTGTTTAAAAATAGCTACCAGATCTAATAATTGTAATAACAGCAGAACTGAGCAAAACCATAGTTTAAAGGGAAATAAGTTGTTATTTTGTCAAAGTTCAGATTCCAGTGAAAAACAGTAAAATGAATAAATAAAGTCGAGTGATGTGAAAAAACAGAGAATGACAAAATAAGTTCCTTATTCATGGCATCTTTTGAAAATTGCTTTGACATTTATATAATTTACAAGCTAAGCATTTTTCCGTTTCACTGGTAGTGATGTTAGCCAACACGCAAAACAATAGTGGAGGAGATTTTACTGATATACTGCACAGAAAAAAAAGGCCATGAACAAAGTGAAAACAGAGGATTTCTGTTAGACCATAAAATGTACTGTCTCAAAATAAATGTTTTCTTTGTTTTATTTGCTTAAATTCAGACAATGGTGCCTCCAGGGATATCTGGTGGACCTGCTCTAATTTGTTCTTATCTATAGCCTTAAATAGATTATTTGTCAATAAACCAACTGGTGTTCATCATGTCTGTGTGGGTTTCCTCTGGGTTCTCCTGCTTCCTCCCACCCCTAAAAACATGCACTTCAGGTGAATTGGTCAGTTCCAAATAGTCCATAGGAGTAAGTGTGCGTGTGTGGTTGTTTGTCCTTAGTGTGGCTCTGTGGTGCACTGGCGTCACACCCCCCCCCCCTACCCGCAAGACTTCTGGGATAGGCTCCAGCAACCCTAGTGACCCCTGAAGGCGCAAGTAGATAAAAAGATGAATGAATAAAAGAGTGAGTGAGTGAGTGAGTGAGTGAGTGAGTGAGTGAGTGAGTGAGTGAGTGAGTGAGTGAGTGAGTGAGTGAGTGAGTGAGTGAGTGAGTGAGTGAGTGAATGAATGAATGAATGAATGAATTAATGAATGACCCAAAATGGGTAATTCTGTACCGCAAACTCATGAGAGGAAGTGTTGTTGCTAGGGTATTGCCTCTGAACGAAACTCTATTATAGTATGTTGAGACTCACTGGGGACACACTGGGGGCAAAATGACTGTGCATATACCTTTACGAGACAGTCTCTCAGCTAACCTATACAACAAATATCCCCAAAACATAACTGAACCTCCTCAGTATATATTGACTCTGTAGCTTTTAAACCTGTGCTGTCGAATGGATGAATAACGTCAGTGTGCTGCTGTAACCGTTTGCTGTTTTTCCGTCTCTGCCATGTCAGACCAGCACCGTTTTGGAAAGTGACAAAAAATATTCCAGCGATACCTTTAACCTGAGGCAGACATGATTTACAGTCAGGGCAGCAATGGCTCAGTGGTAGAGCAGGCGGCTGTGCGGGTCGTCCAATGTTTCAAGATTGGCGGTTTGATTCCCGCTCCCGTCCAAAAACACTCGGCATGTGAGCGGACAGTTGCAGATGTCAGCTCAACTCCGGAGCACTGATGTGGCGTCCTTGAGTAAGCTGCTCATTTGGGGTGCTCCACAAAGGGGCTGCCCACCACTTTACCTCCCACTGCATGCTTACAGGCCCCCCTGTGTGTGGTTGTGTGCATTAACACTAATATGCATGATTGTAATTGGCTATCATACTAGAGTGTGCATTCTTAATTTCCCTTTGGGGATTATAACAGTGTATAAAATTTTTTTAAAAATTAAACATACATACACAGACACACACAAACGCACAACCCCCATATTACATAAACATTTGGGGAAACACATTTGGTTATAAGGCTCAGGTGCTTCTGACAAAAACAGTCTTCAGGACAACATGCCCATGTCCCGTGAACACACGCACACACACAAGCTCACACACACAAGCTCACACACACACACACACACACACACACAAACACACACACACACACACACGCACGCACACACACACACACACACACACACACACACACACACACACACACACACACACTTCTTGATATTCCAAGTGCTCTGACAAAATGGCAATGACACAAAGAGAAGGAAAGAATTAGATTTCACAGAATCATATATGCTGCTGAGAGACAGAAATGTAGATTCTAGAAATACAAACTTGTTGCTTCAAACTGATCTTACTTGCCTCGAACAAATATCAATCAATAATAAGTTTGAGAGAATGCTCAGGAGAAACACGTGTCAGTTCAGGTAATGCATCTTTTACAAATAGGAGTATGATTCAACTAAAATTAATATATATTAATGCTCATAACAAAGGAAAATATTCATTGATCAATAATTGATGGTCAGTTCATTAAAGTTGATTAAAAAATGCAATTACTGTTCTGTAATTAGTTCTCAATTTTTGTATTTGAAAATAAACTTACAAAAATTACAAATTTCCTCTGATCAAGTTAATTAATTTAAAGCTTAAATTAAAAACTGGGTATTCCAATCTGTTACTGGTATAAGCATGTTCATTCTGACTGAGAATATGCATAATCTCAAATTAGCTGGCTAATCAGATGTATGTGTAGTCGCTCATCGTGACTGTAGAGTAGAAGTAATATTTAGAATTTCCTAGATTTTGTGTCTGCTTTCCCCTGCTGTTAAGAAGACATAGCTGTGACTCCTGCTAACACCAATGGAAAAATCAAACTGGGGAATTAGAAAATCTTGAGAAAATACCCTGTTGCATGGCTACTGTAATTACAATGGAACCCATAATCATTCATGTGGTTTGCTGAGGAACAATATGTCCTTTGGTGAATCCTATGAAGATCTGCTGATATTACAGAATTAAATTGCCCTGTGTGGAAATGACAAAGTAAAAAGATAACACTGGGAGCCTGTGTTTGTATAAAGACTTTGTGTACATCATTAAAAAAAAATCCATCTATCTATCTATCTATCTATCTATCTATCTATCTATCTATCTATCTATCTATCTATCTATCTATCTATCTATCTATCTATCTATCTATCTATCTATCTATCTATCTATCTATCTATCTATCTATCTATCTATCTATCTATCTATCTATCTATCTATCTATCTATCTATCTATCATCCATCCATCCATCCATCCATCCATCCATCCATCCATCCATCTAAACTCGCTCACGCTGACAGATCTTACGGAACTATTGCTCATTTTAACACACGCAAATGTGAAACTTGACTCCACATAGTATGTGCAATTTTTTTGCAGGAGACAGGTATTGAGGTTTCATTTAGAGGTGTTTATTGAGGAGATGGCGTTGCTGAATAGTGCTAGCTCTGTCGCTATTATAAATCCCTCATGGGATGCTAAGCACCACTTGAAATACTCTGGAGAACTATATACTGGTCAGAATGGAAAGTGAGTTTGAGTGGAAAGAAAGCAGCAGAGATGGCGGAATGAAAGTAATCCAAACAGTCCTGGTGCTACAGAAGTGAATTCTATTTGAACTGATCTCTGACATCACTGAATTTAAAGATAAAGTTTGGATCTTATGGAGTTCTGGACTGACCTGAAGGAGCTCTGGAGGCCATCTCAGCCATCCGTCACAGAGGCCTATGAATGTGTTTGTGAATTTGTGTCTTTTCCATTTGATTTCCATATTGATTTGTTGTTTGTATTGTAAATGGACAAAATCAATGATTGCCACATTAGCTATAGAGCCAACAGAATATAGATTCACCTTGCCAGCATCTATATGTAAAAAAAAGTCCTACGATATGACCGTTTGATGCAAAAAACACTTTAGAGCCATCATTAACATGAACATGATAAAATTAGCACAAAATATAAATATTTCCATTTAGGCTATTAGTATGCATTGAGTTTGGAAAGAACCTGTTATATCCTGATATCTGTTTAAATGAAATGCTGGTCATATCACACAGCCCTGATCTCACACAGCACACTACTGATTGTGCGATCAGTTGACTGGATGATGATTGAACTTCACCACTTCTTCTCAGTCTGTATCTAACACAGGTCAGCTCATGTTTGAAGCCAAAACAGTTAGACTTGCATCATGTTTTGCAGACATGATTATAACTCTTGATATACATGCTCATCACAGTTAGTACAAACATCAGAGAATCAGAGAGCTTTACTTTGTTCATGTATTGATTGCTCCCACAGCATGAAGGACATTCTGGTATTGACTGACTGTTGTAATTCCAGATTGGTGTGGAAGTGACCAAATAAAGCTGTATAGAACCGACCCACCACATGTAACACATAAAATTTTGCTTGACAAAGTCACTCCATCAGCAGAAGAGATCCACAGGGACCCTTTTCTTTGATTTCACATTTCAATTGACCCCACAGCCTGAACTACCCTTGAGCAACACAATGTGGCCCCTAAGATACCTCGGTATATTTGAAACCTTCACTAAATAGTGGTGTTAATAAGTGTGACACACCAACACCGACAGGATAAGTACCTGTGATGGCACACCAATAAAACCGTGTTCATGACTACTTGTTGCTTCCTTTAGGTGGGAATTAGATATAAGCAAATTAATATTTAACACATTACTTGAGCATATGAGAATGAGTACCACAAGGGGAACAATGCACAAATCAACAAACAAAAAAAGTCCACTTACCCTGTAATCTTTGGAGAAATCTCCTGACAGCTAGACAACAACAACCTGTCCTCTGCCTCTTATTCTGGCGGTAATGTGCGGGTCCGCAACAGTCCCTCCCGCATGGAAGATCACCTTCGGGTTGATTCACCTCTTCGTCTGTGGTAGAAGATGAATGAACCACTGCGTCTCCCTTGCCAACACATTTGCATTAACTCCGCCTCCCTAAGCCATGATTAGCTAGGATGATGCTTAGGGGCGTATCCTCTTCGTCTGATTGGACGGATTTTCTTGTCAATAACTGCTAACCCGCTGTACTTGAGTCTCTGAAGGGACGAGAGAGAAAGGTTTGTGGGAAGCTTTGAATCTAAAACACGATTTTATCTTCACCTTCAAATTCACACAAATATTGAAGGCGGTAGTTCCGGACCCAGGGAGATCAGAATTCAGTCAGTATTCAATCTGAACTCAGTAGAGTGCAGAAATGGTGAAAACATTCAATGAAGATTTATCCAACAACACACAGCCTTGCAGCTGTAATTTAATCGTACTCGATTTTTAATAGCCACGCACGTATTTAGATTTGGTGGATCTGGATTTCATTTGGATTTGCACACACACAAAAAAACCAACAAAAAAGAAAAGAAAAAAAAAATTACAACACCCTAAAATATGTCACGTTTTTGGGAGTGATAATAGTCAAGTCTCAGTTTGATCACCAACCTCTGCAGCCTGCAGAGTCTCATTCTAACATTATCGCAGGAATCCTTATTTAAAAAGATCTATGGCCCTATAGCTATAAGAAGAAAAAGGTGATCACGTATATCTTCCAAACTGCACCTTCAAGCAATTATTCCGTGACAAACAATAAATAAATACAGAAGAAGGAACAGTTCAGAATGGAATACCTGTTGACTGAGCCATTGAGGTGAAGACATTTTTGGTTATGTATACAAACGGTGGCAAATTCTTCTCATGACTTTTAGCAGAATTCTCTCAAACTATAACAGTTATGTATTTTTTGGGACTGGAAATGAAACACCACACAAATGCATTCATATTAATACGTTTGCCCATTTATAGTCCAATCAGAAGTGTAATTGTTGTTGTTGTTGCTGTCGTTGTTGTTGTTGTTGTTGTTGTTGTTGTTGTTACACTTTTCAGAAAGAAAAGTCAAAATTACTATTTTAATTTCAGAATGAAGGCCTTATTCTTAGGTTCCTGGCTTGATTCCAATTCTTATGCACTGTTATTGATGTCTGGCTGAAGTCAAGATCCACTTCTCAAACAGCAATTACTGTAAATTAGTGTAGAAATGCATAAAAATGCAAAACTTAAGCAGTTATTCAACCTTACATATGAAAAATAAAAACACAGAGAAAAAACAAGCATGAAAAAGTCAGATTAAAAAATGAGCAGTTTTAGATTAAAAACCAGAAGTTATGAGTTTATTTTTCTGAAGATCCACCGCTTACAGTAATAAAAAAATTTAAAAAAAAAAAACTTTTTAAAAATACAGCAATAAGCTGATAGTTTTTAAGGAGTTTGATCCACAGTTGGGGCTCAGAGAAACTAATAATAATTTGTGATCACAGAAACACCAAGTTGTCTCTCCAGGATGGCCTGAGAGCTCTGAGCACTTCCGCATTTTAGTAAACAAGACATTGTTTGAAAGTGTTAGACGAATGATGGAGATAAAGATAAATTTGTAAGCAAAATTTTGTGAAATCACACTAGTTTGGAAGACATTGATGATCTGAAACTGCTCGTGTGAAGCCTTGAGTCTTCATCACATAAGTATATTTAAGTTGACATCATGTCTCTATGTCACTTGTTCCATAAGAAAACAAATGTAATTTGTTTTTAAATCAACAATAGTTTTATTTAATTTATTTAATTAAACTAGGCTTAACTAAGAAACAATGAATACTTTATTGTGCAAATTAAATTTTCACATGAAGAAACTGCATCTGCTGAAATTTATTTGGACCTCTAATAATGTCTGACATGGTTGCATAATGATTTCAATTATCCTGCACTATTGATTCTTCTGCACTGACATGCTTTTACAATCTGCTGCTGCTGTTCGGAAAATCCATTGACTTTAGCATCCTTTATTGTTTATCTTTAGAGTTTACTACAAATAACAAAGAAATAAAGCATATTTAATATGCTAAATTTAACTAACCTTAGATTAGCAAGTAGCACTGTCCCATTACTATACATATGCTTAAATTAAACAAGTTTTCTAAGAAATAGTTGCAAGAAAAGACCGTTGCAAGAAAAGACTGAAGTGTAGACTGATACACTGAGATGTGTGTGTGTGAGGCGTCACTTTCCATGTAGCCAAGGCCAGCTTCTGCTTTCAAATGTAGGTGACATAGTCTGTTAAATGAGGTAGACGTACATCATCCTGCAGGACAACAGGTAGATGATGTACATGTCCTTCAGCCCAGGGTACTGTCATCACCACGCGCCTGAAAGAGGTTCTGGTAACGGTTGCCTCAGCCTCAACATACAAATCTATGCTAAGATATGGGAGACAAATGGCTGGAATGATGGCAGATGAAGCACGCAAACCACTTAAAGGAGCTGGTGTCATTTTGAGAAATGACACCAGAAGACAGAGTCCAACAGAAGACAGAGTCTACTTGAACGTCTGACAGATATGAAGACAGGTAGGTGTAGTTTAGACTGGAAACTGGCAACAAGATCCATCAGCGAGCATTTCCAAATCTCACACCATTTACACTGATTGCTGATCGCCTGGCATCATAATTACTGTATGAACAGGATCTGATTTTCTGCAATAAGGATTTGACCCAAAATAGTGGACTCCTCCTTTAAATATTGTAGAAGAATCTCCTCCTTTAACCGTTTTGTCTTCATGCCTTTTCTTCTCTTCTTGCCCTCCTAATTTAAATATGTCTTATTCAAAATACATTATTTGATATGAAATTTATCTCTCATCCTCTAATTGAAATATTTTTTATTAAAAATTGCATGAATCTGGCACAGACCTGTCTCCCTTTTACTTCTATGAAAATTCATGACTGTGTGTGAGTTCAATGGCAACAGAGGGTTGCCACGGGAGACAACCCATCCTGCCTGTCTCATCCTCTCATCCTCCTCTTCTTTCTGTTATCCCTCCTGTTTTCTGTCATTGTCCCACTAGTAATCTCCAAACTTTCTGTTTGGTGTTTCCTGTTGTCATTATGTGACTCTGCAGACTTTTGTGCTTTTCATGCTGATTTTTGTCATTTGATTTTAAAGGACACTCAAATGAATTGATTTTGCTTTAAAAATGAGTGGAAGTATCTGCTATCAGGCTGATATCTGCGTCACCAGCGAAGGAAAAACAATTGAAGTCATTCTGTTATTAGAATAAGGGCAGACCTAGAGGATATGTGCAGCTCACAGCTTGTAACTGTGATTCTAGGTGTATTCCCTTAGCGAGAGGTGATACAATCTTATTCCTGCTAATTGATGGGCAAGTTGGCTGCCTGGTAATGAAATTCAAACCTTTATTCATGCCGCAGCGTCCTTCTGAGGCTTTGCATGTGCGTGTGGTGTGTAATTCTGTGTGATGGCAGCCTGTAAACGGTCTAATTGACCTTTCCACACTCGACAAAAGACGGCTCCTCCACCCGCCTTCTTCCGACTGCTATTCCCTCCCTTCTCCTCTTTCTAATATCCTTCTATTCTCCTCTTGACAGGACTGCTCCTCCTGTCCTTCAGTTTCTTCTCTCCATTATTGTCCTTCCGTAAAATAAATAGAAGAACATTTTGTGATTTATGTCTGGCAAGATCAGAGTGATGCAGAGTTTATAAATTTTGTTGCTGTTGTCATGCCTCAGGAACAACTGTATGACTTTTTAAAGACAGGATTTTTTTTATCCTTTATAACATATCGATAGAATTCATTAAATCAGAAATTCTGAAATTTTGTTTATGACCCTCTGATTGATGGTCGTCATCCAAGGCATATTTGAAACAAAACATGATTTCATTGAATGAGTTTCTTGTGGTCCTGACAATAAAATTAAGGGGGAAAAAAAATGCTGCTCCTTTAACAGCAAAACAACTGCAGTTGTTAGAAATGACTGCAATCATTTCCCAACTTTAAATAAGGAATTTTAATTGCTTCGACTTCAGCATACTGTAGGTGAATCAGATAGAAAATATGTGATCGGCTCTTTATGATCAAGCATTATCCTGGCATTAACGTAAAAACCTGTACATTGACAATTAACTGTTTCACTGCAAAGAGTACTGTATGTTACTTTATGCAAATTAAAGATGTGTAGTTTGGGATGTAGCTGCAAGAGGACACAAGCCAGTGTCTTATTGTGCCGGTCCCAAGCCCGGATAAATACAGAGGGTTGCATCAGGAATGGCATCCAGCGTAAAACGTTTACCAAATCAAACATGCAAATCAAATCTATGACTTCCATACCGGATCGGTCGAGGCCCGAGTTAACAACGACCACCATCGGCACTGTTGACCTACAGGGTGCCGGTGGAAATTGGACTACTGTTGGTCGAAGAAGGAGAGGAGGAAAGTGTGCCCGTAAGAAGAGAGAGAAGAGGAACGCCAAGAGTATAGGACTGAGAGTAGAGACGTTTAATGTTGGAACGATGGCAGGAAAAGGTAGAGAGTTGGTTGACATGATGCAGAGGAGGACGGTAGACATACTGTGTGTCCAGGAGACCAGGTGGAAAGGTAGCAAGGCTAGAAGTATAGGAGCAGGGTTCATGTTGTTCTATCATGGTGTAGATGGGAAGTGAAATGGAGTAGGAGTTATCTTGAAGGAGGAGTTTGTTAGGAATGTTCTGGAGCTAAAAAGAGTGTCAGATAGAGTGATGAGTCTTAAGCTAGAAATCGTAGGTGTGATGTTCAATGTTGTTAGTGGGTATACTCCTGTGGTGGGATGTGATCTGGAGGAGAAGGAGAAATTCTGAGTGGACTTTGATAAAGTGATGCAGAGCATACCTAGAAGTGAGAGAGTTATCATTGGTGCAGACTTCAATGGACATGTTGGTGCAGGTAACAGAGGTGATGAGGAGGTGATGGGCAGGTTTGGTATCCAGGAGAGGAACTCAGAAGGACAGATGGTAGTTGACTTTGCAAAGAGGATGGAAATGGCTATAGTGAATACTTTCTTCCAGAAGAGGCAGGAACATAGGGTGACCTATAAGAGTGGTGGTAGGAGCACACAGGTACATCTTATGTAGACAGTGTAATCTGAAGGAGATCAGTGACTGTAAAGTAGTGGTAGGCGATAGTGTAGCCAGACAGCATAGGATGGTGGTGTGTAGGATGACTCTGGTGGTGAGGAAGATGAAGAGGACAAAGACAGAGCAGAGGACAAAATAGTGGAAGCTGAAAAGGAAAGAGTGTTGCATGACTTTAAGGAAGGACCAGATGACTGGACAACTACAGCTAATGTGATCAGGGAGACAGGTAGGAGAGTACTTGGTGTGTCATCTGGAAGGAAAGTAGATAAGGAGACTTGGTGGTGGAATGAGGAGGTACAGGAGTGTATATAGAGAAAGAGGTTAGCTAAAAAGAAGTGGGACACTTAGAGGCCTGAGGAGAGTATACAGGAGTATAGGGAGATGCAGCGGACCGTAAAGGTAGAGGTAGCAAAGGCCAAACAAGGGGCTTATGATGACTTGTATGCTAGGTTGGACAGTAAGGAGGGAGAGACTGATCTATATAGGCCGGCAAGACAGAGAGACATAGATGGGGAGGACGTGCAGCAGGTTAAGGTGATTAAGGATAGGGATGGAAGTCTATTGACAGGTGCCAGTAGTGTGATGGGAAGATGGAAAAAGTACTTTGAAGAGTTAATGAACGTGGAAAATGAGAGAACAAAGACTAGAAGAGGTGACTGTTGCGGACCAGGAAGTAGCAAAGATCAGTCAGGATGAAGTGAGGAGGGCATTGAAGAGGATGAAGAGTGGAAAGGCAGTCGGTCCTGATGATATACCTATGGAGGTTTGGAAGTGTCTAGGAGAGGTGGCAGTAGAGTTTCTGACTGGGTTGTTCAACAGGATGTTAGATAGTGAGAAGATGCCTGAGGAATGGAGGAGAAGTGTGCTGGTGCCCATTTTTAAGAACAAGGGAGATGTGCAGAGTTGTTGCAACTACAGAGGAATAAAGCTGATGAGCAATACAATGAAGTTATGGGAAAGAGTAGTTGAAGCTAGACTAAGGGCAGAAGTGAACATTTGTGAGCAGCAGTATGGTTTCATGCCAAAAAAAGAGTACTACAGATGCAGTATTTGCTTTGAGGATGTTGTTAGAGAAGTACAGGGAAGGCCAGAGGGAGCTGCATTGTGTTTTTGTAGATCTGGAGAAAGCTTATGACAGGGTGCCCAGAGAGGAACTGTGGTATTGTATGAGAAAGTCTGGAGTGGCAGAGAAGTATGTTAGAGTGGTGCAGGACATGTATGAGGACTGTAAGACAGTGGTGAGGTGTGCTGTAGGTGTGACAGAGGAGTTCAAGGTGGAGGTGGGACTGCATCAGGGATCAGCTCTGAGCCCCTTCTTGTTCGCTATGGTGATAGACAGACTGACAGACGAGGTTAGACAGGAATCTCCATGGACTATGATGTTTGCAGATGACATTGTGATCTGCAGTGAGAGTAGGGAAGAGGTGGAGGAGAAGCTAGAGAGGTGGAGGTTTGTCCTGGAAAGGAGAGGGATGAAGGTTAGCCGCAGTAAGACAGAGTACATGTGTGTGAATGAGAGGGACCCAAGTGGGAGAGTGAGGTAACAGGGAGAAGAGATCAAGAAGGTGGAGGATTTTAAGTACTTAGGGTCAACAGTCCAGAGCAATAGAGAGTGTGGACAAGAGGTGAAGAAGCGTGTACAGGCAGGATGAAACGGGTGGAGAAAAGTGTCAGGTGTGATGTGTGATAGAAGAGTTTAAGCTAAAATGAAAGGAAAGGTGTACAAAACTGTGGTGAGACCAGCGATGTTGTTTGGTCTAGAGACAGTTTCACTGAGGAAAAGACAGGAGACAGAGCTGGAGGTAGCAGAGATGAAGATGCTGAGGTTCTCTTTGGGAGTAACCAGTATGGATAGGAGCAGGAATGCGTACATCAGAGGGACAGCACATGTTAGAGGTTTTGGAGATAAAGTCAGAGAGGCCAGACTGAGATGGTTTGGACATGTCCAGAGGAGAGATAGTGAATATATTGGTAGAAGGATGCTGAGTTTTGAACTTACAGGCAGGAGGCCTAGAGGAAGACCAAAAAGGAGGTTTATGGACGTAGTGAAAGAGGACATGAAGGTAGTTGGTGTGAGAGAAGAGAATGCAGAAGACAAAGTTAGATGGAGGCAACTGATTCGCAGTGGCGACCCCTGAAGGGAAAGCTGAAAGGAAAAGAAGAAGAACAAGAACGATGTGTAGTTTGGAGTTCTTTTCTATGTAGTAGATGAGAACTGGTGAGATGACACATGTATTTCATTCAGTGAATTGTATGCTATATTCGATATATTTTAATTTAGTGTTACATGTAACTTAAGAGAATTAATCACTCCAAATCGACCAAAGTTGACCGTGTGTGTGTGTGTGTGTGTGTGTGTGTGTGTGTGTGTGTGTGTGTGCGCGCGTGTATGTGTGTGTATCATTGGCTGTTTGTATTTCATGTGGCCCAGCGATGTGCTAGCGATATGTCCAGGGTGAACCTTGACTCAAACCCATAGCCAGTTGAGACAGGCTCCAGCAACACCCAAGACCTGCAAGATGGACAGTCAGCTGAAAACAAGACGATTACCTTTGTTTCGTCTTGAAGAAAATGGATGGATGTAATCACAATATTTTTACTAACATAAATGTTAAAGTGTTTTAGTTGTCAAACCCATTATCACAATCTATTCCATAACAGTACTATAGTTGCGTGAATACACATACATCTTAGAATGACTTTTTTAATTTTTGAAATGTTTGGTACTGGATGTAATACAGGGCTTTGGAAAATGCCAGCAGGATTTTCAGATTTAGTTGTCAGATTTAGTTATTATCTATCTGTCATCCTGTCAAGATTAGGACACACTAAAAAAATCTTGTCAACCTGCAAAATGAAGCATCAGATCAGAGAGGGTCACATGGGCTGTATATTTGTTTACTGAATTACTGTTTTGTATAAATTATCTCGGGTTGAATGACTCATTCGAAATCCATCCTTCAACAGGAACACATAGTGTTCATCTTTAGTGATTTTTTTAGATATGTTGTCTTCATTTGCATTGTACCCATAGAGATGGGAGAGAAGACTTTCATATTTTTGATAATGTACATAGAAAAGAATATTCACTTCATTCTGTTCCATCTATTTGATTAGGGAACATTTCTGTCTTGTGGCTTTTCGCCCATGCTTTGCTAGCAACCTTAAACTAAACAATGAATGGGCTGGGCAGGATATATGTTTAAAACATGCACTGAATGAAAACTGTTTCTAGTCTGTAATAATCACAAAAACACATCTTTTAAAAAGCTCTAGATGGAAATATTTCTTAATTAAAAGACATAATTATAAAAGCTACAAATGGAACCTGACAGGTTATTCCAGTAGTTTACTGGGAGTTATGTATGAAAGAGACTGAAGAATTGATTAGTAGCAGTACTGTGAAGCACAATACTGCTTCAGTAGTATTGTGTTTCTGTCAGTAGTACTAGATTTAAGTTTTGATCTTCTATAAATTAATCTGTCTTTTGCGGTTTTTATTATTTGAGGAACTGTCTGAAGGTATTTCTGTCATCCCCCTTTTTAATGACCCTTGTTTTCTCGTCTTTGTGCTCTCTTATGTCTGTAGTAATGTAATAAGATGAAGGGGAATGTATTTTGCTGACCTCTGCATCACAAGTCAACATCTACCATTTCGTTAAATGGTGCACATAAAAACTGTGGGCCAAATTGCCTCCGGCAGTCCAAGCATCGGTCCAGCAGTACGTAAATAGAAAAGCTGATGTTAACGTTGATAACCGTTTCATTTAGGATGATCTTATTATTCAGATTGAGGTCAGCGTTATCAGACTTGGATAAGCAAGAGGAGTTGAGAAAGAGATGTTTTCGTTAAGTTAAAAGTCCTTTTGACTCTGCTGACGTGTTTTTCTTAAGTCTGACTTTGAGAAATAGACATCTTGATGTCATGGCTCTGACCTCACCTTCGTAGGTAATCTCAGCACCACCCCTGATCAGGCCTAAGATGGTTGTATTGTGAGAAAATGTAATGATGGTGTTGGAGTTGCATGTGGCCATGCAGTAATATGTGAACAGGGAATACAGGAGAGGACTGAGTGCATACCTCTGAGCAGCCTCCAGGTTGGAGTTGGCGTTGACCTCAAGGACTCCAGGTACGAGCTTCAGTGGCACAATGGTATTTAATGCTGAATTGTAGTCAATGAACAGCATTTTCAATGATTTGTCCCTCTGGTTCAGGCGGGAGAGATTAGTGTGGAGGGCGAGGGTTGACCTATTGGGTCTATAGGCAAACTGTAGTGGGTCCAGTTACTCTGTTTGGCAGGGGATGATACATGATTTGACTGCTCTCAATCTGCAGATCATCTGGGAGAGATGCAGGTATTCCCACTGCACTGCTGATCTGAATTTTCCAGTCTGTGATGTTTTTCTGTCCAGCCCACATGGATCTGTGAGTGAACGCTGTTCTTATGGGTTCTTATGGGTGTGTTGAACCCATCATTAGGACTGTTTTGTGCTAAAATAGCAACACGTGTCCTCTATATTTGTTTTGCAGTGCATTGTAAAATCATGAACCTAACTCTAAAAATGTTTAATACATTCATAATATTATTATATATTATAATATTTTTGTTGTGCAAAATCAAAAGCATCTTATGTACACAGCCCAGGCCTGTGAGACACATGGATCTTAGACGATTTCATTTTTAACAGTCATTTTGGATGTTTGATGAGATTACTCAATTTTTTTTTTAAATCTATAACAGCAGATCCAGATTCTAAGTGGGTAGTCATCTGACCAGCTGGACTGTGAATCAGGGAGACAGAGAGAGAGAGAGAGAGAGAGAGAGAGAGAGAGAGAGAGAGAGAGAATGGGAAAGGGAAAGGGAAAGGGTACTAACGGCAGAGGGGTTCAAGTGGGTCAGGATCCATGCTGATCTCAAATACAAGACCACACAAGGACTCTGGGGAAAATTGCAAGATAGAAACATGCATAAATGGGGTGCAAATGCTTGGTAGAGGAGGAGAAGGGGAGGCGAGAGGAGCAAAGTGTATCATACAAAATCCTCTGGTAGTCTAAGTCTATAGCAATATATCTGAGGCTTTAGAGGAGAGTGTCTGCTTCAGGAACCCAAACTGGAAGATGGAGAGCTGAGGGTGATGCATTGTAGTCACCAGTAGGATTAGCATGTGGAGATCAGTCAGTACTGGACCATTGCAATGTGCAGGAGCATTCTGGATCTCAGGAGATTTAGAAAGTTAATGGGGCAGTCCAATAACAGGGACTTGACCTAACCTGGATTGCAAATTCAACATGTTTTTCAAGTGGATGGAACTGATTTTTTAAATATTGTGAAAGTGACAGAAGGCAGGCCTTGAAATGTTTTTTTATGACTCAGTCTTTATTCCTGTGGCCTCAGATTTACCACCAGTCTGGACACCAGTATTTTGTCTGTGTTTATCTTTTGCCACCAATTTAAATGTGATTTAACACTACCCACTCTGGCTCCAGGAACACAGCTGACTATAAATCTGATTCTTACAGCCACAGTCACTCATATGATGTTAAATCAGGACGTGGTATCTGACCATTGTATGTGTTTTCATGCGTGAAATGTACCTCTAACAACTCGATTTATCTAATTATCAATGAAAGAATTTAAAGCTGCATTCATGTATGAAAGGTGAAATAAACATATATTATTATATACAGCATTATACATTATTAATAATAGTAATAGAAGTAGTCGTAGTAGTAGTAATAGCAGTAGTAGTAGTGGTAGTAGTAGTAGTAGTAGTTGTACTAACAGCAGTAATAGTATTTTTTTTTTAAATTTGAGTCCTATAAAGGAAGTGACTCCAGCACTGAAATGACAAATTCAGCATTACCTTAGTCTTTCTTCATTGATACATAATATTACATAATGAAATCTTTTTTTCCTCCGGAGAGCTCACAACTCTAGCTGGAGATCACAATGTTAATGAACCTGTTTTTTAGCATTTCAATAAATGGACCAATTTGCGCAATGAAGTGCTTAATCATAAAGGAACAAAAAAAAAGTGGCAGGCAGGGAGAGGTGATGTGGGGAATGGGAGAGATGGGGTCAGTATCCACGGACAGTGAGATTACTCAACATGTAAATACGAGAAAACAAACAGGGATAATAAAGAAAGGAGGACACAGGAAGGGAAGTGAGAGAATCTGACAGAATTTTAACGAGCTGTCGTAACGAGAATGGAAGGAGATTCAGACAAAAATACAGGATCTTCAACACCTTTTGCATCTGCAAAGCTTTCCTGTGCACGGCTGCAGCCTGTCGTTAGCTTTCTGCTCATACACAGATGGGATACAATGATAATGACGCAGTTACAATTTCATCACTATCATTATGAACTGTGGGTTCTTCATTTCAGAGAGAGGAAGATACAAAATTTGTCATTTTGTCTGATAAACTTTGTCTGAAATGACAAATGTTGCTTGCAGATTGAAATCACTTGTGTATAGCAGTCTGATTAAGATAAGGTTACATTAAGGATTTGGGGGGGGAGAATATGTCTCTGACTGATGCTTGAACTGATTTGTAACGTTGGTTTGGGTTGCTGACATATAAAATATCACAAATCCTATAAAGAGGATGTAGCAGGCACTACCTTAGGGAAAAAAAAACAAAAAACCACATGCCGAAAACAACAATTTGTTGAAATGTCAAGTGATTGCATTCAAGAGTTTTTTTGGTTGTTGTTGCCAAATCTCATTATCTTATTGTGTTTGTTACTGATTAGACTGTGATAAAAGTTAATATGGAGTTGTCATTCTACCTGTTGATTGGTCAGCAAAAATGAAGAATGATGATTTAATTTTCTTGCTCTCAGTTTAGAACCGACCAAAGAAAAGATGCTGGCAGTCAATGGGCCTCACACTGATATTAAGGCTGATTGGTTTAACATAAATAATCTGGAGCAATTGTTTGCAGTTGTACTTATTGTGAGTCCTTTCTGTCTTTTATAGGTAAATAATTGATTATCAAACCGCAGATGTGCAAGCTCTGATTTCAGAGGAGAGCCCACTAAGGCAATAGAAGGGTGCCGGGCCCACATGCTGGATTAGCAGGTCTCCATGCTGTTCCTACCCACACTGGCATTGCTGTGCATCATGTGACTATCATGTGTCAAATCCAACATACACCTTGCTAAATGATGAACAGACAAGCAGTAGAATAAGATTAGGATAACTCCCTGGTTTCAAGGAACCTTCTGTTGTTCCGTTGTCCTGGATCCTTTCCGGTCCTACTGTAAGATTGCTGCATGGAATTGTGAAAAAATTGTGAAACAAAGAATAAAGCAAATTCTACCAATGCTAAAGTTTGGAAATTGCAAGAATGAGGAAATCAGTTTTATTTGCCTTCTTAAATATTACTGCTTGCTATCAGTAATGGATATTAAATTTTAATATTAATATTAAAATCAAAGTATTAAAAATTAAGGAAGAACTGCACAATTTCCTTGTGGTATTTTTTATGCAGTAATATAATTCTGATGTCACCAACACTGCAGTAAAATAATAACACTATAATTTGAATGATGTCCTTGTCATACGGGGTCGATATCCTCAGAAATGACGACAACAGCAAATGACAATGGCAATATAACATAACGATGGACACACACACACACGCACACACACACACACCTGTTTATATATGCCTTTCATCTCTCTCTAGTTTAGTCTCACCGACACACTCACACACACACTCACACACTCACACACACACACACACACACACATAAACACACACACACACACACACACACACACACACACACACACACACACACACACACATAAACACACACACACACACACACACACACACACAAACACACAGATACAGACACACACACAGACACACACACACACACACACACACACACATCAATGACTTGCACACACATATTTCGCTGCCATAGCTACCATGAAGCTGATCCAGTTTCCATGGTAACAAAAACAGGGCGGGTTGCTGACTGCCAAAACCAGAGACACGCCCATTTTTTATTAATACAGAAAGATGTCAGTTTTTTTTTTCTGAGAGAATTGTTTAAATAGATTATATTTCTATCCTGGGTTTAATTCATGAGAAACTTGAAAGGCATAGAAAATTATTTAGCTCACACTAAATAATTCTAATTCCCCCATCCTCCTCCTTCTTCTACTCTTTCCACCTACCATGAAAATAATGTGTGACAGAACAAAGTTGTAAATCAGTTTCTATTCCTGTGTAAATGTATTACAGCAGACAGGAAGTGATTTAAATACCACCCTAAAATAGCTGCTGGGGTAAATTTAGGTGCACCTCCACCAGTGAAGAATAGAATATATGATCGAGTTGCTGGGCTGTTGGAGGACCATTTAAAATGCATTTGTTGCTACAGAGACAACAGGTGGTGGTTTTTGTGTTGTGTGTGTGTGTGTGTGTGTGTGTGTGTGTGTGTGTGTGTGTGTGTGTGTGTGTGTGTGTGTGTGTGTGTGTGTGTGTGTGTGTGTGTGTGTGTGTGTGTGTGTGTGTGTGTGTGTGTGTGTGTGTGTGTGTGTGTGAGAGAGAGAGAGAGAGTGTGTGTGTACAAAGAGAGTGAATGAGGGAGAGCAAGAGGTGAAGGTGAAATAGATTTTCACTTCAAAAGGAGGCAGGAGCACAGCGGAGATTAAAGCGCAGCGGGAATCAAAGGGCCTCAGGTGGTCGGCAGCACACAGGTGTCGCCCATGTATGTTTGTGTTGTAGAGGAGAGAACCTTTCTATTCCTTCTCTTATCTCTCCCAACACCTTACTTAGTCTTCACCCTCTCCTGTTTGTATGTATGAGTCACAACTTTTAACACAGGATTGTAGTTACAGATGAGTGCCTGTTCTCCAGTTACCACTCTTGTTGGCGTCCACACAAGATCCAACATTAACAAGTCCTCATGGTGTGTATCAGCAGTCGAGGGTGGCTTGTTTGCTGATGACGCTGCAATGTCTGCTGCTACAGAATGCTGCGGAATAAAGCATCAGGATCTTAGATTTCTTGATAAATGTCTTGATAAATAAATTTCTTGGGGGGGTGGGCTGTGATGCACTAGGTTATCGCTAGGAGCTATCTGAGAGTACTGTCTGGCACAATGTCAAACACATCCTCATTGGGTGTTGCGCCTTGTCTTTGATCTTGTTTGTGGCATCCTTTGACAAGAACTCAAGGTTAGACCAATGTGAGGAAATCATTGGATTTCCTGACCTCAAACTTAAATCTATGCTCTTTTCTAATGAAGTGATTCTGTTGGTATCATCGATCCATTATCTTCACACATCAGAACAGTTTGTAATCAAGTGTAAAGAGGATGGCATGAGGATCAGCACCTCCAATCTGAGGCCACGGGTCTCTGCTGGGAATCAGTGGATTTCATCTTGGGGTCTTGTTCCCAACACTCGGGAAAAAATGCATGAGATGGACAGGCATTCAAGAAAGACACAGTTAAGCAGTCATGTCTCAATTTACCGGTCCATCCACTTCCCAAATGTCACCAATGTGGTCTGGATGGAGACTGAGATGGATGGATAGATTGATGGATGGTACAAGGACAGCTGGGAAACAAGAGAGGGGAGGAATCCACTTCAGACTATTGACATTTACATTGTCTTTCACGCAGGATTTCAAGTGTGCTACAGCTGGATCGGGGAGAAATAGGCCAGACAAGTGTACACATCCTCATGCAATCACACACTGTGAAGTGCTTCCCCTATCCGGTGCAGAGTGCTGACTAGCGTGGGCCACAGGGCTGAACCTCTCACCCTCCTCTCTCCACCAAGCACAGCTCTCCACCCACCCACTCAGCACTCCACCACGGGGAGAAGAGTGTGGGAACTCCACTTACTGCCCCAACGGCTTTAGTAGCATCATGTTATGCTGAAAGTGTTGCTCAGGCTGTGCTAGGAACATTTTTTTTAAGTCTCTTCTCTGTCTTGGCTTCTGTCCAAACATAGCCATGGGTAAATTAAGACATGCACACACATGAAAAACATACTCACATGCACAGAAGCTGACAAGTGTCTGCTTCAGCACAGGTTGCCATAGCAACCAGATCTGCAACGTTTTGACGGTTCAAAGTGCCCTCACACATGCACATGCGTACACACTAACGCAAGAGTCCAAATGCATTGAATACACTGCCTTCTCACAAGACAATGTATGACATATTTGATTGTGACTACCATACATCACTTTTCCTTCATCCTTTATAGGATGGGAATCTTTTACAGGATCCCAAACCAGAGTTTTCTTGCCGTGAATGCCAACTACAGTAACACCACACTGCTGTGTCAACATGTCAACAAACAGATGCATTCACAAAAATGCCAAATATGCCTGCAGTGGCACCTCTGAAAGGAAAATAAACAACATTTTGGCTTGTGTTTGTGTAACAAAAACTCTTTTTTTTTAATATCAGGATTTAATAATTCAGTCTTCAAATGTATTCTTATCCTAAACAGAGAAGATGCAGACAGCACACAGAAATGTTGCTGTGAGGAGACAATACCAACCACCGCATCATGTCTCCGCTCTGTTGTGATTTGTGGACTGGAAATTCCGATCAGAGATCAGCATGCAAACATTAGCAGATACTGCCCTCCACAGCACAAACTCTGCAACTGCATCATCATCCACTGTCGATGAACATAAACATTAAATTACAAAGACTGCATGTAAACTGAAAGGGTATACTGTGCAGCTATGACTGTAGTTCCATCAGAATTATATAATTTGACAGCTTAATTTAAAAAAAGCACACAAAACACAAAAAAGGGAAAACAAAAGTAACAAGAAACATTTCCCATCTTTACATTTACCTGGACTTCTAGTTTAGAGCTTTGTAGTATAGAATTGCAGTGTATGTAGTAGTACTACTACAACTCTGCAAGGGTCACTTCTCACTCATCAATTTACAGGTTAAACAAAGGGAGACAAACTTTATAAGGTCATCTTGAGAAGAATGCCACCACTGACATTTTGAAGGAATGCTATAATTTCACCAATCAGAAATCTACACCTGTGACAATATCACCCGTGAGAAAGAGGAACACAAAATTCACATAAACAAGTCTTTTTGTCCTTTCATGACACAGCAGATCCTCTTCTTCTAATCAGATGAAGAAATGCACTTTATTGATCCCGTAGGATATTATTTTTTCACTCATGGTGCTATTTTTGTTAGTATATTGAGTCATGCATATATGTGTGTACAAGGCCCTGAAGCAACCACACACACAATATATACAATGGGAGGCAGAATGACGGGCAACTCCTTCTTTGGTGCGCCCCGAATGAGCAGCTTGTAAGGGGGACGGCACCTTGTTCAGGGGTGCCTTGGCAGTGCTCCGGGGGTGAGCTGGCACCTCCCACTGTCAGCTCACAATCTGGGTGTTTTTTTTGTGGACGGGAGCGGGAATCGAACCGCCGATCTTGCAACATTGGGCGACCAGCTTTACCGACCGCTCTACCACTGAGCCACTGCTGCCCCAGATAATGGATTTAGATTTTTGAACTGAACCATTCAAATACTTTTGGTAACTATTATTAACACTATTAATATATATGTGTATTTTTTTATTTTTGTTAATTCAATCCACTATAATTACCTTTCTAATATCCCGCTCCTCTGTAATCTCTTTTCCACAAATATGCAGGAAGAAATCAGCACCACGGACAGCGTACTGTAATGAGCACATGTGACCACTAGATGGAGACAGCTTCACAGCAGCAGCGAAGAGAACAGGACAAAGTTTACCAGACGTGACAATGGAGACATGATTTCCTTGGAAAATACTCGAAATTATCGGTTTCTAGAAAACACAGCGATGCTTTGATATTGAATTCACAAAGTAATCACCACAACTACTTCATATAATTTTATTTAAAGGTTGCATGTTAATTCTGGAATAAACTGACAATCACAAAAACATTTACTAACCATTCCGTTAATCTGCTAGACTGAGCTCATGCCACAAACACGAATGTGCTCTGACAGTATGATACAAGATTGTGTTATGAATTAAACTGCATAGTTTTATAAACTGTTAATCCACTCAAAAGTTAAATTTCACTTCAGGATTTCATAAACAATTGTCCTTGACCTTGATGAAAAAGACTGCACTTAAATGCCGACCACAAGGCATTGTGGGATGGCACATCTCCTATCAGGAATGATGGGCCACTCTGCTGAAGTTGATAACAATGTAAGCCCAACTTTGTACTGTTCAGAGAATTCAAACCATTCTTTTCATACCAGTCACTTGAAAGATTATTTGACCATAGCCGTCATCTTCGGTGCTTTAATGGACTTTAACGTTCTTTCTCTCTGAGTGTTTGATGTCCACCCATGCCTACACATACACATTAATGGTCTGTGCTCACGGAGGAGAGGCTGAGAGTATAACTAACTGGACAAACTAGTAAAACAAAAATCTGTCTTTACAAAACATTGTCTCGCTCCTTCAACATTAGCACCAACAGATATCCAAAGAACTATTATCAATAATGTTGCACCTAGTGACACCAACTGATGCAACTAAGACATTATTTGGAGATGAATAAGTGAACATTTCCAGTCGCCACTAAACTGATATCGTTGTTGGCAAAAGATCATCTGGAAGAAGACCGGTGGTCTGGCGGACACTTTGAAACAGCCTGTTCCTCCATTCCTGCCTGCGTCATGAGAACAGTCACGTTCTTCTCAAGGTCAGCGATGCGGGTTCCCATCTCATCTAGTGTGAACGTGAAGGAGAGAACTGCCAGGAACTATCAGTGGAACCAGACAAGAACAACACCATACAGAACAACATGGCTTCTAAATGTGATTCATGAATTTCAAAACAGGGTGACATGCAAAACATAAATGAAAAAAAAAACTGTGCTTTTTCTAATATTCACATCTTTTTTTTTTTCTTTTTTTACAGAGATCACACAAAACAGCACCACGACACAAATCAACATTGATGGTTGATCTCATTAGCTGGAGGGGAAGAATGTCCCACAATTGACTCTTACCGAAAATTAATTGAAATTTGTGGCGCGATTACCCATCAGCCTTTGGACGATTTAGAAAAAACCCAATTTATTCGCCCCCTGTGGTCATTTGTGGAACTACAGACACGTAAGATGACGTGCTTACTTTACATGACAATTAAATACAAGGTCATTTATCATCTAAGCATCAATAGTGTAATCAGATAACTCGAGTCTGGGTGTAATATAAATAGTTACTAGAATAGGAAACAAAAAGGATATTTTTGGATTCCAGCTGTTCAGATTTTGCCTGAAATTTTCTCTGAAGTCGCTGCATTGTTTTCTCCATCTACGCACCAAACAGAGCGAAACGCGTCAGTGAGGTTCTCTGGTGAACACAGCTAACAGGAAACAACTCACCTCCTCGGTCAAAGCTACAGCTGCTTTGTTGTCTGTTTTTGACATCGTTAGTTCAACAACACATGAATATTTACATATAATCTGAATCTCTGTCATGCAGCAGGAGTATGATTGTTGTTTTTTGTTGCTGTTGTTTTCGTACACAACCGTAGCATCCGTCCCAACTCAGCTACATTAGCTTGAAGTTCCATAACTTTACGGTAAACATGGTTCAAAGAGCAAAAAGGTTTGACTTCCGCTTGTGAGCATTTGTACTTTCAAAATAAAGGTAAAAAAAAAAAGGAAAAATGTCAGGTTGTTCAGTGAAATCTCCAATACTATGATTCATTCTGGACCATATTTTGGTCCAGCCTGAATCAAAGTATGGAGTGTTAACTGATAGGTAGAGACTGTACCCTGCCTCACACCCCCCAGTCACCTGGAATAGGTTCCAGTGCCCCGCGACCCAAGGCAATGAAGGAAGCGGATATATGACGATGAAAGTCTTTCAAATCTTTAAATTTAGCTGTCGTGCAATGCACCAGATGTGATTTTAATTTTTAACATAATTTGTGATGTCCCATAATTTGTGATGTCCCTGAATTTCCTCGGAAAATACTCGAAATTATCGGTTTCTAGAAAACACAGCGATGCTTTGATATTGATTTCACAAAGTAATCACCACAACTACTTCATATAATTTTATTTAAAGGTTGCATGTTAATTCTGGAATAAACTGACAATCACAAAAACATTTACTAACCATTCTGTTAATCTGCTAGACTGAGCTCATGCCACAGTGGTCAAACATGAATGTGCTCTGACAGTATGATACAAGATTGTGTTATGAATTAAACTGCATAGTTTTATAAATTGTTAATTCACTCAGAAGTTAAATTTCATTTCAGGATTTCATAAACAATTGTCTTTGACCTTGATGAAAAAGACTGCACTCAAATGCCGACTGCAAGGCATTGTGGGATGGAACATCTCCTATCAGGAATGATGGGACACTGCTGAAGTAAGAAAGTGGGCTTAGAGCATTAAATTATAAATTCAAAGAAGCATGATTAATGTTCAGCTTCATGGGTTTCTCAAATCAACCAGTCCATTAATTTTTCATTTGATCAGGGATATACAGTATGTTGGAAGGACAGACTTAGGTCTCATTGACAAGTATAGACTTTACGGTGGCTTGCAGGTCTGTGTGAGAATCACTTTCTTTATCTAGAAAGTGGGATGTAAAGTGATTAAGGAGATTAAGGTGATTATGGATCTCTGAAATAGTTTTTACTTTTTAAATTTGTTCTTTGTATTCCATGAAAGGTTAGTCCTCATAATGGACATTTTTCTACTTTTATTATGAAGGTAAATCAAAAGAATTTCCGGTTTGACATAAACTGCTTTGACTTCACCTGCAGTGATTTTTATATAAAGTTTCACCTGGAAAATACATTTTATTATCTCTTTCATTTACACTTGTTTTACAATACTGAAACCCACAATGGCAGGCGAGAGACTGTCCGCTGAGAGTTATGTAATACGTATGAATACTTATGCATATGTACTATATACGCACACATATACATACATATTGATTGGATTGATTGATTGATTGACTGATTGATTGATTTGCGAGCGGCACAGCAGGTTCCGAATTTGGCTCGTTTCTGTGTACAGTTAATATGCTCTACTCCTGTCTGCGTGGGTTCTGTCCTGGTTGTATATTTGTATATTTTTTGTCTTCTTCTGGCCTTCAAAAAATGTACAAGTTAATCACTCCAAATTGTCTGTAGATGTCAATTTTTGTGTAGTTGAGTGGTTGTTTGTGAATGTGTGGCCCTGAAATGCACCAGCAACACTGCTTCCAGTGACGTGCGGTGAGGTTCATGGCTGGTGTGTAACTTATGGTGTGTAATAATTTAATTAGTAACAATGAGTGGGTTATTTTTAAAGTCTCAGAGCAGAATTATTTACACATACAAACTGTAACAAACAAATAAGCACATTTGATTAAAATAACGTTATGTTGTTACCTACGTATTTGTTTATATGTTATGTTTACTTATAAATTAAGCCGATGCGTTGCTCCTTCTGAACAAAATCATCAAAAATATTTTTAATTGAGATATGTAATCCTCCATTTTTATAGTAAGGCAAGGCGAGCGGAAAACAAATGAATGGCTGCACTTGACTCGCTGACTTAAGATTGTAGTTTGCTGTCACTTCTACGGCCGAGGAAGAAGAATTCGCAGCCGAATCCCTGGGATCACCAGCGCCCCCTACCATGAGGCACAAAAACTGCATGCCTCACTTTATGCCTTTTCCCAGTCGTTTCTGCACTGCTCAGTTCAAGAAAGACGTTACACACATACAGTTGTTAATAAAAAACACTTTACATTATATACATTAGCTAAATTATGGAAATTAAGTTCATGGAGTAAATTGTTTTTTACTTTTATTATAATTGATTAAATCAAGACTATCAGTAGAAATTTAGAAATAATAAAGTTTATTTTTATGCAACACAAGCTGCACTAGCAAATTGGCATGGAAACACAGTGGTGCAAAAATAAATTATATGATTTGTTACTTTCGCATTTTAGAAATTACTGTCATAGTAAAATCCAAAAATGAGTTTAAAATTGTTGCATGACGTTTTCTGTTCAAAAAACCGTTGTAATTATCTAATAAACTGAGAAAAACCAATGTCTGGAGCTGAAATTAGACAGCTGTTTCAGGAGTGGTGTGATGTATCTTAATCTACAGAAGATCTTTGAACACTGACGTATTACGTAACGTATGACGTTTACGGAAGTGTGGACTGGCGCTTAGACCGGACACACTGAACCTGGGTTATACACTTGGTGAAGTACTGTCACTTAAGGACCCTGTTCGAAGAAATACTATAAGACAAGTCTCCAGAAAAAGGACAGGGTTTTTAATGCTTTTTCAGGAACGTTTTGAGTTGTTTTTCTGATTTCATTGAAGCCTTTCAAAGCAAATTCACTTAGCGTCATCATAAGTGTTTAATTTGGACATTTGAAGCAAAATTGGAGCTAAAGCCGTCCTATCCAAATCAAACTCTGTCTTCAGCGGTTGTTGTTTGTCTCTCGGTAGAGTCGTAACAATATTGATATCGTCGCTGTTTGAACTGTTCAAAGCTGTAAGGCTGTCTCTGAATTTCCGATTCACTTCTTGGCTTGTGATGGCGTGGCAGTAGCAGTTTCTATTTGAAACCCCGGTAAAGACTATGCACGAAAAACTTTCTACACTGTCAGAGTCGCTTCAAGGAACCAACGGAGGAGAAACCATTAATAAAGTGAAGACTTCACTCAGCATTTCCTTGGACTGACTGCTGTGCAGCTGAACATGGAAGATGAGGTGTTCGACCAGATCGTGGCAGTGATTAACAGCCTGGTGTCGTGGGTCGCGGCTGGGGCCATGGTTTTCGGGGGGGTGGTGCCCTACATCCCCCAGTACAGAGACATCCGCCGGACCCAGAACGCAGAGGGCTTCTCCACCTATGTGTGTCTGGTTCTCCTGGTTGCAAACATTCTACGGATACTCTTCAGGTATTAAATCCTTTTCCTGTTCTCTCTGTTGTATGATAAAAGAACCCACAGTCAAATCTAATGCTCTTGGGCCTGTTACGTAAAGTGTACACGTTTTGAAACAAGAGGACAGTTTTAGAATTAGTTGGGCATTCTCTGAAATTCAGTTTGTTTCAGATAACCTAAAGAACTAGTGAACTTTGTCACGATCGTAGTTTAATTTATTATTATTTTTGATTGCCTGATGTCTTTGAAAGAATATTATATTACGGTAGATGTCTTGCCAGTGAAACACCAATACATTTTTAGGCAGATAATAAGATGTGTGCAGGAGGAACAGGTGGCTGCATTTTTTTTTTAATTCACATTTGATGATGCTGAATTTAAACTAATCAGGTATGAGATATGAAAAGGTGTAGCTGAATGTAAAATAATCACACACACAAAAGTACATTCTATGGTGGCAGATTCTCTGTGGGTATAAATGAGTGGTAGTGGGTGCTTTATACTGGGATGTTTTTGAAGCGGTAAACACAAGCTGCTGCAGCAAAGTACCATCATTTACAGGGCTGCGTTTACAGCAGCACAGGCACCTGCAAAGAAGCCAGCTTCCTTAGTGCCAAAGCTTTTTCTGTTTCCTTTTTATGAAGTTCATCCATTTTTCTATTTTTCTCTATCAGATTTGGCCGCTACTTTGAGACACTTCTGCTGCTGCAGAGCATCGTCATGATCACCACCATGCTCATCATGCTGAATCTGTGCACCAATGTCCGCATGGCCACTGAACTCAACACCAAAAGACGCACCTTCATAGGTCAGAAACCCTCTGATGGGCCTCTTTGCAGTGCAAATAAAACTCATTCGATGATAATGCATTGGTTTGATTTCAGCTTCACCTCTTATGTGCGCTGAAGAGCAAGAGTGTGTGAGTGTGATTACTGGGAAAATCCGTTATAAAGATGTGTATGTGTGTGAGAGAAAGTATGAAGATGTGTGACAGCAAACAGGGTGAGGCTGTCTATATGAGTCTGTGAAAGAAATGTTGTGAGTAAGTGTGAGCATGGTGTGAATAGAGTTCTTATGCTCAGCATTCACAAGACCTCGCCTTAAAAAAGATTTGAATTATCCAGTGAAATCTGTTTCCGTAATTGTTTCTAACAGATGGGAATTATCTGAATTGTTTCTTTAACAGATAATCCAAAGGTAATTTCAATAATTATCCCTATGGAGGAAAAACACCTAATAATGCACATTAGTACATAAACATAAAGAACAAAGACTAGAAGAGGTGACTGTTGTGGACCAGGATGTAGCAAAGATTAGCCAGGATGAAGTGAGGAGAGCACTGAAGAGGATGAAGAGTGGAAAGGCAGTCGGTCCTGATGATATACCTGTAGAGGTTTGGAAGTGTCTAGGAGAGGTGGCAGTAGAGTTTCTGACTGGGTTGTTCAACAGGATCTTAGATAGAGAGAAGATGCCTGAGGAGTGGAGGAGAAGTGTGCTGGTGCCCATTTTTAAGAACAAGGGAGATGTGCAGAGTTGTTGCAACTACAGAGGAATAAAGCTGATGAGCCATACAATGAAGTTATGGGAAAGAGTAGCGGAAGCTAGACTAAGGGCAGAAGTGAGCATTTGTGAGCAGCAGTATGGTTTCATGCCAAAAAAGAGTACTACAGATGCAGTATTTGCTTTGAGGATGTTGATAGAGAAGTACAGAGAAGGCCAGAGGGAGCTGCATTGTGTTTTTGTAGATCTGGAGAAAGCTTATGACAGGGTGCCCAGAGAGGAACTGTGGTATTGTCTGAGAAAGTCTGGAGTGGCAGAGAAGTATGTTAGAGCGGTGCAGGACATGTATGAGGACTGTAAGACAGTGGTGAGGTGTGCTGTAGGTGTGACAGAGGAGTTCAAGGTGGAGGTGGGACTGCATCAGGGATCAGCTCTGAGCCCCTTCTTGTTCGCTATGGTGATAGACAGACTGACAGACGAGGTTAGACAGGAATCTCCATGGACTATGATGTTTGCAGATGACATTGTGATCTGCAGTGAGAGTAGGGAAGAGGTGGAGGAGAAGCTAGAGAGGTGGAGGTTTGTCCTGGAAAGGAGAGGGATGAAGGTTAGCCGCAGTAAGACAGAGTACATGTGTGTGAATGAGAGGGACCCAAGTGGAAGAGTGAGGTTACAGGGAGAAGAGATCAAGAAGGTGGAGGATTTTAAGTACTTAGGGTCAACAGTCCAGAGCAATGGAGAGTGTGGAAAAGAGGTGAAGAAACGTGTACAGGCAGGATGGAATGGGTGGAGAAAAGTGTCAGGTGTGATGTGTGATAGAACAGTTTCAGCTAAAATGAAAGGAAAGGTGTACAAAACTGTGGTGAGACCAGCGATGTTGTTTGGTCTAGAGACAGTGTCACTGAGGAAAAGACAGGAGACAGAGCTGGAGGTAGCAGAGATGAAGATGCTGAGGTTCTCTTTGGGAGTGACCAGGAAGGATAGGATCAGGAATGAGTACATCAGAGAGACAGCACATGTTAGAGGTTTTGGAGATAAAGTCAGAGAGGCCAGACTGAGATGGTTTGGACATGTCCAGAGGAGAGATAGTGAATATATTGGTAGAAGGATGCTGAGTTTTGAACTGCCAGGCAGGAGGCCTAGAGGAAAACCAAAGAGGAGGTTTATGGATGTAGTGAAAGAGGACATGAAGGTAGTTGGTGTGAGAGAAGAGGATGCAAAGGACAGAGTTAGATGGAGGCAATTGATTCGCTGTGGCGACCCCTGAAGGGAAAAGCCGAAAGGAAAAGAAGAAGAAGTACATAAACATAAAGAGTTCTATTATTTTAAGAAATAAAGCATTACCTGTTTAAAAAGTTGATGGGTGTTTATTTTTCCAATATTAATATTGGATACAAGCCTCTTTTGAAGATGAGAGCAGCAAGTGTAAAAATTAAGTTTTATTTCTATGGTAGTTACGTAACAGGTCTGTCCCAATTGTTACAATGTTGCTGAATTATTTAAGATTACAACTATTTTGCAAAATCATATCTTTCATATGTGTAAAAATAGACATGTCAAGGTTCCACCACTATCTCCATGGAGTTTTTCACTGTTTGACTGGCGCATGTCGATGACAGCATCTAGTCATCCTAATCCTGCTCTTGAGTCAAGGTTTCAGTTAGCCTTTAACACCGCAACCATTTATCTCTTGTGCTACTTGGAATCGAAGAGACATTTTCTTCTTTCTTCATGAGAAATATTTGTTTTTTTGTGATGAGACTCCTAGAATGGTTGGATGAATCAGATGAATGTGCAAATAATGTGTAAGCATACTTATTTTTATGAAAATTAATCATCAGATAAAATTTCCTGATCATGACAGCCGTAAGTTAAATGTAAAACTGTTTCAGTCTGATGGTTCTGAGCTTGAAGCCTACTGCTATTTCCAATGAACTGAAACTGAGATGCTATTGTTTGCAGCCTGTTCCTTTCTTTACAGTCTACACACGGAAGTGTCAGATCCTGGAGCTATACATTCAGGCTTCAGTCCACAAACAGACAAGGAGCTTTTCTCTATTGTGTTCCAGAGTCAAGTGTTTGAAAACCTGTCTTACATGTTGTGTTGTTCCATCTAGGCAAACGTTAAACTCCTTTTTCAGGGTTGGTATACTTTGAATAATGGATCCTAATCTTGTTAGGCCCAGTGTGAGAGGAGAAAGTAAAGAGCAACAGATTAAAACAGTCTGACATGCAGTAGAACACGCATTAAAGCTGAGAGGAAATGTCCACAGATGACACAATGGGGGTCGCACTCCCAATGCAACAGGGCATTTGCCGGTGGCCACAATATTGATTCCTGACCGTGTCCTTTTGATTTTGCCCCTTATTCCCTTTTTTTCTCACAACAAATCTTCAGTTGTCTTATAAATTGAAGAGACAAAAATGCCCCCCCCCCCTTAGAAAAAAAATTAAGTGGAAAACAGACTAGGTTCTAGGTTCTGTGGTTTTTTGACAGTCCAAGATACATCTACAGGTCAGGCTTTGTTTAGTTTAGCTTAAAACTGTGATTGTTGGAAAAAGAGCTTGAATATCTGTGTCAGCATAACATTAAATGGTCAAATGTATAAGATATATGATGCAAAGAAAAGTACTCTGTAGACTGACAAAAACCTGTCCTTGTCACTCACCAGAGGTGTGTGGTGATGTCTGCAGAATCTGTTTCTTCTGTATTTTGTCAGTTTGTGTGTTTGAGGTGTTTGCAGAAAACAGCAGATTTGTCCTTTCAGGTGTGAATATATCAATGTTACATTAAATAAAGGCTTTAAAGATAGTTTGGGGATTTTGCCACAAAGTCATGTCCTGGTTGAGGAGCCTGTGTATCACATTTGGCTTTGCTGAATAGCAAAGGAAATCAAGCTCTTTCTTCTTTCCCTTCCTTTACTTGTTTTGTTATTTTGTCTGTAGCAACAGACAGTAAGGACGAGGAAATCCGAATCCCAAACAGGATCTTTCTGGGTATGTACTGAACTTACTGCCACCAGACATCAGCTGTAGTTCATCTGCATCTTCATCTCCCCGTCTTGTGCATGACAACCCAGAGTGTGTCTCTCTCCTGCTGAACTAACACTAACTGATTACTAACAGCATCAAGCATGAGCCCATTCCATCAGCACCATAGTCCTGTTGTTGCATTAACATGTGATTCATGGATCCTTTATCATGTGTATAATGTGACTGATTCTTTGCTTGCATGCTACACATCATAACCTAAATACAAATAGATTGTGTGACTGAAAATCCTGTGTGATTTTGGCTTTTATTGTTTGTCCTTTTACGTTTTTTATCATATGAAATAAGAAGCTGCAATATTCTGAACTCACATGGACTACAAATTTACAGTAATCTAACTTATTTGGTAGCAGGTTTTACGTAATTATTATGGTTTTTCTGTCCTACAATGAGCTAAAAGTCGTCTGTGTGACTGTCATCATGTTTATCTTTGAAGCATGACTTTAAAACTCTAATATTTCTTGCAAAACATTTCACACACAGCTATCAAGAAATAAATTGGTTCCTTTCGCTGTTTAGGAACACCTTTTTTTTTTGTTGTTGTTTCCATGTTTACCGATGAATTTTGGCTCATTGTATAATTCTGGATCCATCTCAGATGAAGTTTTCAGAAGTGTAACTAAAATTCATGCACTGGAGAAGTGCCTTTTGTTGTTTAGGGAGCATTAAGCATTTTTTTAATCATTCATTTTCTTAGATATATATTTAACAAGAATTGCAATTGAGAGGGGCTGAACTTTTTTTTTTTGTCTTTGTTGAAAGACAAATTTCAAACCCATCTGTTTTAAAGTTATTGCTTTATGGTGACGTATTCATTCCTGTGTTTTATGACTCTTCATGACTTTTATGGCAGTGTTTTATGCAGTGTCAAATGCTAATGAAATTTAATTTGTTTCCGCAGCTTTCTCGCAAATCCGTCTTTGAAATCCACTTGGGTTTCTGTACTCAGTTCTTTTATGATGAAAGTGCCTGGTGCTACTCAACAGGAGAAACAGACACATGAGCTCAACTACTATATTATGTAAATATTAGATGATCAAAAACAGAAGATTAATAGAATTATGATCAAGTCCACACTAACAAACTACTGGAGCTGTGCACCTTTCATTATTTCTATTACTATACATGGATGCAGGCTTTCCTCATGGTTATACTGGAAAAGTGGCAAATTAAGTTGAGCTAGTGAAGCTGGCAAAGATGCGCTTTTACTGTAAACTGTCAGTTTAGGAGGAAATGTTGTTCTTGGTGTGGACGCTAGATAGCAGTAGGAGACTGTTTGTATGGTTGGAGGAGCGCCTTTGTTATATGAAATAAATCCTCCTCCTGGGACTGATTAATGCACACTAGATGGTTTGGTATTTAAACTGATGTTTTGTACCCTTTTAATACAAGCCTTCAAACATTTAAAGAAAGTGAACAGAAGAAAGGCGGAACCTGTTAGATGTTGTGCTTTTCTGCTGATGATCATCTTACATTAGCAGTTTTTCCCCACATGTTGACACCGACTTTTCAGTACCAGTGGTTTGATCCCCGAGGAGGGGTCATCAGTTCACCAAGCATCATCACCAGTGACAGAAAACCAGCGTCTCTGCGTTCGCACATTGATCAGCTGGAAGAAAAGTAATTCTTAATCATGTTGTAGTTTCAGGGCCCACATGGATGAGGGAGACATTAAAATAGTTGAGTAGAGCAGAAGACATTTGTCATGATTTATCACGTAGAGGTCTAGAGCGTGTGATGCTGACGTCAGATCTGATCCATCAGTGGAAAAGGAAGTTCCAAGCAGCAAACAGTGTAGCTGTCAGCGTGGTTCCATCAGGTCGTACAGCTTCAAAGTGTGAGGCACTCAGCCATATTGTTCTTTATAAAAATTACGGGGCCTGGGGGGGCAGGCCATCTTCTATTGGTTCTTGTTAAATTGTACCTTCACGTCCTTTGAGCTGTTGTTATGGCACCGTACATACTGTAATTGCCCTCATTGTAGCACAGTGCCATCGTCACAATAAGCAATTCCGTCAAACAGCTGGACATTTGTACTTTTAAAACAGAAAGGCACTTTAAAAACAGTTCCATATGAAGGTCTGATGAGGCGGCATGAACGACTGTGAGCATTATATGTATGAAGACTTTGTATGTTGCTTTGTTTAAGATGTGATGTAACTTCAGAGAACTACAATGACACAACCAGCCACATCTGTGCTGCACATAGCGATGCTTGTAGTTGGTGTCATTTTACTTTTCAGATGAGAGAAATCCTGGTGTAATAGCAGCTCAGTGGGATTTATATGGAAAACTGCCTGCTGCTATCCTTTAAGAAGATTAAAAGATCAGATCATCTGGCTGTGTCAGGATCCAGAAGGCTGGCAGTCACTCAGGTGGAGGTAAACTGGTTTGAACGGAGAAAGTTAGAAGAAATAAGTTGACAGTGACTCTTCAGGAAAGTCTGACTTTGTCTAAGGCGAGTTTAAAGAAAACTTTGATGTACAGTAAGTCGTTTTGCAGACCTGAAAGAGTAAAGCCAGATTACATTTTACAAATTCTCCAGTGGTGTAAAAATGAAATTGTGTCAGCGAGCAAGCCATCAAAACAGGATTGAAAGTATGTACCATAAACGGTTGGATGCCTGTGGCTTTGGACTCCTGGGTAGCTTGTTCCTGAGAGGCAGTCACTCTCGTCTGTCACAACCGCCTCCTCATTCAATTTCAGCTTAGTTTAATCTTAAAACATTTTGATAAATTGTGTACTGTAGTCTGAAGAATGTGGGACGGAGCATAGAGGAGAGTACTTTTAATTAGAGGGGAAATGCTCACCATTGTGCCTACAGTCAATTTAGAGTCCCCAGGTAACATCTAAGATCTTTGCTTTCCTGACGGAACCTGGAAGAAAAGCACACAGGCAAGCTAACCATCATTTAGCGTTATGTTACATAACTGAATATACCACTTTGTGTGAAGATGATGTGATTATTTAGAAACTTTTCTGGCGTGTTTAACTGTCACGGATCCTTCTCCATGATCCTTTTATACACAGCACTCACACAGTAGTGCAGCAATAAATATGCATCTGTACACCCGAAGCATTACGCTACTCGATGTGTGAAACCAATTTCTTTTACAACAGAACACTAAATATTTTGTTGTGGAATCCAAATGTAGACATTTTTTTCTTCATACCAAAACAACTTCCTCCATTTCCCTTCCTGGATGGCTTGACTATAGTCTTGAATATGAAAGCTCATTTTAGATACAATGGCTGTTTTATTGGAATGGGTTCTACATATTGTAAAAAGAAAAAAAAAAGTAAAATTTCCTGCATCATTTGCAAATTGCTCAAAAAACAAGTCAAAGTATTTTCTAAAATGTGCAGTTACCTTCATTATGTCACAAAAATTGATTGGCAACATTCTAGAGAGATATTGGCTTCACTCTTGTTACAGACGTTCAAGGCAGAGCAACACATTTCCATTTCTTTCTAATGGTTGCTCATGGTTCTTTCCGGGCCTTTGGACAAATGTACTTTTAGTTTCGTTTGGTTTTTCAACTCTGGATCATTCACCCTGTCCTGCGATCCAAGAAGCTCAGTTATCCTCTCCCCGGGGCCAGATCCAGACAAAACTGTACTTTTATAGAACACGTGTAGCAAAAAGACAGCTCTCTCTCCTTCGGGTAAAAGCCTGTTGGTTACCTGTTTCCTGTTAAAATTTAAATACAGAAGCTTGTTGAAATTTAAAGTTCACTTTCCAAGCCTGTTATTACGGCCTTTTCACAATAATATTCCTACCTTTCCCGTGGGTGCATTTCAGTGACAGCAAGTCATTATTTCAGTCACTTATAGACATTTCTAGGGCTTTGCAGGGAACGGTTTGTACACAAGCGACTGAAATTTCTGATTCCAACTGTGCCTTCCTACACATACGCCACAGCTCTGTAGGACTTCAAACTGAGCTGCACAACAACAAGCTGTTTGGCCACCTCAGGATTGTGTGCAGCTCCAGCCTGTTCCCACACATTGCTGCAGCAGCTGCCACACTGCACAGGGATTAGAGGTGGAGGAGAATGCCCCAGGGTACAAAAGAGACACAGCAAGAGAGAGTATAAGGATGGTACAGTATAGCAGTGGTATAGGCCCCTGATAGAAAGAGATCTGTTTCTTTTTCTATGTACAGCTACTGCAACTTGGGATGGAGAGCAGAAAAGGGCCTCATGCATAAAACTGAGGTATCAGAAAAAGGAGTGTAATCGCTTTACCACCAGCAAACAAGAGATCTGCACAAATAATTGAATCACATGTCTCAATCGCAAACCCTTTTGACAGAGTTGTTCATCAAGAAGCGGTTCTGCGCATTGTGGAGTTCTCAGTCACCAAATTCAGTTTTGTGATGAAAGAAATGTCTTTAATTTACCCAAACACTAAACTTGAGGCGTTATCTCTCCTCCTACACTCTCTGGCAACAAAAATAAAGGACGTCTGTTTGGAAATCTTTCTTCGCCAATCATTAGTGCCATTATGATTGAATGATTTGATATTGGCCAATTTTAGAATTGATAAAAGGCATATTTCAAAAAGTTTTAGGTCATGTGTTGTGAAATAAGATACGAGAAAGTAAGAAGTTATCATTCAAAAAGTAATGTCAAGCACTTTTTAAGAAATGTTTTTGAGGCACGAGTATAACATGATATTTTAGTAGATGATGTTGAGGGGTGAGGGAATGTGGACCTCATTTGGGTTTAAATCTGAAACGAGATGCCACTAAATCTCACACATGCGCCATTGACTTACAACCAATGAATCCCAAAATTATTTTAGAACTTGCAGTCTAGCTAACGTTAAATGGAGTAGAATGGAATTTGTGTTTTACATCCTCGCAGATTGCTAAGCTGTGTGTGTGTAACTGTAAGTGGAGGAAGACATCATCAGGATGCAGCTCAGACAACCTCAGCCCTGCCTAGAAAACAGAACGGCCAACAATAAAAAAAATCCAGCTGTCACTGAGAAGTCCAACTTTTTGCTGGCAATATGAACCAAGCTCCAACTGGTTCTCGTAGATGTAAAATACATTACAAAAAACAATTTTGAGACAACTATCATTCATGATCTCTTTTGCATTTGATTAAATCTGCTTCCTTTGAGCTGTGTTTTGGGGGATTTTAAGCTATTGAACATCCAACTGTCCATGCATCTGTTGCTGTAGCTGTGAAGGGTAGTGGGGGGTACAGGAGCCGATCCCAGCTGACACTAGACAGGAGGCAGGGTAGACTTATACACTGCATGAGCCAAAAGAGACCCCATTCACACTCACATTCACACCTACAGGTAATTTAAAGCCAGTAGAATTATCCTTTTAACAAATGTGTTAAATCTAACAAAACTAATTTGTTGACTGTGTAACACCATTTTTTATTTAGCTCTGGTTTGTCCTCCAGAAGTCTGCTTAGACGTTACGTCTTGTTAGCCAGCTGGCGCTGTGAGTGTTTGCACGACTGCTGTCAATGACTAATTTGTGCGTGTTATTGGATATCAGGTCTATCATCACCCAGAGCCTCTCATTACATGTATCATATGTTTGGTGTTGCATTAAACCTCAAGTTGTGCATGCTTTTAGCTGCTGGATTGCTGATGAGTGTTGCTCTTTTGCCCCTGAATGCTCACGTGTGTGTTTGACTGTTATCAGGCAGCGTCAGCATGGTGCTACTGTAGTTGGCCTATAGTCACACTCCTCTGACAGGTTCCACAGTCACACAGCACATCCACACCCACAGTACCAACAGAATAACACACCGCTCGACACGACAGCTAACCACTCTCAAAGGATATTTTTGTTGTTGAACAAAAAAAAGAATAAACTACACCTTTTGCAGAACTATGTTTTGTTGTTTGTTGTTGTTTTGTTGTTTTTTGTTGTTCTGCGTAGTTTTGAGTTCTTGTTGGGATACATTTTGTTGTGTGGAGGGTGCAGCAGGCTAACAGAAGATGGTGACCTGGTCTGAAGCGATCTGTGAGATTTATTGCATTACATTTGTTTTCATTGTGAAAAAGAAAGAACTGGTATGGTGCAGCGATGTAAAGCCAGGCTACCGTGTTTGCTAAAGTGCCTCCCATGCATATTCATGTAGCTCCATCTAAATGTCAGAATCAGTGACTCTAGTGACTTTAAACCAGAATGTCATTAAAGCATATGAAAAAATCTGGTCAATTTTAAAAATAGCTGGTGTGCTTAGTTGAGCGTGACATTTAGTGAAGCTGCTGTACGGTCCCTTTGTTGGAAGCTCAAGTAGGCATCAGCACTAGGCCTCTTAGAGTCCACACACATAGCTTTTAGATGAAGACACTCCACACTTAAGCATGATTAAAGAAATGGGCTATATTGCATTTGAGACTTATAGAAATCCTTTTTTTCAGCCATGATTAGATTTTTATGATAAACTCTTGATGTCCTCTGCTCACACATTAAACTAGCAGCTAAATGAATCTTGTTTTTCCTCGACCCATAGAGGCACTGTCTGCATGAAATTAGAGGTTAAGATGTCCTTGATTATTGGATTCCCTCCTCTCATCTGCTTTGCAGCCTTGAGAATATAATCAAAATGTGATTAGTATTGGCTCTACTGCTTATTAGAGGAAACTAGTATTGTCCTCAAGAGTCATTTTTCTCAGAGAAGTACACAATAGGTGTTAGGGCAGAAAACTGCTGTAAATCATTCAGCAGTATCTTATATATGAAGATAATATATATTTATACCACTGTGTGGAAAAACGTAATGACCTTGGCCAGCTGTAACACTTTCTCCACCTCGTCTAACAGATTTCTCCCTCAACAACTTGAAGTAAAAAGCTTCTGTTTTTGTGAGAAGCTCAATGGGAACAAGCCCAAATGGACGTGTTGTTCAAGAAGTCTATTTGTGGCTGTGACACACAAGATGTTAGATTGCAGGAGTCATGTGAAAATTCACCGCTCAAGTGTAAAGTTTTCACAATAATACAGTTTTGACTTTGTGTTATTTACAACATACTGCTCGGAGAACTTCATCTTGCCAACATTTACTGTTCACATTACTGTTTAAACATGAGAGAAGGCTAAAAAATGTCAGTTACATTTGGAAGAGCATTTATGCTTTTTTTTCTCTTTCCTTAACTTTGCCTTCCTCATCATACAAGCAAAATAGAAATTCACTGGCTTTAGTGATTGTGATGACCTGAAGTAGGAGGAGATCGCAGAAGTTATTTTTTATTAAACAACTACTGCTCTTGTTTTATTTATAGGTGAGGATTCCTTTTGTGTTCATTATCCAGATGATTTTTAACAGGAGCTGAATTCGCCACATATTTTTAAAACCAACAACAAAGCAGTGGTAAATTGAATAAAACAGATCCACTTCATAAATCAGTGCTTCTTGGTATGTAAAATGAACAAACAGCTCATTGTGAAACTCACAACATCGCTACCTTGTGTATTTTTTCTCTTGCTTTTCTGATGCAATGAATGTTTTATCATCTTGGGGACACCAGCTCACATTTGTTTCTCCCCAGAATTCATATCAAAATGAAACACTTTCAGTGTGATGTGTGTGAAAAAGAAATAATGTTCCTGTTACTGTGCTGTATTGACCAGATGGTTGAGAACTCTTCTCTCCTGAAGCAGATAGTTTAAAAAAAAAAAAAGAAAGAAAAGGAAACTATTTCTGTGGACTCATTCTTGTTTATCCGTGTTATGCACCCGTAGATTTTGACTGGAACCACTTCTGGTCGTGGAGTCACTTTGTGGACTACCTCCAGTGCGTGCTGGCCTTCACATTGGTGGCGGCCTACATCACCTACCTCCTCCTGGATTCTGCCGTGTTTGTAGAGACCTTGGGCTTCCTGGCTGTCTTCACAGAAGCAATGCTGGGCACACCACAGCTTCACTGCAATTATCAGAACAAGTCCACAGAGGGCATGAGGTAAATCATGGGAAATCATACATTTCAACACAATGGGATTTCAGGGTGGTGTTCTGTCTTTTTGTTTGTTTGATTTTTTTTTTTTTAACAGACCCCAATAGTGACAGAAGACTTTGGGTAGGTCTAAAGAGAGAGACATCTATAATGCCGAGTTAGACTTACCAACAGAATTTTATAGCTAAACTATAACAAAAGTAAAATCTGTTGACTTCTTTGTGTGTGAGTCAAGTTTTTTCACATCCAAAGGACATTTACATGTTAGTTTCACAGAGAAGATCTGAAACTCATATTGAGCGATTAGGTGTGTGCTGGAATAGACTCTAACTTAGCAGGACGGTGAATACTAGAATTCTTATAGGTAAAGGCAAAAACATCAATGTTTGGTGTGTGACCCTTCAAAATTAAGAAAAACTCTAAATCACAAGTACATGAAAGGTAACATGTTGAGCTCAGCGGGTCGAACGTGAGACTTATATTTTGAAACTTGATTCTACCATGAACATTTGCTGCATCTCTCCTGTCTTCTCTTCAGGTGTCCTTTTTGTGTAATAGATAAAATACCCAAATTATAGCCTAAAAAAAAGAGTGACCTTTATTCCAGTCTATTTTACATCATGTCACTCGTTTTTATTGGTTGTTTTATAGACAGGGCTCCTCACAGCATTATATCAGAATAAAGCTACATAGATCTCCAGGCCTCCATTGAAGAGATGTCACAATGTGGAGACACATCTTTTTTTTAAGGGGATCACAGAATCGCACCTTAAGGGAAACCCTTCTCTATTCCATCTTTTTTATTTAAAGTGAACAAATCAGTGTTGGCATTACATCACTCCATTACAGCATACGAAAAGAGTGTCAAATAGTGGCATCTTTGAAAGTGCTCAGTCAACAACATTTTATCATTCTCTGATATTACAGTCAATCTTGTCCTCTCCACTGTCATCCTCATCTTCTTCAGTAGCAGCTAACAGCTACTGTGGGGTTTTAATCCCACAGTCGTGACTAACACTCACAATGTTCTGTCCTGCCAACTCGCTGCCTCACACTGTTTATACAGATGACGATTCAGCACTGTTGGAAAAACAATGACCAAGCATTACCTATCTGAAATGCTTACAGAGAACGGTGAAGTGCAATAAAGGTACAACAGTCTTGCCTTGAACAGGCTGGATAAAGGCACCCTTGAATGCTCTAAGATTGTTGACTATCACTCTTCATCTTCAGCTCTTTTGGGCTTTATAGACTGTGATGGCGATCAGTAATACTTTAATTACAATGTCTTTATCCTGATGAGTATTTTTTTTATTTATGGGCACAACTTCCACCAAAGACTGCTCCAAGGATCTATTCCTGTGGTACACACTTCTGACCCCCAAGATTGTGTTGTATTGCATAGGATCATTAATACTATCAATAGCTGTCAAGTTTGATGTGAGGATGGGGGTTGCTGACAAGGATTATTAGAATTACTATTCTAACATGAATAAGCTTGCTGAAGTTTCTCTGGAAATCAATTTGGTAATGAGCCATTCTGTCTTTCAGTATTCATCGCTAATTCATCATTCTGACAATCTTGATTTGTCTCCAGTCACAATTGCAATTAAAGGCCTTAATGTAAAATAGATTTTTCAAAGTGTATGCAATTTCAAAATCAATTTTTTTAATTTTCGGATCCAGTGGTTTACTTCTTTAACTGTATAGCTTTTCTGAACACCCAAAGAGCCCAGCAGCACCAGACGATCAAAAACAGACCTGCAAAAAAGAGAACTGAGGTCGGATTACAGTAATTGAAAGATGAAACTGTTCATGTATGTATTGAAAGAGCTGTGAGATAGAGACGGAACACAGTCTTGATATAAAGCTTTGTCTCAGTGTGTGTCCAGCCTCGGAGCAGTGTGCATCTCCCCCACCCCCATCCAGTTGACTTTCTGCTGCAGACAGATAACACAACTCCAGCAGGGCTGCCTGTCCGTTTAACTGGCCATGGCAGCTCTCACACTGGGCTTTACCTTCCCATCCCCATGCTTTATTTATTTTTCATCCCTTTTTGTCTATAACATCAGTGTTCACCAAGCAGTGTTACTCTTATTTACGTTCTTATTGCTACTTCTGGTGGATTTCAGAATTCTCCTTGGGGTTAGCTAACATGAGAGACGTTAAGATCAACCTCACATTTTTGTTAAAATGCTTTCAATCAGGGCTGATTCGGTCTGAATTTTTTGTTTTGGAAAATTACCAGATTCTGTCTGCCACATCAGTCTCTGACTTTATGCTTGTCAAGAGCCTTGCCTCGGTCACATGACTCCCTTTTTAAAGGGGGCTCTCCGGCAGGTAACGCAGAATACATAAATTGAAACTCCAAGCCAGCTAAAGGAACAAAATATAAATGTTGACTCAATATTACAAGGATGCTCATAATGCACCTACATTGGATTCATGTTTATTATTATATTTGGAAAAAAAACACAAAAAAAATGCGTTTATACTGGTCATATCACTTTATTTTGTTGTATTTACCCGCTACATCTTAAAGGCCAGTTTGTGAAAATATTGTCTGACATTAAACAGTAACAGATAGATAATATATATTCAATTATCTTTAGCACAACAAAGATTTAATGTGCAAAAAATTAAGAAGAGAAGAAAGATATACACTTTAATTCTTGAATTCTTACTGTGAACTGGTTTGTGACAATCATAATTTGTGTCCTTACAAACGTTTGTGGAACATTTTTCCATTTTTTTTTATTTGACAATGGCATTTTTCAAAAATAATTTGGTTTTATTTAGAAATGCAAGTAATCAAAATGAAATGATAACAATTTATAGTCTGTGTAAAAATGTTAATGTGAGATGTAGTTCTGTCACAGTTATTACATAATCCTCTCAGTGGGATTACCTTAATTCCAGGCTATTGACCACACAAGAGTATAAGCCGCACCAACTAAAAAATTGTACATATATAGGCCACACTTCTGTATAAGCCACAGGTGTCAAGATGTAACATGAAAAACTGACACAGAAAGATGGTACATAGATTTTCTTAAGTTTGGTTTTAAATTTTTTTCAAACAGTGCCATTAACACAGCAGCAAGGCTGCTGTCTCCAATGTACTGCAAACATTTCATCAATGCCAAGCTGAAGGCCGTTAGCCAGTAAAAATCTACAGATTAGCAGCATCTTTGTTTAAGACGCAGGTTTCAAAGTGTGTGAAAAAAGTAGCAGCTTACATGCCAGAATTTACAGTATTTGAAGTTGCTATATTTAATTTGAATAATAGTTACACTTGCATTTATATGTATGAAAGCAACTGGACGAAAAAGAAATGTCACATTTCTGTGGCCAATTTCCACATTGTCTTTCATGTTTCCCTGGCATTTGATGAGGACTCCATCTGGCTGCAAATGGTCTACTTTGAGAGGAGCAGTGAATTTGCTTTTACCGCTACCAACTTTCTTTTTTATTCTCTTTAGGGCTTTTTTGAAGATTATTAATGTGAACATTATGGATAATTTAGTGGCAAGGTCAAAATCCACAGCGGCAGTGTTCAAATATTTTGGTTTGTCATAGGATGTGATGTTTGAAACTTGGAACAAGAAGTTTCAGTCTCAATCCTTCATCTGAAAACCCTAACCCAGACACTTCACTGAACGCAGACTACTGCAGGTTCATCCTGCATTACTGAAGCATTGTGACAAGGGCCTAAATATGAGAGTAAAATCCCAGAAAGTGTCATTTCATAGGATGATTGTGTCATTAGACTGTCACAAGACACTGTAACATGGGATAAAATAGAAGTTAATTAAAAAATTGCAATCACTTGTGTGATAGTTGACAAATTTTGTGACTGCAGTAAGGAATGAAGTTTTTATCTTAAGAATTTTGCATTCTGAAACTAAATGAAAATGGATAATAACAATAAAATCAGATATCATTTAAATTTAAACTAACTATTATTTAAATTTAAATAATAATGGGATGGTTGGAAACACAATCAACCAAAGGTGGTGTTTTACTCTGCAATATGTTCTGCCATCCATCAGGTGGTGCACATAAATCTGTTGCTGAAAGCTGAGGACAAGTTCTGTTTATTGTTGGTGTCCACTCCTCCCTCTCTGCAAGACCTGTTGAGTCTGGCAGGCTGTTGCTAGGCTACTTCAAGCACTAAGCACTCACTCAAGGCTGTGTGTGTTGTGTGTGTGTGTGTGCGCGTGTGTCTGCGTGTGTCTGTGTCTGTGTGCCTGTGTGCACAGATGGGAGGGATTGGAAGCTGTTGGGTGCATGTTTGGCCACGTTGAACTTAGGGTTGGTGATTAAATTATTCTTTGTTTGTGTGAAAGAAAAACCGCACACATACATTTTGCAATGACGAAAACAAGCAGACAGATGAAGTAAAGCAGAGTGCCCTTTCTTTTAAATAATCATATCCCATGCAGCACATCCGTGTGGAAAAATGGCACGCTGACTTCCTCCCCAGTTAGAAAGACCCCCACTCCAACTGGCATAACAAGTATCATCCTACTTGCACAACTTGTACACTCACAAAGCTTCACCACGTTATCCACTCTCCCAAGTACGGGATGTAGTCGGAGCAGGGTGAAGTTGACAGTCGAATGAATCACACTGGGTGTCCTCGCCATATTCACTGACACGACACCTTGACACGCTGTCGGCATTAGCAAAGCAGTTCCTAACTATGAAATATGGATGGACTTCTGTGAAGGCAGTGTTTGTCTCTTGGAGGCACAGTTGATGATATGTGGTTTTGTATGATGGTAATTCAGCCTGGACATAATGTAGACTGTTTACCTCAGAGACTGTTTGAAACTCATAACTACTCTGTGAATATGACTGGACTACCATTGTTGGAATTTTCCATTAATGCCACGCATACATGGCATCATGGTAATGGTAAAAAGAACTGCTGATTGATCATTACATATAGAGGTAGACAAAAACCAAGCAGATAGGTTTCTGTCCCAGGACCATGTTTTTTTTTAAATTGTAACAACGTCTGATGAAAAACATCCAATTAACTATATTTTGTCAATGCTTAGCTAAGCTAGTTAATCTAATGTTTTTTATGTTTACTATTATACAGCAAGACAGAAAAAATGTTTAATATTGATAATTGAAATCAATCATTAGCATCTTGGATTATTCAGCAACAACATGTGGTTAAAGTACATATTCTATCTTATTATAAGTCAATATGACTACTGAGCTTTCTCATGCTGTGAATGTTTTAGAACCTGTAAATATGTTATATACTTTTCCTGGTTACTAGCCTTCATTTACTGAGAGCCCTGTATGCATGACTTATGAGTTAAACATTCAAAAAAAATCAAAGTTTCTTATAGAAGTGAGGAAACCTTAACTCCAGAAATGCTGCAGTTTTTTATATATTGTACAAACTCAATAAATTCACAATGGCTGTAAATCTTTTTTAATCCAAATGCAGTCGGTAAAGATACAGGGACAAAATGTTTAATAATAAACTGATGAATCTAATTTTAATTCTGAATTTGATGTTTGCAACACATTGTTGAAATGTTAGGACCTTGTCAAAGTGTGGCAGCATGTACCAGAGTATCAACAACAGCTGTTGAAGTTTTGAAAGTAGACTTCTGTTTTGTTCTTTCTTGATATGACTTAATTTTGCCATATTTAAATCATTCCCTCATACCATCACAGATGCTGGCTGGTAATAATCTGGATGGTCCATTTACTATTCAGCTTTGAAGACACCATTCAAAAAATTATTTGAAATATAGAATCATCAGACCAATGGAAGCTTTTTTCACTTCGAAAGTAGTCCATCTAGATGAGCTCTGGCACTTAGAAGGTCAGGCGTTCCTTGAATTTGTCGAAGCACCGACAAGTTGCGTTTACCTACAAAAACGTGTCCAATGTGATCACAATCCCGGAATCATGTTGGTTTTTAAAAAAGTACCATCTGAGGGATCAAAGGTCATGGCCATTCACTGTTGCTTTTTGGCCCAACCCCTAGATGCAAAAAAATCCCCTTATTCCCTGAATCAGGTAAGAACTGAGCTTTTGGGACATGTTTCTAGAGTAAAATTATTATTTTAGATATTGTGATTTATTTGAAACTGGATTTGGAACTACTTATTTCATCCACTGCAAAATTTAAATATGTTACTCACCTTTCTAGTAGTAGATAAATAGTGTGTGTGGTTCATGGTTTCACACTGCTACAGATATTTACCAGTTCTGACTTTGGGGAGCCAAAGTTGCATGTGAATTCTGCTATCAAAAAAATAAAATACAGCACACAGACACAAACATAGAAAAGGGAGGCATGAAATCCAGACAGCTGACTGCATCCTTATATGGCTAAGCTTCACCAGCATGCTAGATGGGGATGCTAGAGCCTTATTTAGCCTGTAGGCTGCCCGCCACATGGTCACACACTGGGATTGTTGCAATGACTACTGATGGTGCCAGGTCATCACCCTGTGGCCCGGTGGATGTAGCTGCTGTGTGAAGCATGACTATAGAACAGAGTAGCTCTGGACTGTTGCAGCTGGAGAACCTTAAGATTATCAGTCCAACTCGTCCTCCCTCAGTCTGTTCACTTCACTTGAGGCTCTCTGCTTTCTCTTGATCAGGGCAGATGAAAAGAAAATTAGTTTTTCTTCAGAGGTAACATCCTGTTTAGCGTAGTGATGTTAGTGTAGCTTTTATCATACATCAAAATACACATAATGTAGCATCAGATAAAGGCTAAAAAAATAACAACGATAAAAGAAAAGAGGCGCTAAATAGTACTTTTTATTGCTGTTTAGTTCTTTCTAAAATTATTCTTATGCCTTCCTTATGCATGTTAGCTATTTATTATCTCTTGCACCTGGTGCTAAGAAGTGCAATTCTGTTCCACTTTGTATGTTTGATGGCTATGGCAAGAATAACAAATTCGAGGACTTGACAAGTGGCATACACTTTCACATAAAAGAGATAAAACTAATATAAAGTCACTGGTTCATAGGAAACTAAATGCAATTGCAATACAAGTGTTTCATCCACCAAATGATTATAGTCTTTCACCTCAGAACCTCAAGATTTGAAGGCAAACAAATGGGTTTTAGGAAAAGCGCTTCAAGAATACTTTTCCATCAATATCCACAGGATTAGATGAAATTGTCGTATGAGACTCTCAGAGTAATCCTTCATGGTTCAGATATTTTCTCACATTTTTCTTTAAATGATGAGTAGTTCTTTTTTGTAGTTGGGTATTTTCAGGTAGTTACCCAGCTGTGTATCACAGTATTACTGTAGGGCTGCAGCAAAAAGAGAGTTTTCATCGGACAAGTCAGTTGATAGGACTGCAGGCTGACTGGCAGGGCATATAATGTCATTCATTGCTGTTGTCAACTGGAAAAAGTAAATCTCTTCCCAGATTCCTGTTTTTCCTGGAAACACAGAAAAGTAAAGTAACAGATTCCAACTTAGCATAAGATGTAGTACAAAGCTGGGTTTTGCTGGGCATTTCCCACTGGGCTTCACAACCGACCCAGCTAGTCAGTTTACAGCAGCTATAGTTGGCAGTTAGCTTCCTTTAACAATGAGCAAAGCTTCCATCAGGAGTTTGGTCAATTTTGTCCCCTTCTTTACATTTAATTAAATTCTGCATGTTACAAACATGTTGCAATGTCCAAACAATTCCCATTAATGAATGAATGACAATGACAACTCATAAACATCAGACTCATGTCATTCTAGTGTCATGTTCTCATAGACAGCAGCCTCATGAAGTCTCATGGGAGACTGCAGCTTTCTTCATAGTAATAGATGAAATAAGTTTCTCTAATTCTTCATTTTTCTTTCATAACTTTCTCCTGAACTTTAAATCTATCCCAAAGCTTTACCTACTTGTTAAAATTATTTTATCAAGTACATAATTATTCAGTATGTGACTGTCCTCTATTTCCTGCATGCACTCACCGCTATGACATCGTTGTACTAAAATGAGTGGCTTGATCTGAATAAATTGGAGCTGCAGAGAGACGATAAGAATGACAAAATGAATGCGCTAAACTGTAAGCTTTACTTTGTCTGCAGTCAGTGTAGGGATATATGATGGTACATTAATAAGTATTCTTTAATAAATTATGTGAGGTATTTTTGGCCACTCTAACCATTTTGGATTAACAGATACAGAGCTGAGCAGCATTTTAGAAACTACTTAAGCCACTTGCTTAACAATTCATCTGTGCTTTGACTTTAAATGTCTTTTTTAAAGCAAATATACATGTAAAACTAGAGTATGTATGTTTTTATGTATGTAATGTATTTGCAGCCTGCAGTAGAAATTTTCTACTTCTCCTCTGGCATCGTTTCAGATGGGAGCGCAGCTTGTTTCCATCCTAGTTTTTCTATATATGTCCCTGAGAAGGTGACAAATAAGTAGCACGACATGTTCTCACCATGTGCTTCCAGCGGTCCTTGTCTTACCTCTCATTAGGGAACCAACAGAGGAATTGATCAAATAAGAATCCCGCCTCTTTAATCATTACCAGTAGATACACAACCTCATAACTACGATAGTGGCTGCAGAGGAGTGAGGGGGGTGGGGGGGGGCTCTTCCCACAGAGCTAACAAGCTCCTCACTGAGAAAACAGAGTAGGAGGGGGAGGAGACGAAGGTGGAAACAGTTGGCAAGATGAGTGGACAGGGAGGTAAGGAGAAGTGGTGTATCAAGTTAGTTTTTCAAAATAGACCGTGAAAATTGTAGAAATGTAGGGGAAAGTAATTACAGAGGGAGTAGCTAGAAAATAGCATGGCTTGCACAAATTGACCTCACAAATGAAAAAGGGCTAAGGTTAGGGTGGAGACATGAATTATGCATGAAGAGTTCAGGCTAAAAAGCTTTGCTTCAGATGTTCCGTGACATGTTCTGGATACACACTCTTCTACCTGGGGCAGAGAGAGTAGATTACTTCTAATTCATCCTTTAGAGCGACGGGGAAGAGCCTGAACACTGCCTCCTTCATCATCATGCCACCATTTTTCTTTCACCTGATGCACAAATCCAGCATCCGTTCAGTTTATTTTAGCACGTTCCATCGGAGCATCCTCAATCGGAACCATGTGACATAATTCAATTAGGAATTAATAACTCCTTTATTTGACCCTGCCATCGCTCGATGGGTGAGACCCTATTATGAGATCACAGCTGTGATTTATCTTCCTTACATCAGTGGAAATTGGATTGAATCTGTCAGATCTGGTGAAATAACAAAATGAGCATTAGCCTCCGGTCAGCTGCACTGCCTTTAAAAAAACAAGAGTATCAGATACTGAGCTTTAATCTGCTGCTGCAAAAGCCTCCATTGTTCATGACAAACCTATCCTCGAGATTCAGAAACCTGATTGCAGGTATTTTCTCCCATGGAGACCAGCTCAATAACTCTATTCATACTGAACAAGTGTTTCCGGTTCCAGTATTTATCGCCAGTGCAGAAAGAAGAATCCACAGGTGTTTTATTCCTGTAGTGATGTAGTACGTTTTTCATTTCTATGTGGATTTTGCCCCCAAAGTATATCTTGTTTGGCTATATATGAAATCAGTAGTCAAACTGTATGACAGAAAAAACAAGGAAGACCAAAATATTAAAAGAATTCTAATCTTTGCTCAGTAGAGCCTGGGAGTTCTTCTGTCATGTTAAAGCAAACAAACCAACCTCTGGATTTTCTAAAAGCCATTTTATGATTTTAACACAATTTCAAATACAAAATATCCTCCCGTTGACTGAGAAATTGTCTCAGCAGCTTGTGTCATAATTGATCTGTAAAAGACATTTACCTACAGATTTATGAAAATCGTTGTAATGCAAATCCACATCGGTGTGTTCTTTCCCTGATTAATGTATCAAAAGCTTATAAAAGCTTTAATGCTTTTGTTCTATGTGCATCATCAATTCATGTGTGACAAGTGTGTGACAGTAATAAGTCCCAAACAACAAAAAATCACGTTAAATTAAGTGTCCCTACTTTTCTGGGATTAAGTTTACAGTATTTTCCCCACCTTAAGGTACACTGGATGATAAGGCACACCTTCAATGACGGCCTATTTTGAAGTTCTTTCATATATAAGGCGCACTGGATTACAAGGCGCACTGTTGGTTTTTGAGAAAATTAAAGGATTTTAGGTGCCCCTTCTTCTTCTTTTCCTTTTGGCTTTTCCCTTCAGGGGTCGCCACAGCGAATCAACCGCCTCCATCTAACCCTGTCCTTTGCATCCTCTTCTCTCACACCAACTACCTTCATGTCCTCTTTCACTACATCCATAAACCTCCTCTTTGGTCTACCTCTAGGCCTCCTGCCTGGCAGTTCAAAACTCAGCATCCTTCTACCAATATATTCACTATCTCTCCTCTGGACATGTCCAAACCATCTCAGTCTGGCCTCTCTGACTTTATCTCCAAAACCTCTAACATGTGCTGTCCCTCTGATGTACTCATTCCTGATCCTATCCTTCCTGGTCACTCCCAGAGAGAACCTCAGCATCTTCATCTCTGCTACCTCCAGCTCTGCCTCCTGTCTTTTCCTCAGTGACACTGTCTCTAGACCAAACAACATCGCTGGTCTCACCACAGTTTTGTACACCTTTCCTTTCATTTTAGCTGAAACTCTTCTATCACACATCACACCTGACACTTTTCTCCACCCATTCCATCCTGCCTGGACACGCTTCTTCACCTCTTTTCCCCACTCTCCATTGCTCTGGACTGTTGACCCCAAGTACTTAAAATCCTCCACCTTCTTGATCTCTTCTCCCTGTAACCTCACTCTTCCACTTGGGTCCCTCTCATTCACACACATGTACTCTGTCTTACTGCGGCTAACCTTCATTCCTCTCCTTTCCAGGACAAACCTCCACCTCTCTAGCTTCTCCTCCACCTCTTCCCTACTCTCACTGCAGATCACAATGTCATCTGCAAACATCATAGTCCATGGAGATTCCTGTCTAACCTCGTCTGTCAGCCTGTCCATCACCATAGCGAACAAGAAGGGGCTCAGAGCTGATCCCTGATGCAGTCCCACCTCCACCTTGAACTCCTCTGTCACACCTACAGCACACCTCACCACTGTCTTACAGTCCTCATACATGTCCTGCACCGCTCTAACATACTTCTCTGCCACTCCAGACTTCCTCATACAATACCACAGTTCCTCTCTGGGCACCCTGTCATAAGCTTTCTCCAGATCTACAAAAACACAATGCAGCTCCCTCTGGCCTTCTCTGTACTTCTCTATCAACATCCTCAAAGCAAATACTGCATCTGTAGTACTCTTTTTTGGCATGAAACCATACTGCTGCTCACAAATGCTCACTTCTGCCCTTAGTCTAGCTTCCACTACTCTTTCCCATAACTTCATTGTATGGCTCATCAGCTTTATTCCTCTGTAGTTGCCACAACTCTGCACATCTCCCTTGTTCTTAAAAATGGGCACCAGCACACTTCTCCTCCATTCCTCAGGCATCTTCTCACTATCTAAGATCCTGTTGAACAACCCAGTCAGAAACTCTACTGCCACCTCTCCTAGACACTTCCAAACCTCTACAGGTATATCATCAGGACCGACTGCCTTTCCACTCTTCATCCTCTTCAGTGCTCTCCTCACTTCATCCTGGCTAATCTTTGCTACATCCTGGTCCACAACAGTCACCTCTTCTAGTCTTTGTTCTCTCTCATTTTCCACGTTCATCAACTCTTCAAAGTACTCTTTCCATCTTCCCATCACACTGCTGGCACCTGTCAATAGACTTCCATCCCTATCCTTAATCACCCTAACCTGCTGCACGTCCTTCCCATCTCTATCTCTCTGTCTTGCCAGCCTGTATAGATCAGTCTCTCCCTCCTTACTGTCCAACCTAGCATACAAGTCATCATAATTTTAGGTGCCCCTTATAGTGCGGAAAATACTGTAATCTTGTCTTCCTAAAAATACAAGCACCAATCCTTACCTGGGCCTGATCAGCTCTGACGTACTGAGCAAACCTTCAGTTTCAGTTTTGACATGTGGGCATGTTTGTCAGAGAACCCAAAAGAACTGAAGATGTTTGAAAGCAACTGAGATGTGAACAGATGCAAGATATTTTTTGTTAAAATAGTATTTAAGCTACCCTTCTGTCTCTACGTGTTAGTCTGTTTATACACTTTTGCTGTGTATAATTTCCGTGACAAATATTCTGAATCTAAACCAATGAGGAAAGATGCCACTGGAGATAAACCAACCAAACTTGACTCGCTGACACTAAAATTTTTCTCTCAAGCTTTTTCCATAGTGCTCACAAACCAACCCGACACACTTGAATGAAGCAAATTTCTCAGCGTGTGTTTTTATTGTTGTTGGCAGGTTGCTTTATGAGTGTGCTTTGTAGACAAAGTGCTGGCTCAGGCCTTTTTTTTTTTTTACCTACATGTATCCTGCCTCAAGGTAAAAGGCCTGCAGCGAGTGCAGCCACCAGCAGCGCCTTTTAAGGCATCTAAAAAGACTCGAAGCAAATCACCACCCTTCCTTGGTCCAGCTGAATGTTGTGTCCATAGGTATTGTTGGAATATAAGATATACGTACATATATATATAGAATTATGTATCTGAAGCCTGGGGCTTGTGCTTTCGTCTTTGTTCTACTTTCACTACGTTTCCTTTTCCATCTAATTAGTTGAGTTCAGAGAGATTCCAGATACCAGTGAAGAGAATGCGTAAATAACTTTGGCCTCTCAAATCACATGGATGCTTTACTTAAGCAACTTTAAAACAATAACTCTATTATTTAACTGCTTCAACCCCTGGGTTATCATTCATTGTTAAATATTTGAATTTCCAGTGGGTGTTATTGTAGCAAATGTGCTTTAGCAGATCGGTGCACTGATGGTCTTCTGACCCATTTTCCGAGTGGATATAGTGACCAAATTCAGTTTAGACAGAGCCAAGCTGTATCAAAAGCAGGTAGAACCAGTCATTGTTCCACCCCTTTGACTCCACCAGTGGGTAATTTTTATTAAAGATACTCTGAATGTCAATCAAGATTGAGGGAAAACATTTGATAAAAAATGTGTCATTATGACATTCATTCATTCATAAAAGAAGGCTTTTGGTAATTGTTTAGAATTTAAATTTTTTAATGGTCCTTTTTCAAAAAATTCTTTCAGCTCCACTTAGCAAGACTGGAAGCGATGCCACAGTAATCATCAACCAGCTAGAGGCTCATTAAACACACTGTGCCATCCATTGTGTCAACGACAAATGAAACTAACTAGCAAGTAGAGTTTATTAGCTCTAATATCAGCAGCTGATTTCATCACTGCTGGAGTACATGTTGATCAAGACATGAATGAGGTTTGTTACTGATTAAAAATGATGGAGCAGTCACTGTTGAGAACATGGAAAGTGGCTATCAGAATGTAGAATAGAATGTGAGACGAATTAAAAGCACAAAAAAAGGGGGGGGAGGGTGATAACTTATCTGAGGTAACTGTTTGTTATCTGGTTGTTTGGATTTCATGCTTCTAAGTTTCATTCATTCATCTTCAGTACCTGCTTCTTCCACTGTCGTGGGTCATGGGGTTGCTGGAGCCTATCCCTATGCTCTTTAATATAATTGGGCAATGGGAAAGAAGACATTTTCTAACAACAACAAACTCCTTTAATCATCTCTTCTCTTTCCTTTCAGTATCAAGATGGTTCTAATGTGGACCAGCGGCGACACCTTCAAAACCGTCTATTTCCTGTTCACCCAGGCTCCTGTGCAGTTTTGGACGTGTGGCCTGCTGCAGGTCTTTGTGGATTTATCCATCCTGTTCCAGGTTTACTACTACAGCCGCTATCCACAGAAACCAGTGTCTCACACAGTCTCCCTCGCCAGCAGTGCTAAAGCCCTCTGAAAGCATCTGCTAGTTCTCAAAAACTCTGGAAAGGAAGCTCTTTAACCGGCGCTGTGGGCTTATATAAACATAAAGAGGTACCAAAGCACCCTGAGAGGATGCAGGCTTCTCACCCTCACCTCCCACACCCATATATTAGGATGGAAAATACACAGACATGTGGTGTTGGTGAATGCAGCGTTACCAGAAGTACACTTGTTACAACCCTTTTTCATATATTTATCCTACAGACATCTTCTCAATGAGGCTGTTAGCTTGTGTGTTGGAATGCGGACTTCTCGAAGAATATAAAGTTAAGTCAGCCTGTGCACGTGGAGATTATTATGCACATACATGAATACATACAGTCTGTAAAGTCATGATGTCCTGACGAGGACCAGCTTTTGTCATTCGCGTTAGCTGAAGATTGTTGCATGGAACCTCTGCCTTAAAACAAACATTCAAACATGGCTTACCAGCAATATAAATGTATTAATCAATTTTAATATATGTCCGTACTGAATGTACAACGCAGCAGTTGTTTTAGTTTTTTGTTAGATATGCTGTTCAGTTTACTTGCTGAAAGAATTGTCTCTGTGCAACAGAAGCTCAAATAGTTGGATAATAGAAGAAATCAAGCTCAAAGAAACTAAAGGCAATCGTACTTTACCAAAAGAAGAAAAGCTTGAAATACATCGTCATTTAAAAGAAACGATAGTTACTTGTGGCATTTAAGTGAATGAAGGTACAAGACCTCTCTTCAGTCTGGAGCCAATATTGCTGGAATCACAAGTCTTCATTTTTTCCGAACATCTCTGTAACATTGTGACCAGTGTTCAGGTTGAATCTATTGATTTTATTTAGTCTGTTGATTTTGTATTCAGTTCAGATAAGTGCTAACTAGCTACAGCTACAATCTGTACAGCGTGTGCATTAGCCATGTGTGCAAATTTGACCAGTGGAGTGTTTTTACACCCAAGGGGGGTGGGGGGTGGGGGTGGGGGTGGGGGTGCGGGTAATAGAAAGGATTTAATTGTGTCAGCAGATTCTGGATAAAGATTTTGTTTAACGTGCTGCATTGAGGCAGTTTTGCTGTTGTACAACTTTAGAGTATTTATGCATTATTCTAAGTTGCTGCTAGCCTTGAGGTCACAGCATTTAAACAGTTCTCCTCATGTGTGTCAGTGTGTTTTATTAAGATGCAGCTACCGGCTGGTGGCTTTGTGATTATTTTGCCACCACCTTGTTGACACTTCAGTTCTTTCTCTTTTTTTTTAAATTCAGGTAGAAGAGTACAAGTGGAAAGCTGAAGCGAATGCTTTTTCCCCGCATGATGGTTCTGAATTTACATGAACAAATGAGTTGGAAGCAGATTCGCTCTATTTTTGCCTTTATTTAAACATGTAACTTGAGAGCACTCAGACCACATATTTCTGCCAACAATACTTAAATTACTTTTTATTCTGAGCCAAAACAAAATCCCACAACTGTTTATCTGCTGGATGAATGAAGTGGGTATGCTTGGGGGGGTGTAGATAGCACAGTGTTTTAGACATACACCCCATGCGTGGAAATCTCAATATGTCTTCTCCCTCGCCTCTATCCCCTTTTTCCTGTCATATCTTTGGGTGTCATATCCATTGAAGGTAACCATACCAAAAAAAAAGAAAGGAAATTGGTGCACATTTGTTATATGATCATACACTATGGACGCCGCCAAGATGATGCTACTTTTGTCAAAATGTCTCATGCCAATTTAAGTAATTTCAGTGAATTCCTGAATCCAGGAAACCTAATATCTGGACACCTATGTTTATTATCAGTAGTCAATGAGAAGATCGAGATGGTGAACTGGCCAGTTAGTGTTACAACCACAACTTGGCTGAAAGTCCATTGACAACGCTTCAAGATATCTTGAAGACTGTCCTCTGAATCAATAGTGGAATCAATAACATATTGTGCATGTGTTAATTAATGAAAACAGAAGGCAGGGTAACGACTTGGAGGAACAAACTATCTGACGTTTTGATGAGCACAGCAGTTATTACTACCAAGTAACCTCCTCCATAAAGTGAGACACAAGTTGCAATGAACCAAAAGGCAGATTCGCATTGGGTTTTACAGACAGAACTCCTTGAACACCCACAGGAAAATCTTTTCTTCTCTTCCCATCATCTTGTCTGTGGGTTACACTGATTGGTCAGGCTATCACCAAGACAGCAAATTTAAATGCCCCTTCTACTGACTCTGCAATACGATGTGGAACTGTTTTTGGTAGCTAAAAGCATCAGATAGCACAGTGAAGCACAGTTTTTGCTTTTCTTTTTTTTCTTGGGTGTGTGTGTTTTGTAATTCTTCTCTCAGGAGAAAAATGCCAAACCAGGAGACGTGGGACTGTCAGCCCTTCAGTGAACTGTGTACCAGAGAAGACCTCATTCTGTCCGCTTGTTCTGAACCTTGAGAAATGAAAACTTTCCTTTTAGTCCACTGGGATGTGGCAGGAGTTTTCTATTAATATAGCTTTCCTTGCTCTTGATTACACCCAATACATCTATTGTACAATATCTGTTTGGTTTCTTATTTGCACAATATTTTTACTTCTTTTTTCTAACTTCCAATGGCTCTAAGATCATGCCTGTCTTTCATTCGCAGCTGTAAGACTATCTCTGTAGGGATAATGTTGGATGAATTAAAGGTCTTTGTTCTGCTGGACCAAAATGATGGCACTATTCACTATTTTACTCGTTATTTCCATTTATCTGACTTGAATTATTTTACTTTGGGTTGCATCAATTTGTTTATCATGTAAAGGTATTTTCCTATAGAAACTGCCAAATATTGCTTTGTCTTATCTGTTAAAATCCACACCTGATTTTTTTAGTCAACCAAAATTATGTTTTAACTCTTTTGTCATTTTTTATAACGTCAAATCTGTTGGGTTGTATTTAATGTTTTAATTAAACAATTTTAAAAAAAATCACCGCTTCAATAACTGACATTCATTGGTGCATTATGGTGTGTATACACCAGGTTCTGTTGAGAATCTCATGAGGCATCATTACCTGAAGAGAACACAGACATGTTTGCCATGGTTTTTTTGTTTTTTGTTTTGCTGGATGTGTTTGTGTCTGTTGTGTAGACATCCATCGTTGCTCCCATCAGCGACGCAACTCTGGCAGACATCAGTTGTCAAAGGGAAGACAAAGACTCATCAACTGTGGTTCTTCTTTGGGCTTTGGACATACAGTATATTAATAATAAGCACATAAATTGTTTTGTGTTTGGCTTTCATATGAAGCGCTCCACTGGTTCACTGAAGAGACCATAAAATGTTGCCCATACACCAGCCAAGCATTAAAACATGAATTTAAGAAGGTATTTTCTAAATGCAGAGATGTTAAGTCATTTGAAAGTCGGAGTGAATGGGAACTCAATCGATAGAATGGTTTGTATGAACTTTTGCAAGTGCTTTCTGTGATATCAATATTAGCTGTATCACCTCTAACCTCATAGAATGCATTTTTAATTCAAACTAAGTTTATAGGACTACAACAGTAACTTCAAAATTTTCAATGAAGCTAAAGAAGTGGAAAAAAATAGAAATAGGTATTGAATTTAAAACAAATTAAGCTGGTATCGTGCTGGTGTCTTTATAGATATAATCCCGTCTCTACCTCTAGTTAATTCATTTTTGCTGATATGTTCCCTCTTCTCACTACCAGGTCTTCACAAAGTTGTGATCTTCATCCCTTCATCAGCCACGAGTATCCATTCCATGGGGGATAAATCTTGCTGCTGCACAGGACAGATTGCAATCTTAAAAATATCTTTGCTCCGTTCACTTGTCCCTTCTCCTTAAACATAATGTAATATGTAATATAATATATGTAATAGTAATATAATAGATTATAATAGTAATATAATAGATTGCGCTAACAATGTGAAAAGGTGGGCTCATTCACTTTTTTAATAGGGGTTGAATGTTTCACAGTCAACGATCGTACAAAATCAATTTAACTGAGAAAAAAAACCTGAGCCACAGACCAACCATTAAGGTTGCTCTAAATGAGGCACGTACTCTTCTGCAGATTTAATGTCATGTACATAATACATTTTAAAGTAAACTAAAGAGACTGTTCATTATAATATAATAATCAGTGTTTCATTGTATCATATTATTTACACTTATGTAAACATGGATATGGAAGAAATTATAGTTTAAAGAATTCTGTGGAGTTGTTCTATGCTCCAGTAAATCCAGTGGTACTCAGAACTTCCTTAGGGCATTTTGGAAAAAAAAAAAAAAAAGATTTGCACTCTCAAGCACATTACTTTGATGAATTTCCACCTGAAAATTGTTTCAGGAAATGTTTTTTTTAATGGTTTTTTTCACAGTACAAGACATTGAAGTCAAAGGAAATGCATTTGCAATTATGTGAGGATATCATTTAAGACCAAAAATTGTTTGTATGAAGTGGTTTTGAATTTGAGTGCATAGTCCGCCTCTTTGAAGAGAATTTATCTCTAATTACATCTCTTGGAAAATGCTTTTGTGGCTGGTTTCTTTTCACATTCAAGAATATCTTTAAACTGTTGATCTGCTGGTTACTTCTTGTGAGCTCTGGCACAGATTCAGTTGCTCTCACCAGGGCATATTGTGTGTGTGAATGGGCAAAAACTTTTTAAATGAACACAAGCTGTCAGTAAAACTATTTCAAAATTACCATAACTATAATTACAGTTCATTTTCTATAAAGCTGATATTACCATATATTGGTTGCTGCACTCAACAAATTTTAAGTTGGTTGGGACCTTTGTCAAAGAGGAGATTGCTAACAACGTGCAAACATCATCATGCACATGTCTGAAGCTTTTATGGCACAACAGTGGCTACAATAAGTCATTTTATGTGACCAAATGAAATACAGAATGAATGGAGATGACACTAAATATCAATCTGAATTTTCAGGACAGCTTTATTTCAGAAAAACCCCTCAGATGTAGCTACATAAGAAGGTTGTAGATTTCCTTTAAACTCAAGTCCAAATCGCAGCCAGTCTGTGTCCGTCAGCCACTTATTTTGTTCTCCTTTTTCTTTAGTTGTGTAACCATGAATATTGTACTGATACCCTCTTATAAAGTTCAATCCGTGGAGAAAAAAAGAGCCCTACAGCTGTTTTGTAAAACTTATACTCAGATACACTCTGGCGTAAAAGCACTTCACACGATCAAAGCAGAGACCTCAAGCACCAGAGAAGAAAATCCCCTCTCTGTTCACAATCCTGCAGCCTGGCAAATTTGAAGTCCCAGTGCTAGGTGTCATGGCCTCCCAGGATGCCAATGCATGCAGAGAGGTAGACAGCTAAGTTTGCGTGTGGACTTTAATCTCAGCAGCCCTCTGAAAAGCTACAGACTTCCTCCGCTGCATGGATGCAGCTGCAGCCTCCGTGATTCCTTGGTAGCTGTCCGTCTCCTGAGAGTCCTCGCTATTCTGGGACTTGGTGCTGTCCTGCGAGTCTGGCTTCTGCCTTTGCGCCCGGCTCTGTTCCTCCTTCAACTCTAAATAGGAGCGAGAGAATGTGTGAAAAATGGATGTGACAGGGAATGCCATGAGGAGGATGCCGCTCAGGATGCTGCTGAGTGCCACCACCTGGCCGGGGATACTTCTGGGTACCATGTCTCCGTAGCCAACTGTGGTCATGGAAATCACAGCCCACCAGTAGCTACCAGGGATGCTAGTAAACTCCTGCTTGGCACCCATCTCACTCTCAGCAAGAAACACCAACGGGGAGAAAAGAGCCATGGCCACGCAGAGGAAAAGCAGCAACAGTCCAAACTCACGCGTGCATCTCCTCACTGTCAGACCGAGAGTCTGCAGGCCTAAGGAGTGGCGGGCCAACCTCATCACGTAGAAGATCCGTAAAGCTCTCAGAACTCTGAGAACCAGCCCCACCTTCTCCAGGTAGTTATTTCCAGAGCCTGCAGATTTTCCTCCCACTGATAGAGAGTCCACAATGAGGGTGATGTAGTAGGGGAGCAGCGCTACCACATCTATGACGTTCAGCGGAGTGCGCAAAAACATACACTTGCTCTGAGTCTGAATGAAGCGCAGCAGGAACTCCAGGGAGAACCAGGCAACACACACCGTCTCCAGTACAAAGATGTTATAGCACCTCTGGGAGCACTCCCCCTGCAGAGGAAGAACAAGCACACATTAAATATTGTCTTCATTATGTTAAACACCAGCAGTAACGTCCTTCAGTGTACAAACTACAAAGAGGCTTTGGATAAAGGTGAGAAGTAATTAAACCATTTCAAAGCCTGCTATTTGAATAGTGGCAAATGAGGTCGACACATTTGCTCTCACAGCAGAGCAGTGATACTGTTGACGGTATGAAACACAGCGGAGGAGTGGTTGAAAGATTCACGAAGGACAAAGGCTTTCATTACCTCGCCTTTTAAAACCTCAGTGAAATTTACTTTGTGATCAAAAGGTTTGAGTAGAAGTACACGATGCTAGTCAGAAACCTCAGGGGTTTCATAAAATTTAGCAGAGCTGAAAGTTCCCTCCAAATTCTAATCCATTTTTTTTCAAGACTGATGAAATTGTGTTCATAAATATTTGATAGTATAATTATAAGAGATTACATGGTTATTAAGTAACAGTCACTCCTGGAGGGGGCTTTGATAAATCTTTGCATATTTATATATCATTAATACTAAAAAAATATTCTTTGCTTAATTTGTTATTTAATCATTATTATTTTATACAAAGAGTAATCAGAGTGTGACAATGGGCAGCACGGTGGTGTGGTGGGTCGTGCTGGTGCCTCACAGCAAGAAGGTCCTGGGTTCAAGTCCATGTGGGACTTTTCATGTTCTCTCCACATTCTCCAGATTCCCCCTTCCACCAAAAATATTTGACCATGGATGTGAGTGTGACTGATCATCTGTCTTTCATGTGATCAAAAATTGGCAAATTATCCAGGTTTGTACCCCACATCCCACCCAATTCAGACAGAATAGGCTTTGGCCCCCTATGACCCAAAACAGGATGCACTTAAAAACATCGACAAAGAGACTGGAGCTATTTAAAATAGGACACGGTTCAGAGTTTCTTTGCAGGAATTTTGTGGTTGTGCAGAAATACATAATGACATTAGCACAACTGCATGACCTTTGGTTTTAAAGGTTATTTCCTAGTGGAAATGTTAATATAAATACAAATCACTTGGTATTGGCTCAGAGAACAGCTTTAGTCCATAGAGACTTCTTTTCAACTGACCGCCTGAAAACAGTCCATCGATCAGACTGAGCTTGTGAAACAGTTTTACATCTGTTAAAACTAGTCTTGACTCAAACTTCTTTTTCTTCATGCGAGTTGAGTGGCTAAGGGGATAGCAATATCAGATTAACAGACTGGTTCATTCATGTTTTGTGAAGGAGAAGGAAGCCGGAATTTCAAATAACTTGTGTGTCCTTGTGTGCTTAAAAAAATGAAAATATTAAATAACAGATTATTTATGTGCATGTTTGATTGCTTTAAATATTGTTGTCAGGGACCGTGGGCCTCGAACATGTTACCATCAAATCTGTCCCTCCCTACAAAAGGCTTGGACACCCCTGAGGCACACCCTCAAACACATGTTATTGTGGCAGTTGAGTTGTGTTGCTAAAACTTGTATTTGGCAGAGGCAATCACTCTAAACAAAAATATCCAAGCGTTGGCAACTCACAGCATTCCACCACTTATTTGCACACTTGGATCGAGATCTGGATCATGATCTAGAGCTGTGAGGTAGGTGGTGCTTTGGCAGCGTGCTAAGTATATGTCAAAAGCAACATCATTATTATGGTACAGTCCCTGACAAAAGTCCTGTCTCTTATCCATTTTGTAGGAATAACAGTTTATAACCTGACTTTTAATTAATCCATTGGTTTTAGAAGTGTCTGATATGAAAGCTAAAACCATACAAAATGGATAAGAGACAACACTTCTGTCAGGGACTGTATTACTACTGTGTGCTATGACCAGAGCAACAACTGATTATTGATATGACAGTTCATAAACTTCTCACAGAGATGTAAAATGTTACATGCAAAAAGGTGCACCTGATTTTTCTTTCACAGGCCTCTTTTTATTTATTTTTTGGTTGTTGTGGTTTCTGAGTCAGTGACATTGGCACTTCGAGAGCTGAATACGTAACAGAGGAAAGAAGCATTTTTAGATCCTTCATGTACAATATAATGTTTAGCACATTTTCCAGTGAGGATCCATTGCTGTAAGTCACAGAACAACTTCACTTCAGGTCCCTGCCAGCTGCTACAGAACCTCGGTACTATTTTGAATGTGAAACGATAAGGTAACTATGATATAAAGTGCACAGATTGTGTTTGAGAGGATTTTAATCCTAATTGGAGTTTAAAAACAAAACAAAAGTGTTTTGTTTATATTCTTCATTTTCAGACAGCCAAACATATTTGTATGGTTTGCAGAGGGGACAACCCTTTTTGTGCATAGTATTACATTTAGTCAAAAAGTCTCTCTATTCTGTCTGTGGTAAAAGACACATCTGTTGTTTGGTTATGTTGCGATTTCATACAGGCACAATCATATTTTCCATTTACTTCTCTAACTCCTTTCCATTGTGTCCTCACATTATTGTAGCAGACCTTTTAAATATCTTCAAAAGTGTTTTTTTTTTTTTTTTCTAGTTCTGGTTAATTGCAAAGATTAAAGCACTGCAGTCTTGAAGCTCTGCCAATTTATTGAAATGATTGAGATTTGAGGTGAAATTCTTCATCTAATCATTTGATGTAAATTTCCATCAAAAGAAACAGGAGTCTTAATCCAGAACAAGTGAATGTGCTCCTATCTGAATGCTTCAGGAGTTACACTAACTCCTCGTGCAAAACACAACATATCACACGTCCTCTGTCATTCAGCCCTTCTGTGCCCACAAGGAAGTCTCTCTGCAACTGAACTTTCTGTGGATCGACCAGTGTATTTGGATTGTTCTGTCAGAGGCTTTCTGGCTGAGTGCATCTCCAACTCCCTCCCATCCATCCCCACACTGGAAAGCTTGAAACGTATGCACACAGGATCAAATTAAAAGCACACCATTATCCATCTCAGCGATCAAGAGACTTTGACCCTGTCACAGTTGAAGACAAGCGTGGAAGCCAAACAACACAAGAGGGGACAGCTCACCTCTGATCCTCGCACACAGGTTGGAGTGGGTGTGATGCACAAACAGACACACTCTGTACGTTTCTGTTTGGGGCACACTCGTGTTTTTAATGGATTTATTTACTGCTCTTATTTGCTCACCTCACCAGGCTTCGCTGTGTGTGTTTGTTCTGGCTGCCATTGTTCCAACAGTTCTCTCTCTCTTCCAGAAACCATCATAAAATGCTTCCTCACAAAGCTATAATCTTGTTACAGAACATATTGTGTGTGAAATCCTCAGGATTTTAAAGTAAAGGACTCCCATCCAGATTTAGGATAATATGCAGTTTAAAGAATAAATCAGTGCTGCAAGTATAGCACAGAATTTCAGATTTTTCTGGGTCTGAAGACACTTCCTTGACATTTAGATATCTTCTTAAATATACAGTTTCAGCAAGATCTAGTTTGAGTCTGGATCTGACGTGTTTTTATTTCCTCTTATCTCTTATGAAAACACACCTGAATTGAAGTTAAATATTTTGCTGTTTACCAAAGTCTTCTATAGAAGCAATAAAATATTTGAATAAATTAGTACATAAATCCAAATCAAGCTCTGCTTTGCATCCTGCTTGTCACTGTAAGTCTCAATCTTCTGATAACAAGGGCAAGGTTACAGATTACAACAGCACTTGAACCGTGTTTGTCGTTTTATCACAAAGTTATTAATACAAACATTGAAGGTTAATTGTGCCACACAATGTGGAAAATGGAAGTTATATCGTGCATACTTTGATGTTGCCTGAATGGAGCAATCAAATGCTGGATAAACTGTGTTCAGTCATTTGTAACTTAGAGAAGCTGAAGACGAATTAAATAGCATCTTAAACGAGTGAATCTCTGGTGGGTAACACTTAAGGGATTTAGACAGGGCACCACCACCAATCTGTAGCTGAGATTCAGAGTCACTCAAATGAATTTCATTTTTCTGTAAATGGAGAGAAGTTATAGCTTAACAACAAAATAAATGTCATTAGAGAATCCTAACTCATTAACATAGGATGAGTCGAAATATAATAAGTACTGGAAGGTCTTAAGGTATTATTAATTTGACATGAGGTGGATCTGCAGCATCTGAGGGTCTGACTAATACCTGGAACAAAGGCTAAGCTTTATATGTTGATTTTTTATGTACATTTTGCAGATGCATATAAATAAAAATCAATTATCTTCTTCTTTTCCCCTTTGACATAAGCGGAATAATTCCCACTGACATGTCTATAATCAACGCTGCATGTCCAATGGCTCTGACCTCCACAGTATAACAAGGTTTGCATGTTTCCACAGGCAGAATTAAAGCCATTCATGGGCTGGTTGCAGTTTAAGTGAATTGGTAATTCCACACAGGAAATATATTAGTCTATTTATAGCCTTGTACAGACGACCTGTAAATGGGATGACCTGCCACTCATCCTTGAATGCTGAAAACACTACTGTCCTCACAAATGTCCTCAGGAATCATCGCTGCATTTCAACCTGCTACATTTCATTGTCAAGCCTCATGTTTGCTGCTCTGTATCGAAACAACTTCAGTCAATTACAATTTCACATCTTCAGTTTCATTAATCTCACAAAACCTTAAACTGATTTTCATTTAATTAAATTAACATCACTGACAATGAATGTGGGAATGGAAAATATTAATTAGATCCCTGGGAAATAGGAGAGAACAAATCTAAGATAGAGGGCAGTTTCACCCTCCTTAGAGAGAAATTAAAAGTTGGCTGTGGCATCACAATTCATAACAAACAAGACCAATGGACCCGCAAATGTAACAGCATCATGAACTGCTGTGCTTCCGATTGTTTCTCAATATGACAAGATGATAATCTTCAGTCATTCTTCCCCTCTGTCCTTACAAACCAATTTAGCCAGCAGTTATTTGAATTTCCACATTAGTCATCTGACAAGAATGCAGAGACTTGATTAACTACGTTTTCCATTAAACTAGATCCCATAATTACATTGTTACAATTACTTTGCATGGAACTTTTCAGAGATTTTAGTGTACCTAATCTTTAATTTGAAGAAGAGTTTTAATCCACCTCCACCATGGAGATTAATCAAATGATTTAATAATATAGGAAATATATTTATTTTTCAACATCATGAACTGCTATAACTCAGCCACACTGAATTGGCCTACACCCAAGCTGTTTCCCTGCTTGTCAATTGGTATTTTATTACTGCCAGTCCTTTGGGGAGGGGTGGCAAACTTTTATGACCACTGCTTTCTGCAGGAAAATATTTTTTACTTCCCCTCCCTGGGTGATCCTCAAGCTTTAGTAGGTTTCACAAAAACTATGTGTCCTACACTCTCTCTGTAAGAAACAATTATCAAGCTAATTCCCCTTGTGTGCATGAACGACGTCTGTCACCACTACTCCGCTAATACCTCATGCCCCTGGATATATTAATTCTTTGTTCCATCCGTGCAACTGATAATAAGTAGTCAGTCATCTACTTCAGTCTAGAACATTGAAACACTGCATCTTCAAATTATGAACCATATGCTGCTATTTATTTCATGCTCTGTGCAGCAGTGATGGACAAAGCTCTCAGTCTCATCTGATCACCCTCAATCTAAAGCGATCATGGTGGCTACTGAAAAATGTTGTGTCTGCTGTCTTATGTTAAAACACATTATAACTGATAAACTGCAGACAACATAGAAGGAGAAAATTTGTAAATTTCCATCTGACTTTGCTTCTTTTCCATTCAAGTTCATACATTTTATAAATTCAGTGGGATTAATAACCCCCCAAACAACTTTTGTCTCCACTGAGGCCTAAATGGGCAAACTTTGTCGGCATTAACATTTATGAGAGAGGCTAACGCAGCTTGATTAGGTTAAAAATTACTGCCTTGAAAAATATTTTAAGTAATACTCCACTTAAGCATGGCATTTGGAAACAAACTTGTGATCTCTCAAGAAGCCAAATTCTCTCCGTGTTCTGATGAGATTTTGGCAAACTGTACACACACCCCCTCTGAGAATTATCAATTGATTTGCTTGATACCACTCACACAGCAAAGTGCTTCCTTTGTGGTTACATTGTATGTAATAATTTTAAAATATTCAGTATTACTGTACAGTGTTTCAGTAAATGACACAGAGACTAATCGAGCTCCAAAGGATTACTAATGCAAATGCTTCCTCAGTAACAGGAGACTTTTAATACTAAAAGTCAGTGTTGTTTCCTCTTCAAGTGTGGAGAGGCTGTTCAGCTGGCTTGGTTAGCAGCTCCACAGGGAGGAGCAGTTAAAGCCGAAGCGTATTTCCACTAGGAAACAACGAAATGTTTGAAAGAAGACATTATTAAGCCTCTTTTACTTTCTATTCTTAGAGTGTCTAAATTAATCTAAAATAAACCAGCAATGCACCGGCCTGTGAAAGCAGGACAATTAAGATACATTTGATGGGAGACATTTGCATTAAGCTCATGCAGCTATTAAAGTGATGTAAGGGTGGGATGTAGGAAGTCATTTAAAGAAAGCATCATTAGTCTTCAAACCCTCAGAAGGGATCCTGACAGGTTCATCAGAGAAAATGTTAAAATCATTCTGAAGTCCACCAATTTTAACGATCACCAGGATCTTCAATGTTTCCTTACTTTCTAAAAATTAAGGGTGTATTTTGAAATACCTTGAGTGTACGCCACCTGTGGCATACAGGTATATTACAGTAACAGTACAGAAAGTAGAGAGGGGTCTCCAGGATAATACACCAACATTCCCATGTCAATTTACAGTTTGAGCTTCAGAAATGATTCAACAAATCATGACCACCATGAAGGAGTGTGTATTTCAGAGAAATATTTGATGTACGCCTCAAAAGACGGATGCCTCCTCATTTCCTATGACATTTGCACACATTCCTCTTCCACCCCATCCGGAGCTCTGAGTCGTCAGTCCCCTGTGATGATAAATGGCTCAGGAAAGGGTGTAGTTTAAAGAGGATGGGATTTATATCACAAGAGAGTGTGCCAGTTCTGTGAGGCATGAGTAGAGTCGCTGAGAGGTCAGACCCATAGCGTGAGTTCTCGCAGAAGACAAATGGGGAAAACAATACTTTTCAAAGATTTATCAGCAGTGTAAACAATTCTAAGGAGAAAAAAATCAACAAGACACTTGAGGTTTTAATCCCCTATTCATCTTGAGTGTGTGGAAGTGGTACTGTGAAATGTGAAATGCATCTTTTTGTTTGTGCGAGAGAGAGAAAGGCAGAGTGGGTAGAAAAAGGTCTCCCGGTCACCCAATGCCGCTCTAAGAGCCTCATTAGATTAGACAGCCAGACTAAGTGCTTTCCATCGAAGGTGGCTGCTTAAAAATTTTCTGGTTTTGGACTCACATGACTTTGTTTCCTGGGTTTTAGGTTGCATTGTCCTCCTGCTTTAATTAGAATCCATATCTGACACTTTAGCAGCATGACATGAGATGTTTGAACTCCATAAAAACATTTATCCATACAGTTATAACCCAAATACTGTAGTGACTTTGCATCTTTCAACTGTTTAAATTTTCTGGCCAGAAGTTCAACTGGAATAGACAACTGGTGCAGTGGGTACCGCTGTCACCTCACAATCAGAAGTAGATCTGGCCTAAAAAATCCAGCCCAACCCAAACCGAGCCTGACAGTATTAAAGCCCAACTCGGCCCGAGCCCGAGAGTATTAAAGTCTGACCCGACCGTAATTATTGACATTTTGAGCCCGAACCGGCCCGAATTTCGGGCTTGGATTCGGGCTTAAGATCTTACCTCTACTTTCAGCATGTATACGATTGGAAAGGTAAAGCGACAGGAGAAAATACAGCTGACGCACGGAGGGAACTGAGCAGGTACTGTAGATGGATGTTTCTCATACAGCGCCTTCTCTGTTTTACCTAAATTATTTATTTTATAAGGGTATTCCTTAGTTTAATACTCATAGATCGTTTGAGATACATAATATATAAATGTATATTTATTTAAAAAGTTTGGGCCGCATCTTAAGCTCGAACCCGAGTCCAAAAAAAAATCCAGCCCGACCCAACTCGAGCCCGATGGTGTTAAAGCCCGACCCGACCCGAAAGTAATTGTTGACTTTCTGAGCCCGACCCAACCCGAATTTCAGGTCGGGTCAGGCCCAAACTCGGGTTCGGGCACAAGATCTTACCTCTAGTCAGAAGGGCCTCGGTTTAAATCCTGCGGGGACTTTTCTGTGTGGAATTTGCATATTTAAATCACCCATAGACATGAGTGTGAGTGTGATTAGTTGCTGGAGGTTCTGGCCCCCCGTCCTGCTATACCCAGTGTCAGCTGGGATTGGCCCCCTGCAACTGGATAAGCGGTTAAGAATATGAATGAATGAATTTCAAGATTTGTTTTGGTTCCTAGTCCACCCACAAAGCATTCTTAGAGAGCTGCTTTCAGTAAAGGTGATAGGAAACTGTTTGCCAAACTCACTAAAGACAAAGTCAGCCACTATGTGAACATATTGCAGTATTTTGCTGCCTGGAATTGTCCCTCGAGAGGTGTTGAGGACCAAAAGAGATAAACAGGAAAATTATTAATCGTTCAGAAACTGTACAATGAAAGATAACACCAGTTTATCTCTTCAGGGTGTGTAACAAGGCAGCTAACATTTTCAGTCTACACTCTCATGCTGTTTTCCTCCACAGTGGACAAATATCAGCCACGTTGTTTTTGAAGCTTTGATTAAAATAGTTTTTTTTTTAATTGAAGGTTTAAATGGATCATTAAATATTCATTATAATGAAATACTGTACATTAAAGTATGAATTAAAGAATCTCAAAAACAATCAAATGTTTTCCCTCTTGTACAATATTCTGAAATACTGAAATGGGCGGATGAGGAAAGTCTTTATTAGTTTCATTAGCAAAAGGAGGATCTCTGCTGATGTAAACAACCCAAAGCTAATTATCATTTGGAGGCTGTGTAATGGCAGAGAATGAGTGGGCCGACTCAGAGCGCAGACCTGAGTTGATACATGATGTTTGTCAACGACTGAAACCTTTTCTTTAGCATGACAGACGACGATACAGGAACTGAAGCTTGAACGGCATTAACATGCACAAAAACACTTGGACACCTATAAATCCACTGTTCTGTTTTATATTAACACATGCATGGATAATGTCACCGAGGAGATGATGGTTAGGGCATCGAGCGGGTGAAGGCAGCTTACACTAGAAAAGGTTGAGGGACACCTCAAGGAGGTGAACCCCCGACGTGTTTGGGAGGGCATCCATCGAAATATGAACCGCTCCAGTGCTCCCACCACCAGCACCAGCTCAGACCTAGCAGAAGAGCTAAACCTCTTTTTTTGCTAAGTTTGAAGTTGGAGAGGAGCAGGATTACCCCAAGCTGCTGCCCCCTGACACCCTGCCCCTCACTGTGGGCACAGAGGAGGTCAGGAAGGTGCTCCGTGGTGTGAACCCATCAAAGGCTGCCGGTCCGGACAGCAACCAGGGTAGGGTACTGAGGGGCCGTGCGGAACAGCTAGTCGAAGTACAGGTCCATCAAGACCTGGACCTCCAGACTGACCAACACGTTTCACTCAGGCGCGATCAGAGTACTGAACACAGTACTCCGAATGTAAGGGTTTAAATGTTGGAAGTCTGCCCCAGTTAGGAACCCAGTGCAATTTCCTCGTCCCAATGGCTGCTACTGGGCCCTCTGCCCCACAGTACACTGTACAATCTTGAGGGCTCGTTGTAAATATATTCTCATAATTGCTTGTTTTTTTGTATCTGTGTCTTGTTTTTGTTGTTTGTTTGTTTTGTTTTTCTTGTTTTCTATTTATAGTTACTTTATACTTGAACCTTTTGCACAGAGAGTTGTCGAAGAATTTCATTGTACACTTGTGTATAATGACATTAAAGACATTCTATTCTATTCTTTTCTAACATGGAAACATTGACTAATGTATGGAGGCTGCTCAATAGCAGCCACAGGATATAAACAGGTGAACTCTCAAAGCCTTCGTCTCCAAGTAATGTTTTACTTGGAGACGAAGATTGTTCCAATTTGCCATCTCTGGCTTTTGTGGTGGTTAAGGATACATGAGGACTTGTCAGATTCTTGTTTCTAACTGTGTAATGCTAGGTATCCCAGGAATGACAGCCGCTTCATTATAACCTGAAAACCCCTGCATTTTCGGGTTGTCCTCCTGTGACTCATTTTCTCTCCTAATGAACTACTCGCTTAAAGGAGGAGTCACATTCAAGGCGTCTCTGTGTGGTTAATTGGTGCTTCGATGACGCTTTCAGCTGTCCAGAGTTTGAGGCTCCACTCATACCTGTTGAGCTTCAGATTCATATAATTAAAGCGGTAGATTCATATAGCTCATTATGGCAGATGACACTTCATTAAGGTTGGGAGAAGACAAGAGGAGACTATGTTTGGGTCAATTAATGTTCAACTTTGTTTTCCTGACTGACATCCACCACCACCCCCTTCCAGACTGCTGATGAAGACGTACAGCTTGTTTGACAGAGGAAGAAGCCAAATGTTTTGTTTTTCATGACTTCCAGCACTCTGCTGATGTCATGCAGAGATGAATTCATCTGATACCATGGTGCTCTTCAGCCAGCCCTATAAGGCTTTTGAAGCTTTTGTCAGAAGTCAGACATGAAACGGTTCAGGAGGAAGACATCGTCAGCTTTAAAATGCTTTTTGTTCCAAAGCAACATGTATAGTTAGTGGGAAAGAAAATAGGAATTTGTTGTGAGAATAGTTATTTATTGGAAACATTCTCCATACAGGTTCCAGCTTAGGGAACCTCTCAGCTGTGTTTCTTAGAATTGCAGACCCGATATTTTCTACACACTCATCTATCATGGATCTCTCCTCTGGTTTCTATCTAGAAGAAATAATTACAATGTGTATGTTAAATTGATTTTGATAATTTACTTTGAAGAGTTTGAGGTCGTTTGTTCTTCCTCTGTGAAGTGTTGTGCAGCCTGTAGTTTGTCATACTTCATGAAAATCTTTTCAAACTTTTAAGGAGAAGTGAGGACAGCCTGGTTGTTGGTAATAACAAAGTCCTAAACCTTACATTTTACTCTAGAAAATGAACATTGTGCTGTATTGATGACTTAAAACCAGCGCCTAAACCATAACTTCTTAGAAAACATGAGACTGGTAGCTCTACAAATTGTTGCACTATTCCCGATTTCAATCTTAATATGTCATCCCCTGTGGTAAAATATCTATGTCTATATCTAAATGTCTATCCACTTCAATCAACTTGAATTAGAATATATTCAAAAACTAAATAAATGGTTCCTGAAATTTGCTTTTGCTTTTTTATTTGGTCAACTTTAGGTAAACAAGCTTTTAAGATTAACACTTCATGGTTATTATTTGCATAATCATTATGTTATATAACAATAATGAGCTTATTTCATAGTCATTTTTGGAAGCAGGTCAAAAAAAAAGAAAACAATTGTATGAGGAGTACGGGATTTTGGAAATGCAAAACTGAAGCCAAAACCACAAAAAGACTGTTCATTTAAGATGTGTGAATATATATATATATAGTCTGTTTACTCATTTGTGTGTTGCATATGCTCTGTTTATTGCTGTATGCATCTGGGAGAACACGGATCTAATGGAATGTGTGCTGCAGAGACACTAAAGGAGGGAGACAATGATCTGGTATTCAAGAGAATGGAGGGGAGGCCTTGCTGCCTCTGAGCCTTCGCCTCTGTCACAATGATTTTCAATAAAGCCAAGGAAAACTCAGTATGTGGGCTGCAGCATCAACATAATCTGAATTCTATGTAGGAGCTGAAAAATGTTCCCGTCCCCAAGACTATTGTGAAAAAAAGTCATCTTGAGACCAGAGTTCGTTCATTAAGCCAAAGAGAGGGAGCATGCCATTACTCCGTCACAACCATAGCGGGGATGTTTTTTATATACTGTACACACTTTTCTAAAATTGGTAATCTTACCTTCAAAATCTAAGGATGTTTTGCTTTTGAACCTCTGTGTGAATAACCATGATTGCATAATGATGCATGTCGCTGCTTTTGCTGAATGAAACTACTCCCTCACAATTATTGTAGGTCCCATCACAATTATTGTAATTGTGATGGGACTGTGATGGGATTGTAATGTAATTAAAAAAAAACTAAATATGAGTAAATATACCATTTTGGGATGATTCAATGTTAAACAAGAAAAGTAAAGAAAGATATTTCTGGTGAAGTGAAGAAACAGACTGAACTCACCCTCTCCTCCTCCGCCCTGAGGTCCGGCATGGTGCTGATACACAGCGTAACAGCTGTAATGGCTACAAATAACACTGACAAGCAGGCGAAGATCTTCCCTGGAAGGCCAGAATGAGGGTTCTCCACCATGTCCCTCAGTCTTCGCATACAACCCCCTACTTGGACCTCTTCCGGTTCCCCCACACCTGGAGAAATCTCCTCGCAGGACTGTGGTGAGGTGAGCTCAGTATCCTCTTCCTCCAGCCTCTGCTGCTCTTTGTACTCTTCCTGCCTCAGTCGCAACTTCCTAAGGCAGCACCAGTCCAACTTGTTCTCCTCTACTCCCCAGTACAGCAGTTCCTCCTGGAAGGACAGGGCACACATCTCTCTGAGGAGACGCAGTTTACCTGCTGCTAAGAAAGTGACAATGGTCCGGAAAGCAGATGGGCTCCGGTCGAAGAAATACTCGTTGCGGCTGCCATCGTAATCGTCACATACGTCCATAATTTCAGCTTCGTTGTTGCAGCTGCGCAGCTTGCCGAGCCGTGTTAAAGGGAACTCCTCCAGGGTGGACCATGGGATACGGTACTTGATCCCCCCCACATTAATAATGGCCACACCATCAGCCAAGCCAATCTCATCTCCATCTCCCTGGCGAGAATGAGGCTGGAGCAGGAGCTGGGCTCGCTTATAGAACAAGCCTTTCTTGGAGGTGACCTCCTGTGGGTTCTCCACACGATTGAAGCGGAAGGTGGGGAACTGACGGTCAGTGCTGCCAGCCAGGAGCGCCACTTCCTGGTACATCACTGCCGATCTGTTGGGGACCCTGTCCTTTGCAATGTGATGGGAGAGGGGCTTCACAGTTTATGTGAGGTGACTGGCAGATTGTCACCCATTTAGCCGTACGGGGTGTCTCTATAGGGAAAAAGACAAATCAAAAATTACTACTTTTATTTGAGTGTCACAACACGCTGCATCTGCTTGTCTGGTTTGCCCTTGGTTGGTGAGAGGAAAATGGGGATGAGAGTGAGGTGGTTGGGATGCAGTACTGTGGTGTGAGCTGGATGGAGCTCATGGTGCCCATGGTAGGACTGTAGGCTTTGTCAATTCAGCACAGAAACGTTCTAGGTAGCTGATCTGATGTGATGTCTGAAATGTTCGGAACTTCCCACCAACCTTCCCACCTTTTATAAGTCCAGTCATACTTCGTTCACCACAGAGATCACTTCACAATGAGGTGAGGACGTTAGCCTGGTTGACGTGGTCTAGTCATGTTGAACATGCAAGTGATATAACAATGTATGAAACAGTGTTTTTCATAGGGACATAGTGTAGATCTTCTTTAAAACCAAGCCTCCCAGTCAGTGAAAAGAAACTAAATGGTCATATTTTCCCTCCAAGTACAAGTACAAATATGTCTATTAAACTTATTCACATGATTGCTTTGTATAGATGGAAAACCTGCACAAAGGATTAATGTGATAAAGGCTGAGTGAAGTTTTCACTCAAAGGGAATAAAACACGAAGAGGTAGATTATGGGGAGGGGAGAACCTTGACAGAAAAATGGTTAACGATTTCTCTCAAATGAAAGACGGTGCTTTAATATGCAGTTATGCAGCATATTAATTCAGCGGACTGACAATTCATGGTTGCCAGCTGTCATAGAAACACAATCAATGTTTCTCAGCACAATCGACTGAATCTGAACCAACCAACAGAACCAACAGAGTGAACAACACTAGAATAAAAGCTTTTAGTGTCCAACATTGAATATCTGACGTGGCTCTTTTTTCATGTGTCTTACATGAAATCACATCAACAACCATCAACCTTAAATGTCTATTTGTCTTAACATTAGTCTTTTTGGTTTATTTACTTCTCCTTGCACACTGTAAATATGAGACCGTTTGTATCCATCACCCCAAATTCACAAGAGATAAGATGACCAAAGCCTTAAGGTGGGTACCCAACATTCGTTTCACCATTTCAGTATCTTGACCATTGTGAAATATGATGACAATCAACCCTTCTGTTTGAGAGTTATGATGTTAAATAATGCGCAAAGAAATGTTAGTGAACTGGATCTTTGGTATTTTCAATATAAAAATGCCACCACTTTAAATTATTCTTAGTCAATTGTGAAATTTAATATTTGCATACCCATACCCACTCAATTCTTACTGCAGGGGTATTTCATGATAAAGAGAAAAAACATTTTTAGTTTTTTCATCTAAGAAAATTAGGTGGACTCTATATTTTTTGCTCTACATTTTTCTCATTGAAATTTTGGCTTCATTGACCATTTTTGTCAATTACACATCAGGGATGACCAAAGAATTAAAACTAAGACTCATGCAGTTGATCCCATAATCCCCTAACATCTGCTTCATGGGTTAGATTAATAATTGGAATTTGGATTATACTTTAATTGAATGAAATGTGACTGCTGCGCCTTGGTGACATACACTCAGTAATGAGTGTCCTCTGAGTTGGCAATATGATTCAGTTTGACTTCAAAATATGATGACTTCAAAATATAGTCTAACCAGTAGACTATAGAGAGAAACACTTCTCATGAAATAAAGTGGTGCGTGTTAGCAAACGGCTACTTGTTAAATTCTACATTAACACCTGGATTCACAACCCAGAGAACACAGATGGCAAATAAACTAACCTGGGAGTGGTCTTTTACTCACCAAGCAGGGCTGTACTGGACTTGAGGCAGTGGGAATTATGTCGGGAAACTACAAACATCATCATCACAAATTGTGTGTGAGACACTTCTTGCTATCCTTGACTTTGCTCCTCTACTGCCAGGCTAATCGTTTTGAACCAGACTGTTTTCTGAGGTTCATAGAGCAGCACCTCTTCAATGACCCAGCCTGACAATGGGATAACTTTGATAGCCCAGAGGAAACAAACCCAAGTTATACAGAAGAGTTTTCACATACTGTAAGCGCACTGAGTCTGATAAAGCTAACCAACTCATGGAAATCTTGTATTTCTGGTTAAAACTCAGCATGATTGAACTGTTTATTGAAGGATTCTTCCCTAAAAATGTGTTTAGTTTAACATTTATTCTTCATTGAAGGGATGGTTCGTTAGACATAATTTCTTGCTGAAGGGGTCAAAAACTAAACATATCACCTGGTTCTTCTTTATATCAAAACCTTGACAACCATGAAAAAAAACCTACATCCTTGTAGATTTGACACATTTCTGTTTTAGAGCGTTCAATAATGACAGAATGCTGTTGAACTCGCTGTTCTTTCTGCCACCAGTTGCTCATGCAAATAAAATTTACATTTCTCTTTGTATAAAACTGCAGTCCATGCAACACTGATATATCTGCCTTCCCAAGTTCACAAAACCCGGTTCTTCCTAAAACGCCTGAGGCAGGAGTCTATTTTAGGATCCTTGAATGACAATCACCAACCATCTGAACTGCTGCTGAACGGTTGGTTCTCTTCTGAGGAAGGTTTTGTGACTGGCTGCTATTAAGAAATGATGATAATCATCCCTCTTGTGCCTTCAAGAGTGGTGCAGCAATCAGAAAATATAAAACAAGTTCATCATCATGAATGACAGAAAACAGCTGCAGTAATGATGGAGAGGGCACTTCTCACGACATGAAGAACAGCACATGCATTTATTTACCCTGGCAAAAATATGAAATCAAGTTACCCATGACACAATTAATTACTGTTTTACTCAGAGGAATACCTTCCATTCTGCCTCTGTGCATCTTTGGTTGTGGCTTAGAGCAGTGCAACTACATAACAGTGCATAGCCCTCTCTGTCCCAGTCTGGATTTTGAGATTTAAATGAATTATATGTCAGATGGCATGCAATAAATGCACCCTGCAGGTACTGTAGATAACACAGTTTGTGATAGATGGTTTTGGTTGGTGAGATCGGAACACCTTGATCTTCAAGATTTCAATAGTGGATAAAGTCACATGAATATAAACTTTAAAGTTTTGGGACTTTTTTTTTGCTGATAATACCCTTTTCAGAAAAGGTGCACTCACTGATATAATCAGTTTATAGAGGACAGTTTTTCTGGGAATTTTTGGCACACTGAATTTTGCATGGGCCCACACAAATCATAATGGCACAAACTTTACAATTCAATATTCAGTCACTTTATATCCCTTTTCCTTCTCAGAAGTTTCTGAAGTGCTGTGACAATCAAAAATTAGAATGAAACCTGGACTTTGAGGCCACAAGTCACTGTCACTCACTAGAATCAAAGGGCTGGATTTAGCTACGTACAAGCCAGAAAGAGAATGAAATGATAGACTTGAAAAAGTTGCCGCAGGGGAAAGGATCAATTTGGCAGAGTGCATGAAAACAGAGAATGGAGCATTTGCACAGGATTTATTTGGACAGAGTGCAGAAAATGGCTGAGTGCACAAAAGGAATAAAAACAAATTTATTTACACACCACAACAAATTAAGAATATGGCACATCTCCCACCCTTTGCATAAATAAACACCCGGAGTCTCGTAGTGTCTTACGTGCATTTCTCTGTTAACCACACACACATGGCTTTAGCTTTAGAGAAGGAGAGCTGAGGGCAAAAACAAACTGCTATAGGTCTTGGTTGAGAAGCAAACCTGGTGCACAACATGTTGATACAGAACAAACTGTCACATCCAGTCATCTGTTCTCATTAGTTTGTCTTCTCTGCCTTCAAGGGCCCACTGGTGTGAATTTACTGCGCAGGAGAGATGAGCATCCATCTTCACATATCAACAGGTTTATGATCTCAGTACAGGAAGACAGTGGCACACACATACAGAAAATGTATATCCATAAAGTCAGGGTTGGAGTGACTTGCATATTATTATATTTATGAGTAATTACAGTTAATTCTAAACAGTATTCTTCTGTTTTACTATCATTCAGTGACATACTATAAATTACAATGTAATCTGGTAGAACAGATAAGGAGAACGGTTTCATGTACAGAAATTATGGGATGATGAGAAAAAAAAGTATGGAAATGCAACAGTTAACAGACTTGAGCGCTGCATGGATAAGGAAGCTTAAGTTCCTAAACGTGTCATTTCATTAGGAAATGGCATGTTATTGATCTTGTCAAAGCCGATTGGTATTTTTTCTTGTTATTTTATCAGCATATGTAGTATTCAGATCAATTGCAGTAGTAACTATTTAAGTAGGGGGTCTGTGGCTCAGCCTTGGGGTTTTGTCCCGGGCCCCTGCAGTCTACTTGTCAACAATATGGAGCCCAAAATTGCTCCCACTGGCCATTCCACTGGTAAACGGTTACATCACTCCTGAGGAGCAGGAAGCAACACAGGATCATGTGTGTGAATGCTGGGTCAGTGCTGTTAAGCTCCTCAGTGTACAAGCACTACAGTACAAAGTATAATCCAGTACTTTTATCATTTTTCTATTGTACCAAAATTTTAGTAATGATTTCAATTATCCATTTAAGAACATACTGTACACTGATCACAGTTCAGTATCATGCTGTACATACACAATACAGTAATGAACTCTTTTCTATTAAATTACTGTAAAAATAATAAACGAATAATGCTGGCAGTTAATGTCTGTAAATGTACACTGAAATGTGTTACAGAGAGTTGATTTGATCAACTCCAACGTCTTACGTCTTGTAAGTGGAAACAAATGTGGAGACTAGAAGGTAGAACACCCAAGACATCATTAAATAAACTTTAATGCACGCTATCCTGGATAATACTACAGCAGTGGGAGATAACATTAAGTGCTATAAAATCACTTTTGGAAGTACTCAGCGTCCCATACGAAACATTATGGGCCTGTTACAGCCATGAATAAAATAAATAGCAGAAGGCATTATGGACACATTAATTGAGAACGATTAGCCCTTGTTATCCTCTTCCACTTTTCTTTCTGCCTTCTGGAGAGAACACAGTCGGCTTTTACAAACGAACTGGATCCTGTCACATGTGTAAACCACACTTTATTATCTTAAATCTTTATAGACTTTAATGCTTCGAGTAGATAAAAAGCATCACAAACTGTGATGGTGTGAAACAAATCCTAGTTGTCAGACTTACCCGGTGCGCTGTTGAGCTTTTGTCCATCTGTTTCAGTTTACTCGTACGTTCGCACCCCTCAGTATATGGCCTGCCTGTAAGTTTTCCACGTCAATTGTCTGGAACATAGTGCAGATTACAATGATCTCAATTCTTTACCGCGGTCAAACGGAGTTCGAGAAGTAGATGATTAGAGATGAAGGCGTCTCAGCGACCAAAAGGATCCTTCAGTCTCCGGGCGACGCCAAAAAAAGAGACGCGCATGTTACTCCACGTGAAAACACAGTCTGACAAAGTGTTTCTCTCTTCGTGGAAAGGCACGTAGTAGATGTTGTGGAGGACAGCGTGTGAGAGACTGTTTCCAGCTCAGCGCGCCGTTCTGGCTGCTCAGGTGCGTCCGCGGCTGTGCGCTCCGCGATGCGCTGCGCTCCTTCCAAATGCGCGTCTGGGAAACCGCTTGAGTGTTCAGTCCAAAATCACAGCGTCAGGGGGAGTGTTGGTGAAGCGCGTCTCCTCACTGTTAGAAACAAGCGTGGACTTTTCTGTTCTTAGAATTAATTTGGTCAACAACATAAGAATTTGATCATGAAAGTATTTTATTAGGATATAAAGTCGACCAGTGACGTCATAAATAACGCTGATATCTGTCTAAAAGTGAGACATTCTCAGTGTGGTTGATTATCTGGCTCGGATGCAGACACACCCAGCTGATGCAGCAGGTGTGGTTTTGCTTTTTCCATTGCAACGTTATCTGTCAACACAAAATCTACTCAGGTGAGTGTATTCAAGACGAGAAGCAGCAGAGAGGCTGTAATTTTAGGAGTGTGGTTTGTGATGGCAGTAGAGGCATCCATCTGCAGAATAACTGGGTTTCTAAATGGCTGTTAAGCGCTCAGGGTGACGGATGCAAAAATGTGTCACAAATGTGACATAAAACATGGCAGGATTTTATGTCACATTTCATTGTGTTCTGTTTGTCTACCACAAAATCATCATGCTGACGTGTCTCCAACCAAAAAAAAACAAAAAAACAGTAAACACTCAACATTCATTCACTTTTCATTCTTTTGACCTGCCTGTAAAGAAGATTTTGCTTGTGGTGAAAAGAAAAATCAAATTACTGTCAAAACATTTGGGCAAAATGAATTTAATTTCATTTCTATATTATGTTATTTAAGTGATTCTTTGTAACTAGCCTTTTATCTTTAAAGACAAAGAACAATTTGTAGATTTCTACAATATACAAAAATAATGCCTATATTAAAACTTCTGGCCCACAACATGTCTGTATACTTGTCTATTCATTTTGTTGTGTTTGGGAGCATTGTGGGCAAAGGAAAAAGCATCGTTAGAGTTTTCAAAAACAATTTTTGAAATAACAGTGACACAAATATTGTGACTTTTAGGTTAGGTTTTCACTGCAGTCTACAGTTTCCTGACTCTAGTTTATCCCCAAACTGATCTGTCTTCTTGACTGAACCCATGCATCTTTATATTCTTTCTTTAAAATGGGGCATGGGACTGAAGTACTTTCCAGGGAAGCTACTTTAATTTGGAATTGTCTGTCTCTAATTCGTCATTGCCATGATTCTCTACAATATACACTGCCTGGCCAAAAAAAAGTCTCCATCAAAAAAAGTCACACTCTCTCATATGTTGTTGGACTGCATTTCGCTTTAATTACAGCATGCATTAACTGGGATATTGTTTTGATGAGTTAATGCAATATCACAAGAGTTATTTCCATCCAGTGATGCAATATTTTTCCATATTTTTCATCAAGATCTTGCATTTATGATGATGGGGTCTGACCACTATGTAAAGCCATCTCCAGCACTTATTGAGAAGAATCTCAATGAGTGCATTAAATCATCAAAACAATATCCCAGTTAATGCATGCTGTAATCAAAGCTAAATGCAGTCCAACAAAACATGAGAGGGTGTGACTTTTGTGGATGGCGACTTTTTTTTGGCCAGGCAGTGTATAATTGGTGCTGTAACGATCAATGAGAAATGAAGAATAGTTATGTGAGTGTCCTTAGTTGGACAAAAATCACATGAATTCTGGTATGACTGTGTAGACTTCTGGAAGTCATAAGGGATCACACATACTTACATGCTCAAATCCAAAATTTGAATAAAAAGATCAGAAGGTCCAGGTTCTGTGCTGCTCAGAATGTGTGGCACATGAGTTGAAAAAAAAATGCTTTGAGTAAGCCAAGGCATGTGCTGTATATGGCTCTACATAACTATTTTGAATATGTCTACTCAGATTTGAGTTATTTTGACATGACATGTGAAATCTTAATCTGTGGGGTATTAATATTACATTTTACAGACCAGCTAAAGGTTTGATCCTCTTACCATGTTCACATGATCGACCCTTATCCTTGGTCCTGAGGCCTAATGAGACCATTTTCCACGTTGTGGATAACACACAACATTAACTAAAAAAGAATTAGCTCTGTTGATTGCCTATTTTTTTCATGATTTAAAAAACATACCCCTGTCCCCCCTTTGTTTTTTGGACAAGTCACACTCTGTGTCTACCCATCTTTCACAATTTTAAAAGCCGGACCAAGGAAGAGTTGGACTATTGTAAGGTGGATCTGGGGAGAAATGTAAATTCGGGATCACTTTTATGCTTTTTCATGAGAGGGTATTCATGATTTTATAACATTTTTGCAGTTTTGTAAAAAGTTGACCAATCAAAATAAATATATTAGCATGTATAACTCAGAATGTTCTGTCAATGCTCCCAATTGTATGCAGATCTGAGAGTGGAGCAATATGTATGGGGTCACAGCATGGAAACAGAGAGGTACAAGGACATGGCACTGGACCCGATGCGTAGCTGAGATTATTCAGATTCGTGTTCATTCATATGCATGTATCTCAGAAATTTGGTTTCCAGGAGCAAGGAATTAGCTGGTATTACTGAATTTGACCTCCTCGCTGTGTTACATAAGATAAGACACATATTGTGCAGTTATGGCCGTGCCCGTTTCTTATTTCAGACACCCAAACCGCAGAAACTATTATGGCTGCATTAAAGATAAAATGTTATCTGTTTCTGCGAGGTAACCCTGAGTTCATAGAAAATGGCAGTAAGTGATACCATAACTGTGGGAAAAGTTAATTGGATTTTTAATTGGAGTGGGGATCTCACACAGTCAGCGAAAAAAGAATTAAGAAGAAAGGGAACTGTTGAGTAAAAATACTCTCAACCAGTGAGCCTCAAAGTGCCGTCTAGTGGTCTACGGAGGCTGTGGCACTTTTTGTGAATTTTCAAAGTTAGTTGTTTTTATTTCCTATGTGTGCTCAATAAAATACAGTAATAAAGATTGACAACTTAGTTTCCAGACAGGGTCACATTCACGCAATAAAATATATAAAACATTTTGCTGCAAGACTAAAACGAGCATTGACCTCTTAAAAAGTTGACCCCCTTTTATGGGGTTAAACTATGAGAACACATGCAGACAAAAAAATAAATAAATAAGAATAAAGGCCATTTCAAAATGCATCATTTGAATGACCACTTATGTTTGAATAATGTTGTACTGATCATGAATCATCAAGAGGGGAACTTCAAGAAACTGAATGCAAAGTGTCGGAATTTATAAATCACAATAGGCTTAGAAACTCTTTTTTCGAATCCTCTTGCAGCTTTTATTAATCTTACAAAGTTATTTGCATTTTTGTGTCTATTTGGCATCTTGTGACAAGTGACAAGATTCTCCTGTGTTCATCTTATTTTTCTCTGTAACAGAAAGACTCCTTTTTATGCCCATTATGAGAACTCTTATCTCAATTGAAGGTAATTTCAGGTTTTCATTTGTTACATGAAAAGTTTACGCATACAAACACACTTACATGCCCGTAGATTGACAACAAAGAAACCAAACACGTCAGCACAATAAGTTCACACCAGTGCAGCTAGTCCCCTCTCCAAATACGTGACACTGATGAAGTACCACACTGCAAATATGCTGCGTGCACGTGATACACCTTTAACTTTATCTCCCTTCTTTCCCTTCCTTTCTCCCTCTGCGGGGAATCACCTGGCTGTAAGCCACAATAAATGGCTACCCCGTGATTTTGATCCCAACACTCAGGTGTATAACTTTTGAAGAAAGATTAGGCCTGGTTTTCTACAGATAAAGCTGGAACTAGAAATGTTTGAATTCTTTTAACAATGGACTCTCAGACAGAGAAGGTACGTTCTTTTTTCAGGGTAAGAGAGGATTTTCCATGCTGCATAAATGAAATGAACTTGACAGTGCTGCCAGTTCTTTTCTTCTCTACGAACAGCAATTGAAAGCAGCATTTATTAAAATTGTTTTCCATACTTTTGGTGCTTAGGTTAAGAAGAACTTTACATTTTTATGAATAAATATACTATATAAACTATATTATCTGTTTACATATAAAGTTTTTTAATTTTATCTCTTTAGTTATTATTTGCTGTTATTGCTGGACCTGACTAGGACCTGAGTAAGTAATGTTGTACTATTGTCATGAAAGTGTTGACTGGAATGGCAATAAAAACTCCTTGTGTACTTGAATGAGCCATTATTTAGATAATATAGTATACATACTTCCATTTTGAGTCATAGCACAAACTTCAGTGTGTGATGACTGAACTGTTAAGATAGGACCTTCATGACTGTCAGTGAATCAGAAAATTTTAAATATTTGCACACTCCCAAACAGTCAATAAAAACTGAAAAACTTTCTTGGATGAGAGATTAAATGTCCTCAAGCTCTAAACAGAAGTCTAGATGCTTCAATACAGCCATCAAGGAATACCATGACCTGATAAATGAGAGTGTCACCCACTTAAACCCTGATATTACTAGTAAAGTGTATGTCATTTCTAAACAAAGTACCTGTATATGTCATTTCTAAATATTAATGTAAGCAATATAATTCTAAGTAGATAAATCTGGTTTCATATGGATAGACCCAGGTTTGAACATGTTTGTCTGTTTAGTTAAACTATTGTTAATTCATGATCTTCACATTTGGCAGACAAATAAATGCAATTTGTGTGTTTTCATTGAACTCGACAAGATAACAAATGAACCCAAATTTAGTATACTAGATTTTCTTCATCCTTGTCTGTTAAACTGTCTTCAAACTCCATAATAACTGCTTATGTCATTCAAAAGTCATTACGTTATTACTGCTGGTGTGTGTTGCCAAAGGAAAAACAGGAAAATACAATATTTTCACACCGTCGCACAACAGTGGGAACATTTAGCACAATGTGACAAAGATGCAGCACTAAAAAACCCGGATGTAATTTGTCAAAAATAATGAAAGGCATCAGCTCTATTACTTTTTCATTTTGAATTCCACATCAAGAGAAGCAGGTAACAGCTAATGGTGATCTGAGCGGAAATAATGACTTAAAATAGCTGCTCATGCAGAGTGAGAAAAAAATCCAAATGTCAAACTGAATGGCATTCATTTCCATGTCAGCCTTGCAGTCATTTGCTTTTCTCCCTGCACTTGTCTTTAAGTGGAAAGACATATTCCTCCTGTCTGTCTCCTTGACATCCAGTAATCATTATGGCATAATGAGTCATTGCGGAAAAAATCATTACAAAAAAAAGACATTTTAATTTGAACAAATATATGAACTTATTCTGCTGTGAGTACTTCTTTCCTTTAATCTATACACACACACACACACACACACACACACACACACACACACACACACACACACACACACACACACACACACACACACACACACACACACACACATTTGCAGCTGGGTTTGTCCGTGGTGATTGATCACTTTCTTTAAATCATATTCAGAATTCAAGCCTGCACTTAGCAATATTTCTAAAGTGTTAATTTATCTAATACATAATATGGAAGATCACAAGTAATAACAAACACGCAGGTACTCAGGACCAGTCAACTCGTCAGTTTCATTCAGCTCCACAGAGCTTTTCAGCCTGTTTTGGCTCATTGTTTTGGCTTCACAGCACCCGCGTTTCTTCATGTTGTTCAGTTGCATCAACTCCTTTCCATCAGCAGAAGATAACTAGGGTTTCTCAGCTTAGTTGCTAAAAGCAACTTTACACTTCAACATCAGTACATTAACATAATTAGTGACTATAGGTTAACAGCTGGCTAACCAGCCCAAATGTAGACATTTGTCTTGTTGGTTGATTAAGCTCAAAACACTAGAAAGAGATAGAATCAATTGTTTGACAAGATGGATACGAAGGATACATGCTGTCTTGACATGCTGCCTTCAAACTTTTTCAAAAATGTTTTGAACTGCATTGCTCCTAACGTATTTTTTGGTCGACTGTGGTTGTTTTAAAGTGCTTAACAAATAAAGACTGGATTGGATTGGATTGGAAGGATACAAAAGTGAAGTCTTGCTCAAAGCAATCTGTGTTGTGGATTGTTTCATGTGGACTCATAGAGATGAGGCTGCTGAAGATTGTAAATAATGCAGAGCCTCCTGGTGACTACGCTTTGTGGTTTCACATCCCATCAGAGAATGAACCCTTCTTTCTCTTTATTGACCTCGTCAGGTTGACCTGTTCTGTGCTGCTGCTGTACAATATTGAAGAGGATTGAGGAACAGATGGGCGAAATTCCCACGTTAACCACAATTCTATGATACAGTATTATTGTTTTTTTTTTCCACATGTCAATTATGTCACGATAACTTTAATTTTTTTTTTTTTAAAGCCTGGAAAATGACAGAATTCCTTCATCCACTGCAGACCCGACTGTAGTGATTTACAAAGCCAGTCTAATGGTTCCTGTATTTGAGTTTGTGTATGTGCTGCGTTGAGTATGTGATTCAACATGCACAATATGATTTGCAGGAGAATGGAGAAGAATTTGAATTAGATTTGAGCATGTTTTGTTATAATTTGGAGAGACACAAATTGGAGAATAATTGGGAAACATGGCAGTTTTAGCTGCACATTTTCAATCAGCAATAATCCCATGAGGAGAAGATGACAAATAAAGTGGGTGCAGAATATGACATTTCTTATCAAGCAGTATGCACAAAGATGAGCCCCGCCAGCTTCAGAGAGGAGCCTTAGCAGCAGCTGGATCTCCAGGGTCCTTCTGAATGTTGACAACCTGCACAGCAACAGTATACATGTATATCGGTACATTTCCCTGGCAGAAAAAAATATATAATGAGGTGGTTGTTAGAATGAGTTCCAACATCTTGTAACAAGATCACAGAATTCATTTATAATTCATTTATCCATTTATCGTCTTGAAGATGAGATGATTGTAATTATCTCACCTTTGGCTGCTTATCCGAATGCAGGTCGCAGATTACGCATGAGCCTATCCCAGCTGGCTAGAGGAGAGAGGCAGGGTACACCCTGGACAAGTCACCGGTTCATTGCAGAGCCATACAGAAAGACAGAAAACCATTTACACTCACGTTCATCACAATCCACACTGACCAATTCAACAGTGATGCATGTTTTTAGTGGTGTGAGAAAACCAGGTAACACAGAAAGAACTCATCCAGACACAGGAAGAACATAAAAATAACTGCACAGAAATTCCCCAGAATTATTTTAGTGATAAAAGAAAAGAGATATTCATTACATTTATATTCATCTTTGGGGCACCGTGGCTTTTTATGTAGCTTGTGATTTCCATTGAGCAATTGCCTACAATTCCAACCAGCATAGCATTTGCTGAATATCATTTCCTCAGTTTCAACCTGTCCTTTCAGATATGACTGAAAAGGTTAAAAAAAAAAAAAAAAGACTCATAAGAATATAATGACTTGCATGGTTTAATGGGACATTTGCATCAAGTCAGGCATCAGACTGACTTGTGATTGTATCACTTCATTGGAATCGGTGTTTTCATTCATCCCCATTAACTTCAGGCTGCTTGGCTTCATTCATGCAGCTGATTAGCTTCCAGCTGACTCATCACATCAAATCCCATTGATAAAGGCTCTATTATGACTACTCATGCCAACATTATGAGTTCCTGCAATTCTATCTTCCATTCAGGCCTTCACATCATCTTTTGTTGTTGTTGATTTAACTGCTACCTATTGTTTTGTCCTGCAGTGTTATGCTCATTATGGAGCATCATTTATTTATCAGAAGGTCCAGCATTCTGCATGTCAGAGTTGTGTCCTTGCTTAACATTTTGAAACCCAAAGTGCTCCCAATGGCTCTTCCATTTGTGAATGAATTATTGGTTATTGCTCCTGATGAGCGGGTGGTGTCTTCAATGGCAGCCTCTTCTACGATTGTATGTGTGAATGTGGGAGAGAATGGGTGGCTGAGTTGTAAAGGACCCTGAGCGGTCCATCAGATTGAAAGGCGCTATGCAAATACAGTCCACTTACTGATTCTCATTGCTGCCTGGTTTCTGTTATCTGTATATAAACAGTTTAGAGCAGATGAGCCACGAAGATACAGAAGAATGAGTTTAATATCTACAAATTATGTTGACTCTATTCACTATGGTTTCAGAATCAGTGTACTATGATGATCACAGCTAACAAACATTAAAGATTTAGAGATTTTAAGTTCTAGATATCTCATTTACAAGTGAAGGTACTGTTTCCCTCCACCCCGCGTGTCACAGACCTTTGCATGCACCCTTTATCGTAAGCGTGGGTCCAGTGCCAGAGACAATCAGCACTTAGCCACAGAGAGGCGTGGTGGGCAGATTTGCAGGATGGCATTGTCTGCCACATTTGTTGCTCCTGTCACCAGCTGGAAGAGTCATCTCATAAATGGAGTGGGCTGTGGGTGTCAGAGGACGTCCATCTTGTCACAGCCATGTTCCAGTTTGCCTGTGCTTATACACCCCCACTCCACCAACACCCCACGCTATGTCTCCACACTGTCTGCCAGACATTGCATTGCAAATCCTGACAGTGTCGAATAGAAGCAAACCAAAACTCATGTTGAGAGAGTGCACCATAATCAGCATGTGCTCATTTTCACCTTGACAGAATGTTAAATGTTGTTTCCTTCATAACTGATGACTTGATTTAGTTTTGGTCATGCTTGCTGTTTCAGGTGATAATATATTAATGTTGTGATCAGCCCAGCCTAAAATAGCTCAAGAAATACTGTGTAAATGTTTATTTATAATAGATGAATACTAGATGAATTTCACTGACTATAATACATTGTGCTTCCATTCATTATGCCTCATTGGCTTCCTAATTTTCTTAGGATGGCAGATGATCAAGTCAGCAGGTTCCTGCCTGGTCCTAAAGCAGCTTTCAAACAAATAAAGATGGAAAAACTGCAGAGGAGGATAAGGAGGCACAGGTGCAAACAATGAGTGAGGAGGAGGAGGAGACACAGGAGGCAAGGGAAGACAGGAAATGCATAGCAAAAAGATTACACAGGGGAACCTTGATAATATGATAATATTCATTCATTCATTCATTCATTCATTCATTCATTCATTCATTCAGTCAGTCAGTCAGTCAGTCAGTCAGTCATGCATTCATCCTTCTGAAGACGAGACAATCGTAATTTTCTCGTCTTCAGCCATGGGTTACGCTGGAGCCTATCCCAGCTGACTATGGGGGGGAGGTGGGGTATACCCTGGAAAGTTCCCAGTCCATTACAAGGCCACACAGAAAGATAGACACCAGCTCACATTTACACTCACAACTACTGACAATTTGGGCGACCAAATCCTTTAAGCTGGAGAACTTGGAGAAAACCCACACAGACACAGGGGGAAAATGCAAACTCCTCAAAATATTGTTAAAGGAATCAAAACAAGGACCATCTTGGTGTGAGGTAATACTGCCCACTGGGCTGCCGTGCTGTCTCAACCCAAACTCAAATATTTAAAAGAAATATACATACTTGCTATACATCAGCATATTGTCTGTACAGTCTAGCAAATATGATTTCATTAGCATATTAATGTTAGCACTGAGTGCAAAGCACCACCACAGTGTCCACATGTCGTATGGTGGCACAGTTTGCTGCTCTTGCATTTAAGAGTCATAAAGTGTTCTTTTACAGAAACCCAATAGTCCCTGCTGACATTAAGGCAATCAGGATTTAGCACTATAGGCAGGACAGTAATAACCTGGGGATGTCCACTCTCAGCTGCAGTGAAGCCATTTCCTGATTCATTAACCCTGGCCTTCATATGTTTCTATGGCTGAGACGAAAGAGAGGGAGAGTGCTCTGTGGCTCCCACTGAAGCCTTGTGGCCACATGTTTTATGAGAACTGTAAATCAAAGGTGCACAGATAGGTAATATTTTTACACACTCACAAAGAATTATCATCAGGACAGTTTCTGGATGCCCACTGCTCCTTTTTGTCTAAATTCAATCAACAAAATATCAGCCTCTCTGTCTCGCATGTAAGCATGGCCTGTATGATATAATTTTTGTTTTTGAGGTTGGAATCTCAGCCGGTGCTTGAAATAATAATTAGTGATATATAGTCACTTGTATGTGATTTTTATCTTTGAAAAGCAGCCAACTACTCAAATCATTATGTATGTGGAATAAGTTTTAAAAATGAATAAATAATATAAAAATGAAACTGTTCAAATAAATACAGTATTTAAAATAAATGTATTTCTGTTATAAAATGAATGAAATTTAAACATCTTGTCAGTAGGATCATTAACAAAAATTATTTTATTTTTTGAAGAATACAATGTCCCTCTCACCCTCGTAGGGTGGTGTCTGTGTGTCATCCTCAAGCTATATATATATTAAAATTCAAATGTGCAAAACATTCAAGAAACACATTTTGAGAAAAACAGAAAACATAACACACATAACACATTTGATAAATATATTTTTTTGCAGAAATCTCAATCTTGTTTTATTTCTTTCAAAGCTCCAGTGATATCACATAAACAATTCACAATGACACACAGCTGTGAAAGAACCTGTCAGGATAAAAAGTAACAGAAGACACATAAACAGAACATGAAAATCTACAAAAATATCCCAGGTATAAGTGAGAGCTGTATTTCTGGAGGAACAGAAATTAGCATGACGTGTCAAAGTTTGATTAATATTCTCAGGCACTAAGGGCACAGGACCAGAGAGCTATTGGCTGTTTAAAGCCAGATCGACATGTGAGATACATTTAGTCTAGCTTCATGAAGATGCATTGAGTCATTGTGACTGTTGAAATCTGATGCCTTCCGTTCATAAAACATTAATTCATCAGAGCAGAAAGGGAATGAAAGCAATATGATTTTGTAATGCTATTAACTTAAATTTTATTAAATGAGAACATGAATACCACTCTCAGAAGGGCTCAAACACGCTGAGAATTTAGGTTGTATAATCATCTATTAGCTGTGACATATAGAGGAGGCTGAGGAGTGTGATCACCCACCCCTGGTGACCAGCACCCCGGTCTGCCGATCCAGAGGTACTGTCCCTGACTGTATACCTGGCGTGCCTGTACCTGTCAGCTGTATCCAGAGTCCCACAACTCGACAAGAGTCAATCACACTTCTTCTTCAGCTTGACGACATACATACATCCCTGGTTTTGGGGTTGCTATCGCGACAAGCACCAGAGACATTACAACTTTGCAACCGCTTCGACGATGGAGTTGGAGAACATTGTTCCCTCTGACTCAGTGTTCCCATCCTCCTGCAAAATCTGGGAGAAGTTCTCCCAGAGGTGGAAGTTGAAAACCTCTCTGACAGAGGGTTTCACCAGACATTCACAAAAGACCGTCAAGACACGTTAGGGCCTGCGGAGTCTGTGCAGGTCCTGCCCTGCGCCCTGGGAGCAGGGGCCTGGCCACCTTGGTCGGATCCGTCACCTAGGATCTGTTTGCCATTGGAGACCCTACAGGAGCATAACTCCCCTGACAATATAGGTCCTACCATCATTCGAGCACTCAAACTCCCCACCATGATAAGGTGGCAGTTCAAGAAGACGAAGAAGAAGAAGACATACTGTTTGTTAATCCCAGTAGGGAAATTACATTTTCCCCCTCCAGTCTATTTTCCAATACACACATATGTATATATGGTACAGGCCCTGAAACACACCCAAAGCAGGGGCCTGTACAGCATGCAGGTATATAGTGAGGGGTAGAGCGGCGGACAGCTCGTCACTGATGCGCCCTATGAGTGGCTTGTGGGAGACGGTGCCTTGTTCAAGGTCACCTTGGCAGTACTCAGGAGGTGGAGAGACACCCCTCTGTTCACGCTCCAAGTTTTTTGCAGTCCACACGGGATTGAATCGGCTATCCCCCGGCGATCCTCCAGTCCCCAGCTGAGGAATTAGTGGACTGAGCTACTGCCGCCCCCCACAGGGAGCTTTCTGATTTGTTTATAACTTTATTTGTAACTGATCTGTTTTAAAAGTCAGGCTTCAGTCCGCTTATATCTTGACTTAAAGCTGGGAAAAAGAACACATCTGTTATTCTGAACATGCCCTCAAGCAAATACGACATGATTTATTTCATTATCCAGGACTGAGCGCAGGCCGTTATCTTTCTGGGGATGATTGATTATCAGTCTTGTAGACCCTGTGTAAAGACTTTCCAGGAAAACAATTTTAAAGATTTTGAAGCATGACATGACTGGAAACATACATAACACATAGGTGTTATGTAGGAGATGTCCAGTTGTAATGGATAGATCTTATCAATTCGCCAATGCTCAGATGATATTAGAACTTGATGCTCGTATTCGTGAAACCAGCAATAGCATAAGATTGGATTTACTACTGTAAAAGATAAAGGATGATATAATCCCAAGTGTATGACAAAGTCTGATTATTCATTCTCATGATAAATCATGTATTTACAAGACTGAGTCAATAACTATGGATGAAGAATCTTGTAATGACTTTCTAAAATCTGAGCAATCAATCCTTTTTATGTACTTTTTAATGGTCGCCTTCACTAACTAGCAGCAGCTACAACATCCCTCTGCTGCCCTACATACTGTAATCTAACAGTCGCTGCATGTCTGCAGTCTGGTGATAGAGAGTATGAAATATCTGAGCGGTGCTATTATTCTTTGGTATTGTTCACCTTGTTACATCTTTGAGAAACACAAATTGATTCAAGATGCTGAAATCAACTGTAAAAGATGTAGATTTTCCATCCATCCATCCATCCATCCATCCATCCATCCATCCATCCATCCATCCATCCATCCTTCCATCCATCCATCCATCCATCCATCCATCCATCCTTCCATCCATCCATCCATCCATCCATCCATCCATCCATCCATCCATCCATCCATCCATCCATCCATCCAAGTACAAACAGGAATGCAGGAATGACAAACTTTCAAAATAAGAAAAGAAAATCACAAACCATGGGCAAAGCACAATATCCACTGAACAATAATGATTATTAAAAGTAACAATCATATTGTCCTTATCTATGCTAATGTCAAATCTACTTGGAAATTGACTTGTGTGTTTTTGTGTACATGTTGTTGTCAGGACCATACAATAACTAATGCAGAGCAACATTGCTGGACTATTGTAGCTAACACCTCTGTTAAAATGGGACTCTTCAGAAGGTCATGAACACGTTGAACAGTCCCTGAGGATTCCTCTGTGGTTCAGTGAAACATCATCACAATTCCCAGCTTGTTCCATGTCTCTGTTATCGGCCCCGACCAGAAACACAAATGCGGCAGTAGAACACAGAGTGACCACAAGTGTCAATCAACCTTAAGCCTCTCAGTGGTTTCATGGCTTATTGATCACATCTGTGATTTGCTACCTTTGGAATGAAAACAACAGAATAAAAACGTCAAGCTCAGCAGGAAGATCAGAGATATAAAGGTATGACTTTGGGAAGGCAGCAGAGGGAGTGGCTGTCACTCAGACAGCATTTTTTTATGTTGGCCAACCTTTATACTGTAACGTCTGGAGAAAACTGAGGCTAAGATTCATCTGTAACTCAAGTCTCACTGAACAGATAAAAGTTTTCAGACTAATTCAAAATGAAGTACAGAAAAGCAAATGTGTGATCTCAAGTCTACATAAATCTTATTTTAAACTTTAGACCTCTAAAGCCTGGTTGTGCTATGTATAGTAATTCCATATATGTGCAAAGGATTTAATAACACACTAACATTTCAGGTGAAACAAGTGGAATCAGTACAAATTAATCATTCTCTTTGTGGACTGGCACAAATTTTGAAAGCCATCCTGTGTGATGGTAGCACAGTCTTCACTCAGAGCTCCCTTAGTCTTCCCACTGGTCTTGGGTTTTGTAGTTCATCACGTCTCAGGTGATTTATTTATGTCATCTATCATAGGTACTAAAGCTCTCTTCTGCTGCAGTTGTGGCTGGTGAGAACCTGTTATTGAGGTTCAGCAGGCAAAAATGATCTGATTCTGGGTCATTAAACAAGGTTAACCAGAATATTCTGTCTTTGTTCCCCTGGAGGCATAACACTAGCATAGATGGACTATTGTAGGATGGTGAGCATTCAACATCCAGTTGATGGATCAAGGAATTTTGGATATTTCCCTATAAATTGTATTTTCAGACTGATGACAGAATTCATAAACTGGCCCAAAAAATGTGTATTTCAAAAACATTTTAATGCTACTTACACTTTCAGTACATACACATTTAAATGTTTTATAATGTACTTGCTGATTTTGTACTCATAACATGGGGAAGAAAAATAATCCAAAATCCATTTGAGTCTCCAGAAGTCAAAACACAATTTCCCTGTTGACCTCAACACAGTCAGAGCCACTCACTCCCATTCATTTTGTTTGCCAGTCATTTTGTGAGATTGCACTTCGAGGACATTGGAGTGCACTTACACCACCAACAAGAACCAAGGCAGTCACAGACAGCAACATGCCGTGACTTACCCTGACCTACTTTCAGGGTAGGTCATAGATCAAAGCTAGTGCATAGGTAGATCAAAACACTAGCTTTGATCTACGGTCTTACTCACTCTGGCCTTCTCCCTTGTCTTTCTATCATATCCGTTTCCTGAATGTACAAAATTTGAAATTTGACCTTGACTTACTTTTCTCAAGGTCAAGGTCTTATTTTCATCCCCTTTGCCGCCTGAGTAATCTGCTTCATCTTTCTATCTGCAACGATTACGAAGATATTTGGTGGACATATTAACGGACAGACGAACACACAAACACTGACAATTACAATACATCACCGGTTTGAAGCGAGATGTATTAACAGGCTGCTCACAACTCTAATGCATCCTGTAATGCCTTTTGGATTATCTATTGGTACATGCGAGTTTCTCTGTTTTTGTGTTCTGACACTGAGCAGAAATCACTTCTCAGACTGCTACCTATGTGTCATAGAATATATCCCCAGAGCACTAAAGATGTTCCTTTCCCCAATGACACGCAGAAAAATAACTCTAAAACATGTTCACACCTGGCCCAACACAGTATAGAATATATCATATATAATAGATTATATAATTATATATATATCAGATTTGTGGGTTCTTGACTTTTTGAAGACCGTTACACCATATATTAAACCAGAACTTGCTCTAAGACCCTGTGGCGTACGCTGAATTGCTGTTCTAGATCATTAACAAAACAGCAATAAAATATCTGTATTCGAAGGTGGACTCAAACCAATATCGATGAGTAAAAAAGATTTTCCCTGGAGAAAAATACCTGCCTTTATTTCAGGAGAAACAGCAAAGCATTTATTGGTTGCTTCAGTTTTAAAGGCAGGCAAGGAGTTCTGGGAAGCAAATGTCACTTTTAATCGACTTTACGACTGTGATTTATCCATCCTGTTACCAACATCACACCAGAAGACAAATCATTTAGAGTGGAGGACAAGATGAGATCTTTTGGTTATGAGTATTTTACACCTGATTTTTTAATACAAAATCACACTGCATTTAGTGCTGAGCCTGAGAAGAAATGACATGCTCTTACCCACCAGGTATTATTCACTTGTCTTGTTTCCTGTTCTTCCTACATGTAAAATTACAAACTGAAGACATGTTCTGTCTGTCGGTTCCATAATAATGTCTCTGTAATAATGAGGAACAAACACAAAAGGTTCCTTGCAGATTGCGGCGCATTGTCTGCACACACACCAACGCAAGCAGCAAGACGGAAGCAGGCCTAATGGTCCTCGTATGTTTTTCATGACATGGAGCCCATTATCTGAGTGCTGTTTTCTGGTGGGAGTCTCACTGCGCCACAACCATTATGATGCAAATGTTTAAAAACCAACAAAGAACGAATAGAAAATGTAGGATACAAAGAACATCTCTCTACAAGATGAAAGAGCAGCACAAAATCTAGTTTCATTACTTTTAAGCAACATCTTTATTTAATGAAATTTCAGTCAGGGTCAAATAAGAATTAAACTTCACAAATACTTAACACATCTGTTGTACAAGGTAAAACACCCCAAAATGGATGTCATTGTAAAAGGAACTTTTGTTTTGTCTGGTGCAGTAGGTGAATGTGTGGCTAAATCATTTATTAGGCAGATTAAGACACATCTCCTCTCAAGCTTTAGGGCAGTTCTTTATTTTGTTAACCTAAATGCATGAAAAGGAAGACTGTTAACTCTTTTGAACAAGACAAAAATAGACTGAGAGCTGTGGGTTTGACTTCGGATAGATGCTGAAAAGTGAATGTAAGCAACCTTGAACTAACATTTCAGTTGCACAACACGTGCTTTTGGTTTCAAAAGACAGATGGAAGTATTTGATCTTCAGTACACAGAAATCTTGATGTAAGATGTTAGAAAAGTGCATGCAACGCAGTCATATTCTACATCCAGCATCCATCACAAAGCGACACGATGTCAGCATGAGCATTCTCCGTTTGTAACTCTGGAGGTTGTCTCTCGTTTTTGACAGTGCAATAATCATTAGGGCTTGTTCTTAATAATTTAACTGCATTAGCATCTTGCCTCAGGCAGGTTTAAAGGGACTGTTAACTGACCTCACAAAAATGTTCTCTTGCATTTTGTGGTATCCAATATAGATGTTTTTGTCTAGCCGCAAAACACAAGGTAAACTCAATATTATTTTTTGAGTTCCCATCACCAAAAAAACCCCCTATTTTAAAGAATTCAAGAGTTTTATCCATCCAGACATTTAAGGATATTTCTGATATGAAATACCTCCACTAAAGCCAGTTGTCAACATTAACTGGATCACTGATCAACAGGGACAAGACGCCTGGAGAGAGATTATCATTTACTGCACAAAGTTCTCCAGATGACACAGAAAATGTTAGACTTGAAATTGTACACAGAAGAATCTGACAAGTTAAGTGAATGTAGCTTAAGGTTTACAATGAAACAAAATCATTCGATGGGACACTGTGTTGGCTGGTCATTTTTGAGCAAGTACCCATTCCTTGCAATCCATCTATGAAACTTGATGCTGTAGCATTTTGGATTACGTCTTGGTGGCCTTGACAGAAGGATAAATTGCTTTCCAGGTAAGCTGATTTAATTTCCGATATCAATATAAACAACTGAGCCATGTTATTATGACATATGGGTCTGTTGCTCAAATCTCACATAACCTGCAAGAACCCAGATGAGTGTTCAGCCTTCCTCTGTAGATTCTCCATCATGAATTTGATACTTTATTCATCTAATTTTGTATTTTTATACAACTCATCTAAACCAGCAAACATGTTTTGTAGGAAACATTAATTTTAGCTTTACAATTTTTCTCACTTAATCATTCACAGACACTACAATGGCTGCAATCTACTATGCACGGAGAGAATCAGGGGCAGAGCTAACTAAATGTTTGACCAATGAAGTTGGGAAATCACAATATATTGATAATGAAGGGCTCAGTATAATGTTCTCTGACAACATAAACCTCAAATCCGTGGCAGACAGAAAACTATCTGATATGTCAGATAGCACTATATAAAATAGGCTTCTTTGATGTAATATGGGTGAACGTATACTTTGAGGCAACACGGACGCACAAGGTGTAAGGCTTGGTATAAATAATCATAGGCCTGGCGAGATTGTTTGTCATGAATGGTACAATATCGAGGGCACAGATGAGCTGGGAAGGAAAAGGTGAGCTAACACTTATCACACACATGAACATGAACCTGGGTGTTCAGTCACAATGGTTGTGCACCAAAGTGCTGGTTGTAATAGACTGAGAGGATGACTTGTTATCAAAAGTCCAAAAACCAAGATGAAGAAGAAGTTACTCAAGAAAACACATACAAATGTTCACATTGTCTCGTTGCTAATATGACCCAACAAACACTACTGAAGCCAAAAGGAAAACAAATCTGAAGATCAGAGTAAAATATTTAGCTGCAAACTTATTCCAAACTCTTTGGCATGTTCAACCAGCAAAATGTACGGTGTCATTTATTTTTCTTTCATTGATATAAAATTTAAAATAGAAAAAGTAAAGCAAAAGACGTATCAAATTTTTTGTCTTCTATAGTTTATCTTACAATAAAATGTTAACATCAAAGTTTCAAAAAGGCCATATACCAATGCTACAAAAAATCTAAGCCTTTATTTACACAGCCACAAGTAATTTTTGTACAGGACATTCATATTTCTTACAGCACACACTCATGGCTCACAAGTCCACTGATTCCAAAGCAAAAAAATAAGATTTTAGGTACCATCTGTCAGGACAATTGGGGCAGATTTTTTTGGACTTTCGGAAGTCCCGTCCTTTTTCACATCACATGAAGTCATTGAGTTCTGCCTCTATGGCAGCTGCCATTTCATCCGCCTCTGAGCTGCTGCCCCCCTCTTCCTCAACGGAGTCTTTAGAAGACTCATCAGCAGATGCCTCTGGATCTTCTCTCTTGACATCATCTTCCTCCTCCTCCTCATCCTCCTTGGCTTCATCATGCTTCCGTTTGTGGCCCCTAGAGATAACAAGAGATGACTTAGAAAATGACTTAGAAAGTACTCTATACCTCTACTCTGATACAAAACTGATTTTTGTGATCGGACAAACCAAACCTGAGAAAAAGTTGAAGGTTGAATATGTAAATAATATAACAATGGACAACATTTTATTCTTGCTTTGTTTCTTAAAGGAGCAATTCAACAGGTTTTTTTTTTAACCCTACACCAACAGAAATACAAGGAGCTTTTTCACTTGGATCAAAGCAAGACAGAATAAGTATACAGTGATCTCTCGTTACTCGCGGTTAATGCATTCCGGGACCACCCACAGAAAACGAAGTTCTGCGATATAGTGACAAACTAATTCCAGTATTTTATTATTAATGTTGATTTAAACGTTTATGAACCCTCCCATACTGATATTAAACCACCTTATATCTGTATAACCTTTTCCCACACTTATAGATTGTTTAAAACGCTTTTAAGTGTATGCTAACGGACGTATGCTAACTGGCTAAACAAACAGCTATCTTCACAAGTTCCTCGAGAATTAGATTGTTTTAATTAAAAATGGTGAATAGCAATAGCTGAAGACTGCTTTTAGAGTTCAGTCAAAGCAGATTCTGGTTGAGGTCCACAGTTGTCCTGATCCCTGACTGGGGGCAAAAAACTAATGAGACTCAAGAACAGTTATCGCTCAGGGTCAGAGTTTAATCCGGTAAAGCCATTGATTAGGGATCTTGCATGAACTAACAACTAGCTTGGTGCTGGATGTAGTTTAAAATAAATAGGCAAATAAGATAAAAAATATGACATCTATTCAACACAGTACTAACAGTAAATTAAATAAGAAAAACAAGAAAAGGCTGACAAAATAAACACTTTTCTTGGTGTAGTGTGCCCTCATGCAATCGTGCAGCAAAGCTTGTTTTTGGTAGGCAGCCATGTGATACTGTACTCACATTCTATTGGCTGACGGCTTGGTCAGCCAATAGAATACCGTACGCTCGGTTCTTGAGTCTCGAACTTAAGTGAGACACAAAAGTGCTTTAAACAGTTGATAAGAGTGTGGGAAAAGGTAATACAGATAGAAGGTGGTTTAATATCAATATGGGGGGGGTCATAAATATGTAAATTACTGTAAATAATAAGATAAATAGTTCGTAGCTCTATTGCGGAATTCATTAATCACGTGTGGTTCCTGGAAGGCATTAACTGCAAAGAGCGAGGGCGCACTGTATTGGCAAAAAGGGTCCTCCTCCGTCATTGTAGCAAATAATAATATAGTTACAATAAAGAAAAATCAGAAATTGTTCCAATGAATGAGAGCAGACTATAATATTTCTCAAAAAGAGCTTAAAAATGGTAATAACGTTGTACTGCTTATTAATGAAATTTACAAGTATGTGCCCTTCAGTCTGCATCTATTGTGTGACTGAATTGAATCAAAATACTGAGTCAAGAGATCCTAACACATCCTTTCTGTAGAGAATTCCATCTTAGGCTAGGAAGTGATATTGTTTAAATGTTTCAAAGGCAGTTGCAATTTTTTGTATAATTGTCCTAAAAAACATTGAACATTTAGACACTGGTGAAATTGTAATGTCAGACACAAGAGTAATAATAATAATAATGACCCAAAAATCCTAAATGGCTAAACAATCCTTTGCGTTTGGGTTGTAGATAGACTATCGCTCTTTCAACTCCATTTTAGCTTCTCATCCTCTGCAGTATCTGATTAGAATGATGTTAATGAGGTGTGCAGGCGTTTTGAATGGGCTTCGAGGAGGACTGAGATGGCTGTGATGTGAACCGCTCTCATTTGGCTGCACCCCGCCAGACAGCCTCTCTAACCACCCACAGCAGGAGGCTTCTGGTTATTTGTTCATTAAAGGTCAGATGTCAGCTCATATCAGCAAAGAAGCTTTATGACTTGACACTTACTGTGGACTGCTGCAGACTGTGTGATGTCTGAGGGATGAAGAGGGTTGTGTTTGTGTCCTAGCAGCACAACACTTCTCCAAATGTCTAATTTTCAGTGTACAGTACATATATTCACAGACAATGAATAAATATGTGATGTGTATGACTTTACACATCCACCTTTCCTCTCCCTTCTACAAATATTAAAAGTTCAGACAGCAGGGGTTGGACTGGGATGAGTCCCTCCATTGTTTTCTGCTTTGCATCATTACATCCAATCTAAATCCTTGTCTATTAATCTAACCACCCACAGACCAAAATGCCACAGACAATCCATCAAGTTCACTCATGTCAGTTCCAAAACAGCTGTAATCTGTTTTATTAGATTTTAGCCGGTCTCACATTTTGTCAACTGCACCACTACAAGGGGTTGGGGGGCATCTTGCAGTAAACAATGAATTGAAGTAATTTCTTGATTCAAGTCATCAGGCCTGGGAGTGGTAAGTGAAATTGAACTTGGATATAAAAAAAAAAGTCATGAAGTTGTTAATCCATGATTTAATTGGTGGAAAATTACTTTTCCACATTGGGCCAGAGGGATTTAGGTAATTTTCCATTAATAAATGAATTTGTCATTTAAAAATGTATTTTGTATGCACTCAGGTTATCTTTGATATTAAAATTTGCTTTAAGAGCTAGAAGATAAAAGTCTGAAAAATATGGAAAAAAATAAAAGTTTCCTTCATGCAGAGATTTTTTTTATATCCAATATAATCAAATACACAATCTGCATCTGTATTCCAGGAATCATTAAAACATCACCTTTCCAAAGATCTCTCTATATCTTATGAATCAAAGATAAATAATTCACAAGCAGGCTTGACAGGTGATTGAATATGTATGTGCAATGTATTAGATACACCATGTTCTAGCATAATGAGATTTTATAAAGCATTTCATTTGAATTTCTTCCGTCATTGATTCTCTTAATGTATAGTACAATATAAGATGGATAAGAAGGATAGTGTCCTATCACCATGTCAGAGGACAGTGACCTACACTATACCTTTCAAGTATAAGAAAGGAATTATTGACTTTTTGAGTGAGTAAAATGACACAAAACAGAAACATAATCACAAACAGAAACCTAAGGAAGTGGGACATAAACCGTGAAAGCCCACAAAAAAACAGCAGCTGTTGAACACACAAGAGGTAAGGTGGATTTGACATGTCATGTAGTAATTATTAGGTGGAGTGTTTTTTATTTATATACCTTAGGATCTCAGTTAAAGGCAACCCCGGGACAAAACTAAATACATGAAATGAAATCTTGTGTTTCACACTCTCTCCATGTGGTTTGAACCTATTTTCATGATGTCTATGTAGGTTCTCAGTCTTCCAGGTCATGGTTATCCAAAAGCTGTTTAAGTCAATCCACTGGACGTTGAGAAAGTTCTTGAGGACGTTTCGTGTCTCATCCAAGAGACTTCTTCAGTTCAGAGGGTGGCTGATCATGTCCCTGCTTATCTTAGACAGGGAAGATAAATGGTTTGAGAGAGGAGTGAAAGAGGCCATCCACGTCAAAGTGGAGAAGCCATCTCTGAATGGGGGGGGGTGGTCATCATGCTTCCATTTGTGCGACATCACCTTTCTCCCATTTACAATCATGTCCTTTCAATGTAGCCGCAAGAGCGCACAAGCCAGTGTCTTATTGTGCCGGTCCCAAGCCCGGATAAATACAGAGGGTTGCGTCAGGAAGGGCATCCGGCGTAAAACGTTTGCCAAATCAAAGATGCGAATCAAACCTATGACTTCCATACCGGATCGGTCGAGGCCCGGGTTAACAACGACCGCCATCGGCGCTGTTGACCTACAGGGCGCCGGTGGAAATTGGATTACTGTTGGTCGAAGAAGGACAGGAGGAAAGTGCGTTCGCACGAAGAAAGAGAAGAGGAGCACCAAGAGTATAGGACTAAGAGTAGGGACGTTGAATGTTGGAACTATGACAGGAAAAGGTAGAGAGTTGGTTGACCTGATGCAGAGGAGGAAGGTAGACATACTGTGTGTCCAGGAGACCAGGTGGAAAGGTAGCAAGGCTAGAAGTTTAGGAGCAGGGTTCAAGTTGTTCCATCATGGTGTAGATGGGAAGAGAAATGGAGTAGGAGTTATCTTGACGGAGGAGTTTGTTAGGAATGTCCTGGAGGTAAAAAGAGTGTCGGATAGAGTGATGAGTCTGAAGCTAGAAATAGAAGGTGTGATGTTCAATGTTGTCAGTGGGTATGCTCCACAGATAGGATGTGAGCTGGAGGAGAAGGAGAAATTCTGGTAGGACTTTGATGAAGTGATGCAGAGCATACCTAGAAGTGAGAGAGTTGTCATTGGTGCAGACTTCAATAGACATGTTGGTGCAGGAAACAGAGGTGATGAGGAAATGATGGGCAGGTTTGGTATCTGGGAGAGGAACGCAGAAGGACAGATGGTAGTTGACTTTGCAAAATGGATGGAAATGGCTGTAGTGAATACTTTCTTCCAGAAGAGGCAGGAACATAGGGTGACCTATAAGAGTGGTGGTAGGAGCACACAGGTAGACTACATCTTGAGTAGACGATGTAACCTGAAGGAGATCAGTGACTGCAAAGTAGTGGTAGGCGAGAGTGTAGCCAAACAGCATAGGATGGTGGTGTGTAGGATGACTCTGGTGGTGAGGAAGATGAAGAGGGCAAAGGCAGAGCAGAGGACGAAATAGTGGAAGCTAAAAAAGGAAGGGTATTGCATGACCTTTAGGAAGGAGTTAAGACAGGCTCTGGGTGGTCAGGAGGTGCTTCCAGATGACTGGACAACTACAGCTAATGTGATCAGGGAGACAGGTAGGAGAGTACTTGGTGTGTCATCTGGAAGAAAGGTAGATAAGGAGACTTGGTGGTGGAATGAGGAGGTACAGGAGTGTATATAGAGAAAGAGGTTAGCTAAAAAGAAGTGGGACACTGAGAGGACTGAGGAGAGTAGACAGGAGTACAGGGAGATACAGCGTAAGGTGAAGGTAGAGGTAGCAAAGGCCAAACAAGAAGCTTATGATGATTTGTATGCTAGGTTGGACAGTAAGGAGGGAGAGACTGATCTATACCGGTTGGCAAGACAGAGAGACAGAGATGGGAAGGACGTGCAGCAGGTTAGGGTGATTAAGGATAGGGATGGAAGTCTATTGACAGGTGCCAGCAGTGTGATGGGAAGATGGAAAGAGTACTTTGAAGAGTTGATGAACGTGGAAAATGAGAGAGAACAAAGACTAGAAGAGGTGACTGTTGTGGACCAGGATGTAGCAAGGATTAGTCAGGATGAAGTGAGGAGAGCACTGAAGAGGATGAAGAGTGGAAAGGCAGTCGGTCCTGATTATGTACCTGTAGAGGTTTGGAAGTGTCTAGGAGAGGTGGCAGTAGAGTTTCTGACTGGGTTGTTCAACAGGATCTTAGATAGTGAGAAGATGCCTGAGGAGTGGAGGAGAAGTGTGCTGGTGCCCATTTTTAAGAACAAGGGAGATGTGCAGAGTTGTGGCAACTACAGAGGAATAAAGCTAATGAGCCATACAATGAAGTTATGGGAAAGAGTAGTGGAAGCTAGACTAAGGGCAGAAGTGAGCATTTGTGAGCAGCAGTATGGTTTCATGCCAAAAAAGAGTACTACAGATCCTGTATTTGCTTTGAGGATGTTGATAGAGAAGTACAGAGAAGGCCAGAGGGCGCTGCTTTGTGTTTTTGTAGATCTGGAGAAAGCTTATGACAGAGTGCCCAGAGAGGAACTGTGGTATTGTATGAGGAAGTCTGGAGTGGCAGAGAAGTATGTTAGAGCGGTGCAGGACATGTATGAGGACTGTAAGACAGTGGTGAGGTGTGCTGTAGGTGTGACAGACGGGTTCAAGGTGGAGGTGGGTCTGCATCAGGGATCAGCTCTGAGCCCCTTCTTGTTCGCTATGGTGATGGACAGGCTGTCAGACGAGGTTAGACAGGAATCTCCATGGACTATGATGTTTGCAGATGACATTGTGATCTGCAGTGAGAGTAGGGAAGATGTGGAGGAGAAGCTAGAGAGGTGGAGGTTTGTCCTGGAAAGGAGAGGGATGAAGGTTAGCCGCAGTAAGACAGAGTACATGTGTGTGAATGAGAGGGACCCAAGTGGAAGAGTGAGGTTACAGGGAGAAGAGATCAAGAAGGTGGAGGATTTTAAGTACTTAGGGTCAACAGTCCAGAGCAATGGAGAGTGTGGAAAAGAGGTGAAGAAACATGTGCAGGCAGGATGGAATGGGTGGAGGAAAGTGTCAGGTGTGATGTGTGATAGAAGAGTTTCAGCTAAAATGAAAGGAAAGGTGTACAAAACTGTGGTGAGACCAGCGATGTTGTTTGGTCTAGAGACAGTATCACTGAGGAAAAGACAGGAGACAGAGCTGGAGGTAGCAGAGATGAAGATGCTGAGGTTCTCTTTGGGAGTGACCAGGAAGGATAGGATCAGGAATGTATGTGAATGTAGTGAAAGAGGACATGAAGCTAGTTGATGTGAGAGAAGCGCATGCAGAAGACAGGGTTAGATGGGGGCAACTGACTCTTTGGTGACCCCTGAAGGGAAAAGCCGAAAGGAGAAGATGAGGGGTGTCAACAAGTCATGCTACAAAGAACCTGATGGTGAATAATCAGCCTTCAGCTCCACTTGCCTAAACACATCATCAGAGATGCATTAGTGATATGAAGTATGTGATATGGTCAGATGGGTCAGGAAAATCCATTTGCATTTGGGACTGTGCACCAAAAGCGAACCAAGGCAGAATTCAGACACGGTAATTAGGGACAGACTATTAGGTTATACTATAATGTTACAATGATGTAGGGTAACTATCCCCATTAAAACTGCATATTCACCAAAGTATTTCCAATATGACAGTCTTGAAAGTTGTACATATGTAACTTACTGTAAACATATTAATCCCCAGATGTGTTTTGATCAGACAGTAATAGTAAATGTACTCAAGGTTATAAGGATTTTATGGGGAAAGTAATTTTTAGGGGTAAGGATTTATGATACCTAAAGTGTGTATGACTGAGACTGACAAAAAACCCCAACCATTTTCTCTGATCCTTTCATATTCATACACACTTCTATGCTTCTCTTTCTCTCTTGCCAGCATATGTATCATACACTGTAAAGTATCTTTTTCTTCTCAGTATGTGTTGGTTAAATTGTTAACAAAAAAATTCTAATGTTCAGCAAACTGAACTTAATCAAACTGGACTGCATGGTGGAAACAATTCCTTATAAAGAAAAAGACTGACCGAAGTCCAAGGCTGCAAAGTCTACCCAGACATCCCAATCTAGGAAGTAAAGGAGGGAAACAAAAATGAGGAGGAGGCTCAGAGCAGTCTTAAAATGCCTGTGACAACTTACAGCAAGGAATAAAAGAGGGGTCGAGGAAGGGGGGCTGGGTTAAAAATGAAAGGATTACATCAACTTTTGGGACGTAGTTAAAATCTTGTGGTTTTTTTTCAAAGTTTCCAGCAGTGTAGGAAGGTTCACATAACAGATCACCTGCTTACATCAAAATAATCTGAATAACTGACCATGACTAAGGTCAGTGAAGGGTCCTCCAACACCTCTTTTTCTATACAAATGGGTCAATCAGCTTCGACATTATCTGTTTGAGCAAGAAAATGAGTGGAAGACCAGACCTTTACTGCTAATGGTCCACTGGTTTGTAAAAGTAGCTCAACAAAGGCACAGAGGACATTACTTTGCAATACGGGTTATCTCTGTCCTCTGTCCTACCATTTCACTCTCGTCCCACCAGAAACCCATCTCATTTACAGCAGATGTGTCAAATGCAGATGGCAAGATATATTTACTCTTGTCCCTCATGCATTTAACAGCTCCATATGCAGTGAGCTGATAAGCAGAGCCGTTAAAGGGTTGTTTTTACGCAGACATTATCTTTCCCTGTGCCTCATTATATTATCTTACTATGAAAACTGACAAACGGAAGGATGAAAGGGACACGTGTTGATGTGGCAGAGGCTTTACTGGGGATGTTGGAAAAGCAATATGAAGCGTGCCTTGCAAAGAAAGAAGACATTGAAATGCGCAATGACCAAGCAGGTTTCCAACAGCAGATGCTTTTAATTTCAATGTGACTGAAATTTCAGGCATGATGTACATAGTGGAGATATTCAGTATTCATTGAAACAGCATCACACAAACTGCAGGTAGCTGGTCTTTAGGAGCTTTGGGGATGTGGAGCAGCTGGTTGATTATTATTTTGCCTCACATAGAGCCACCACCTGCTTTCTGTGGAAGGGGAGAACAGTATGTGGCTTGTTCTGGATTTTTTCAGCTCTTGAAACATCAATCATACACAGCAGCGAATATAAAGTCAATGAATTTAGGATGTTCTTTATGTTCTCTGGTCTGAGGTCATAATATTTTAGTATAAGTACTTGATTTGAAGCTAATATTGTCAATGTTGTATCATTTTCTATTACTTTTAACATTAGTTTCTTCATTCATTCAGTCAGACATTCATCTCCTATCTCCATTTTGATCTCCACCAGTTCAAGAGAGGACTTAGAGGTGCATAAGTTGCTAAATTCACTGTGCCAAGTAGTTGCTCAGGTTATGTGAATGTAAATTCAGTCTTTTTCTGGCTCGATGTGTCTGATAATATTGAAGACATATCCTAAAATGCAGGATAAAGAACTCCAGACATGATAATATGTTGTTTTGTTTGTGCCATACTAGCAAACAGCTTGGTGCATTCATTCCAAACGTCAATATAGTATATTTGATGTTTGCTGTCTCACATTATTCTAGCGTATTGGTAACAATATGAATATATCCAATGGAAAATCAGTGGTCATGACTACTTTTTCACAGTTGTAGCTTTTGTTAGTATGTTTATACAAAGTATAAATGTGTACAAAGTATGTACAAATGTACCCATATTTCCATATTTGTTGGTAAACTGTTATTCATTGTGAGTAATATTTCTGCAGTCACCCTTTTCTACATCAAGTGAACGTGACTCAGTCACAGGATCCGGACACAAATTAAAAGCCTGCAGGTGCCCTTTCATATATAATACTTGGACTCACCATGGAGTTGGTTCAAAGAGTACAAGAGAAGAAGTCTGTCTCATTTTCAATTTACAGGTTGGCAAAAAAAGACTATTTAAAAAAGGAGAGCAGCAGGATTTGATCAGTGTGCCTGAAAAATGTCTGAGGAAGGCAGACAATTCTTGACTGTTGGATAGTCTTTATGACAGATATCTTTGGAAGAGCTCCATAGCTGCTTAATTTATATAAAAGATCATTGTTCCTGGTCATAAAATATTTGAGATTAATATCCATGTTGGCGTTTTCCATCTTTGCACTCTGAGCTGTGCAAACAACTGACATCTGCTTTATCTCACTAATGTCCAAAACATTAAAGCCTACTCAAGCAGGTTGACACTGATGGAAAATGAAGGCAGCGTAATCTGTAGATCTGAAGTCAAGAAAGTTAATACTTAAACTGTGTACACAGAGGACACAAAGAATGATGCCATCAAAACAAAGGATGGTGTGCTGGGAAGGAAGCATGGATATGTTAAAAAGAAAGTTTTAAAACAAATATTTGAGTTTTTAGTAAATGTTATTTATGCATTCCTTGGTCAGGTACTAGCATTATTCTTGTTACAATGCCAAGCTAACAATTTACCTACGTTACCAGATTAAATATTTATTTCAGATATAAACATGTTAGTCATAATCTCATTTTGACTTGTACTGGAGATAACCAAACATTCTTAAATATTAGTGTAGTATCAGGGCACATAAAAACAAAAAATAGGATAAACAGTATTACTATGCATTACAGCAAAGTATTTTTGCTCCTGACTTGTCATGGTTTTCCTTGATTTCAAAGAGTTGGAGTGAGGTCATTATGTTGTTGAGGTGCAACTTCAATACTTAGATCTATTCCCCTGCGAAGCAGGATACCTGCTGAGGCATGATGTTGATTGATCTGACTTGAAAAAGAATTTTAAATTTCTCACCTAAGGATTGAAGTAAGAAAAACAGTGGTGTTGAAAGAGATAAACTTGCATAGGTTTTACATTTCTAAAATGAGAGCCACACTACGCTGCTACTTATTTTGGCATGTTATGCTCCTACAGTCCATGCAGACATTTTTGATTGTAGAAGCAGGTGTCGCTAATTTTTGATTTGAGTAAGTTATTATTCTGGCTAATTAAGTGTGGTACATGTTGAATATTAGATATAGCTCTTTGTTAAAATTACTTAAAAAAAGTAGTTTTGATATAGTTTGCAGCTGAGTGTGACGCGAGTCGGATGAGGATCAGAACCTCTAAATCCGAGGCCATGGTTCTCGACAGGAAAAGGGTGGTGTGCCCTCTCTAGGTCGGTGGACAGTCTTTGTCCCAAGTCGAGGAGTTTAAGTATCTTGGGGTCTTGTTCACGAGTGAAGGAAGGATGGAACGCGAGATTGACAGACGGATTGGTGCAGGTTCCTCAGTGATGCGGTCGGCGTATAGGTCTGTCATGGTGAAGAAGGAGTTGAGTCGTAAGATGAAGCTCTTGACTGAGCGCGCAATCTACGTTCCTACCCTCACCTGTGGTCATAAGCTTTGGGTCGTGACCTTAAAGGACAACAGCCCAGATACAAGCGGTTGAAGTGACTTTCCTCTGCAGAGTGGCTGGGCGCACCCTTAGAAATAGGGTGAGGAGCCCAGTCACCAGGGAGGGGCTCGGAGTAGAGCCGCTGCTCCTCCACTTTGAGCAAAGCCAGCTGCGGTGGCTCGGGCATCTGTTCTGCCTCCTGGAACACTCGCTGGGGAGGTGTCCTACTGAGAGGAGACGTCGGGGAAGACCTAGGACACGGTGGACAGACTGTCTTCTGGCTGGCCTGGGAATGCCTCAGGATCCCCCCGGAGGAGCTGGAAGAGGTGTCTGGGGAGAGGGAAGTATGGGCATCCCTCCTGAGACTGTCCCTGCGACCTGGCCTGGGATAAGTGGTTGAAGATGGATGGACGGAAGTAGTTTAGATGTGATATATCAGATTTACTAATGAAGTTAGAGGATGATTATATACTTAAGTAGAGTGAATGGTGCAACACAGTTAATAATCCTGGTCAACTTCCTGGATTTAAGATGGGATTTTACTAGATGAGAATTTGGGCTACCTCGTCTTCTTGATGAAAAAATGTGTTGTGCTCAGCAAGTGTTCCAATGCATCTGTATTATGACCAGCTGCAATGCAAAAGTTTATCTGAAGAGACTGAATGTTATTCTGGGTACGCTCTCTATCATGCGGACCACATTTGGTTCATGAAAAGTGCAGACATAACAAAATAGTGGAAATTCTTTAAAGAAACTTCTACTTGCCAAAAACCTGTGCATACTTTTCTGTTTAAGAAAAAATAGGCTATGCAAGTTTGTATGGGAAGATGGTGATGAACAATAGCTATTAATAGGCTAAAATTCCCGAGTGCCTCACAGTGAGATCAATCTGAAACCAACAGTATAAGTAGAAAGACTGCATTCACCACCAGCTTGCAGCCACTAGCTGTGAGGACAAACATGGGTCAGAGAGTACTTAAAGGTTCTAATTGCTTATTTCTCTTTTCATATATGTGAGAAGCCTGAGTGAGAATTCCTAGTTTTCACAGCCTCCCCTTCTTTCTCCCTGCTGGACAGGTTTTAGTAGGGGCAGAGACCACAGGGATCATTTTCAGTTTGTCAGCACTGCTCAGCAATGAAAACGCTCACTACTGGATTCAACATGCTCACAAGGGTCTGTCCAACAAGGTGGAAGACTGTCAACATCCTTTAAACCTGTGTTACACGCACAATCCTCCTTTCTTGCATGTGGCATCTTTCAAAGCGCCTTTGAGAGTCAGGTGTCATGCTTCATTGTCAGACTAACAAGACAGCTGGGTGACACTATCTCCCTTGAGCCAGATTGATGGATTTGATCGATTCCACGAGGTGAAACAAGGCTTTCAAATACTTCTTTAACAACACATTTACAGTGTTGTGCAACTACACAATACCACAATGACAATTTTAGTTTGGGACTGCGTAATCCAGAAAATATGGCAATCAATGTCAATACTGATTCTGAAAATGCAAGAGTATGAATATGATCGGCTGCGTGAATAGAATCATTAGTCATTTAAATGTGAAAAACATCTCTGCAAAATGTCAGAAGAAGGTAGTGGCAGCAGTCAAAGAAACAGCAGAGGCGGAAAGAACCAGTAAAAGTGTTAAACAAATGTACAAAAACAACTGTTCTCCAGTGTGCCTTGTCTAGAGTACATGTCTTAAAACCCCATGAAATCTCACTGTGTGCAGAAAAAAAAAAGTTGATCTTTCTTTCCTACTTTACAGTCCTACTGTATTACTGATTCCTACTGTACAGTCTCCTCTAATTCCATTTAATGCATGTCAACTATATATCACAGATCATATAATCAGTGTGTCACATTTAAGATTTGTACTAATGCAGGAATTTCATTACATTTGGATCACAGTATCTTGGGGTCACATTAACACTGGCACCGCTGTAAATATGAAGCAATCAATACACACCTATTAAGCTTTTGCATGCTAAGGAAAGTACAGAAGTAGAAAATTGGTTTTCATCGGACCCATTTTCTACCTATGTACAAAGTTGAACAGAACTCCACTTGGCAATTTTTGATCGCAAAATTTTTTAAAGGGTTAACAAATTCCTGGATACATCCCATCATCTGGAACACCAAACTGAATGGATTCCGTCTTCTCCCATGTGCGCAAATTTATTCTGGAAATTGATCCCGGAGATTTCATCTTATTCTGCTAACAAACCAACCGACCCACATTCGGACTGGGTGAAAACATTACTCTTCCCACTGGAAGATGATGGGGGAAGGATAAGTGACTTTTTTAAATTCCTTTCATAACACAGCCATTTAAACATAAATTTCACCAAGAAACAGTGAGATTTGGCAATCTGCCAATACTTGATCAAAAAGAAGCTATGACTGAGGAATGTATCTCTGGCTTTATACTATTAAAAAACAAACATGTACATTGTCTTTTGTGGAGAAAACAAACGTGCGGCTCAACGATTTATCATTTTGAACCAATGAAAAGCAGATGCCATTTACTCTATGTGATCTTCTTTAATATAATGATTTTCTGTTTGTCAAAAGAAGCAATTTGAAGACCCAGCTTTAGGCTATGGGTAATTGTGGTGAGCAGAGCACTTTTCAATGCTTCAGTTTTTTTCTACTTGGACTCACATTTATGCCTATAAAGCATCAGTGGAAAATGGAAAATATAGGCCAAGCAGTTATATTTAACTGGCCCACACTCTATATCACAGAATAATTTATCACAGAATAATTTATATAATAATAAAAAATCTGCTGAAGCTCAGATTTGCCATTCAGTTTTTACCATTCAGCATTATTCTTCTACAACTCTGCTAGAGCAGGTAATGACCAGAGGACACCTTGTTCCCACTATGCCTCTTCAAATAATGTGACAGCTGACCCTTTTAGTGGCTCCAACAAACTCCAACTCACCTATCCAGGAGCAGTTTGTCAGAATGCAACTCCTTCAGCATGGCAGAAGGAAACTAAAGCTCTGTTATACGAATCAACTCCGCTGATAACCGCTGTCAAAGAATGTTTGTACCTGACAAATGACATAAACTCGGAAGTTGGTTTACGAGAAGGAGCTACAACTGCAAGTCAAAAGAAAAGAATTGACATGTACTTTGACGAACCTAATTCATTCTGGCCGTTTGTGTCAATCTCAACCCGAGTGCCAGACATACTAACGGATGACAATTAACAACCTGCAAAAAGCCTCTATGAGCCCTGTGTGAAAAGACCTATATGAAAGCTGACTGACAGAGAAGAATAACAGCTCTAAAAACAACAAATCAAATCATGTTTATCAGTGAACCAAATATCAAAAAAATTCAACAGATAATTTGAACACACACTTGGAAAGATGCAGCACCACTGCAACAGTCTTCAGGGTATCAGCTAATACTTACAAACGATTAACCACAACAGGGCCCTTGGGTGCAGATGTTCTAATTGGAATGCTCATGCAGTTGAACTTACAACATGGGAAAAAAACAGCCTTATCTCATTTACAAATTCCATCATCTACTCCAGTAGAAAAGAGAGTGAACCATTCCCTGTCCAGATACCAGAAATGTATGTCATGTTAATAGTGTTTCTGTACCACATACATGATTTAAAAGAAACTGCAGGACTTCAGCATGTGATTGTTGTTAAAGCCTGCCAGGAGAAGACTAGAGAGAAAAAACAATTGACCAAATTTACCAAATACCTGTATGAGCAAAAATGATATCAAGTTTAAATGAACCTAAAATGTTAATTAAAGAAATTAGTAATGATACACACATCTTTAAGGTGTATCTCCCCACCTATATATTTGAATAAGCTCACTCGAAAACCTCACGGTGTCATATTTTAACTCCACTCACTACCTCCCAATCAATCACAGCACATCTGCCAGAAGGAATCACGTGAACAATATGGCGTAAGGCATCGGCCAGCAAGAATTTTTGTTGCGGTTACGCCTTTAGTCCACACGACAACGAAGATATCCGGAACAAAAACGCTGGCCAAGTTCTTTGAAAACAACGAGTCTGTATTGTCGTGTGGATGCTGTAACTGAAACTTTTTCTATCCGGGGGGCGTCTCCCTGCGATGAAAACCACTGTGCCTTAGTGTGTGTGATCCGTGTCTACATGTGCACACAGAATGGACAGAGTTAAAACTGGCTATTTTCTGACGTATAGCAGCTCCACGTCAAATATGCGTTGATAAACGTGCTTGACAGTTGAATATTTGTTCATCCGTTTCTTTCTTTATGAGTCATAAAGTTTATATATTTATTTATTCATTCATTCATGTTCCTGGCCAAAGATGCCGACACCAGTTCTGGGTCAGACCAGGATGCGCTGCCTGCTGCTAACCCTAACCGTAACCCTAACTCTGTGATGGGTGCGCTTGGTTTATAATACCAATACGTTTGTTTTCATGTTTGGTATGAAGTCTGATATTATTGTTTTATCGTGGAATTTCCACAGGTTCCTGCTAGTGTATAAGTATATATGTCATTTAACTAACTCCTGTTCAGTGTAACCTGTAACAGTCACAGTGTTACGCTGTTGTAAGTAAAATGCCCATATATAACCAGAGCATAAACAAGTAAAATTAAGACTAGCAAATTTACAAAAGAGTCTGCAAAGAATCTCAGATTTTAAAGTTAATGATAACATAATGTCCATATACAAGACTTCAGCTCCACAACTTAAAAGCCTGGAAAATATGAAGAAAATGCTTCCGTGGTGGCACAAAAGAGCAAAGCAACACAGGAAGAGTGAGGCAGTGAGAGTTCAGTTCATAGTAACACAAGATGGGCTATAATTTTATTTCTCCCTTTCATCATTGTCAAAGAGCACACTGAACAAAAGTCGCCAAATGCTGATAAGACCAAGGAACCCTACAATGGTGTTTTGGCTTTGTTGTTTGTCAAAGAGAGATAAGCAGTAGGATTTGTATAATCAGATTTCAGCGGTCCTACAGCAGAGTACTGAAAAATTAAGGTGACATCTATTAATAAAAAAGTTAATACCCTGTTTCAGGTTATGTAACCAAGGATGATATGTTTTAAGGGTGCCATGGAAGCATAATCAGCAATCACGGTGTGTATTTGCATATTATATTTGTGAGCATTTCACACATATAGCGAACTGCAAATTTTCAAATAACATCTACCCCAAATGTCGAATGCTGATTTTAGTTTTCTATAAAAGCACCACTTAATGTTTAGACAAACAAAATCAGCTGAAGTGGTACTGGCTGAGCCATGAGGGGTCAGTTACATTAGAATTTAATGAGGTGATGAATGTCAAGGGTGGTAATTTGCAGTAGCTGCACAAACAGATTATGGAGAGAAGTTGATACTGGGGAACTTTGACGGTGTGAGAGCATCTACTATTTAATTAGGGAAATTTGAGTTCTGGTGAGTGGTCAAGGTTCACTGAAAGCAAACAACACTGACTGTTCTAAGCCAGCAAGATGACAGTGAGACAGCACTGAAGTTCACAGAGTGGGTTCAATGATACTGTCCAAGTTTTATGGAATTAAAATTATCTGAATATCATAAAGTATGATTTTATTGTGTTTTAAATCTCAAATAAAATCTCTTTCCATATAGATTTTGTTAGATTGACTTCCATGTCACAGAGGCCCGGTGTCACCTTCCGTCAATCTTTACCTGGAACTTTTGTTCTGGTCGAGGTGGATGGTCAAAGATCATACAAATGTTACAAGGAAGTGCATTTTTTCCCAATATTATATCATGGAAAAGGGTAGCATCGATTTTTTTTATAGTAAGTATTTAAAGTTTGTATCCCAGGGACGCACGTTGTTTGATGATCGTGCGTCCCTGTCAAAAATGTGCGTCAAAGACGCAAGGACGCATGCAAGCCAGAACACTAGTGACGTGCCTCATTTGATTTAACATGAACAGTAATAGTCAACATACAACTAAGGGTAGTGCAAAGCAGGGCTTTGAACCAGAATTTTTTGCCAATCGGTTCGTTCAACGTTGCAGAGCGATTCAATGCAGACCGAAGATGAAGACTTTGAAAGATTTAGTACAGATTTATCACAAAATGAAATAAAAACATATTTAAAAAATAATGTCGGTGTATTTTTTTAAATTTAAATACGTAGTTCAACACAGTTCAACCACAGTAAACTTTTTGCTTCCGTTAGCTAGCATGCACCGAACAATAAGGTGTGCCGTGTGTAAAAGTAGAGAGAGTAGATGCAGTATAACTTTATTTATCGCTTAGGAGGTTCCGTCAGGGAAATTGATTTCTCCGTTGCACACAGCATAGTAAGTACACTAAACACAGAAAAAGCACACAGAAAGCACCAGCACATAGAAAATAGCACATCGAAGTACAGAAATAAACTCCGTAATTTAGACTGTGCCCCTTTATACAATTCGCCGAATGGTGCGCAAAATACGGTAACTTAAGGACTTTTAAATTGGCAACTAAAGCAATTAGTTTATACGTATACTCTAGACTATAATTATAGATGTATCCCTACCCTAAACAGCACCACAGCACTACACCTCTGCTTTATGACAGTTATATCACTGTAGTTGAGGCTTATTCCTCCTACTTAGACACTACATGAAATAAGACAAGAATAACTTCCATTTATTGCTGAACAACAGATCTTCATTGTGCTTCTCCCATAGCTCAATATTGCTACAAAGCGCTGGCAGTACGGGAACACACTGCTCTGAAAATGACTGAAGCCAATGAGTTAATGTCTAAATCATACATTTTTAAGATTGACATACTGCAGTGTTTACCTGTTATGATTAAATGGTGACTGGGAGACTGCCCTTTTCTTAACTGTTGCTGATAGCTGCCACTTCTCTCTGCTCTCATCCTGCCTCGAGTGAATGACAGGAAGTGAAACATGAGGTCAAATATTTTTTTCATGAATGGAAAAAAACCCGGTATTAACCGGTTTACAATTATTTTCTGTTCCGATTCTGTTCCGGAACATTAAAAAATGTAAAGTTCTCGGTTTCGTTTTCGTTTCTGCCAAAATACTAAAAGTGTCCGGTTTTCGTTTTTGTTCCATGAACCGGTTCAAAGCCCTGGTAAAAAAACCTTTGTTGTGAAGGCAAGAATCAGCATGTGGAAATTTCCATCCATTATGAAAATATCCTATAGTCTATCTGCTGCAGAGAAACATGATTAAAAAAACCCCAAATGTCCTAAAAAAAACTACCTCTTTAGATGTCTCACAATTAATGCACTACATAATTTCACAGCATTACAATAAAAGAACTTAAAAGACCCTTATTGAACTGAACTAGTGGATTTGCTATAATAGCGCTGTGTCAAAATTGTGGTTTGAAAAGGGCTGTGATGGTGTTTTTCTATAAGAGACCATTAAACTACCAATTATGCCATTGTGGATGTACTATGTATTAGCCCTTTGAGTAATAAAATAAGGAAAATTTGATTGCCCGTTTCAATATATTGGTGTTATATGTGGAATGAAGTACACATAAATGTCACATACATTTCGTTTGGTATTTTACTATGCTAAATGTTCTCCCAAGATTAGCCTCAGAAGCTTCAACATCATTGCTTAAGTCAGCATTCGGCTGTCAGGCGTGACACACCATCAAGGAAAAGACATAAACCTCCATTAAAAGGGAATGAAATGGCTGCACTTGTCATAAAAATTCACTTTCTTGCTTCGCTCAGAGATCCGTTGTCTCTGTCCTGACAGTAAAGGCAAATACTGGGCTTTCACGTCCAACTAGCATCTCGTCATGAGATACCAGGAATAACACTGCTGATCAGCCAATTTGTTATGATAGAGAAGACACATAAAGAACCCATTAGCTAGGAAGTACAAAATGTGAAGTATCACATTACCAATTGACGACCAAGCTAACAGTGTTTTCTAATGTTAACAGCTATCAAGGCAGGTAGCACAAGCTCTTTTCCATACTATCTTTGCTCCTTTGAGGTTTAAATCTTCTCCTCTAGGATAGGAAACAAACACTATTTTCTTTATGGTCAACATTATGTTCTGTTGTCCTTTCCTTTTCTATTCCTTAGAATTTATTTTCTGCTTCAATGATTGGAATGGAATGTTTTTCTATGTTTGCTAGTTCTGCCAATCTTTATTGTCACCCTCAAAAACTTATAAAGCCAAGCTGTCTTAATGTTGCAGACAGCAAATCAACAACCAAGCAGCCTCCTTTTGTTTGCAATAGTTCCCCATTATGGCTACTTCTGCTGTGTGTTATGTATGCCTCAGGCTCAACAGGCCCAAGCAATATTAACTATATTGCTTTATCAGTGGGGCAGGCTAGCTTTGGACATTGAAGTAATCAAAGAATGGGTGAAGGAACAGGTGTGCTCCTGTTTTGCGTAATATAACTGGTGAAGGACAAAGGTAAAACAGGTTGTTGCTTAAGTATGTATATTGAGGAGCAGACCAGTGGATAAGTCATCACACTCCCAACAACCACAATGTAGTAATGGCTGCTCATAAAGTTTCTGGCTATGACAAAATGAATAGACCTTTCTTAATTTAAAACCTGGAGTTGGCTGAGTAGGTTCAAGTGCTAAACCTAGAAAGGTTATATTTTTCCATTTGTTAGTAGAACTAAGCATGGAACCAATGTAACTGGTTTAAATGGAACTTGGTGGAAAAATGCATCTTGGACTAGACCTCATTAAATCTGGTGCAGACTCAGGTACGTGGCAGGTCATATAGGGTTTATTTATTCCTTCTTACTGGGGCAGCTACATTCAGCACATGAGCTCCTTTTTGCCTCTGTGGCAAAACAGCCTTTAGCGTCAGCAGGTTATCATCAGTGATGTGTAAAAATTAATGAGCCAAAGTGGCTTATTATTGCTGACAAGCATTTCCCGCCTTAAACAATCTACTGATTGAAAGCAAACAAACCTTTTCTATTGTACACAACTGTTCTACACCATATCCAATAACTTCACCAATAACTGTATACAGGCTCATTCTGTACATCTGGGTTCTTTCCGGGCTCTCTTAAGGCTTGACTAAAATCTGAAGACACCTAATAGAACCTTTTAAAACAGAGTAAAAGATCCATAAAGCCTTACTGTATATGAAATAAAAATGCAGAGCTCTAGCTGATGTGCCTACTGTAATTATTTGATAGAAAAAAAATCAGCAAAATACCCTGGAGAGCAGGTTAGGCCATAAGGAATGTCATGACTACAAATGACTGCAAAAGCGAGCCCCATATGCAGAAAAATTGATGTCAAAGCTCTGACAACGCAAACCTACTGGACCAAAAACACTGCTAAATCAGCAGTACACACAGTAGCACTGCCCTGAATCTGCTAGTGTTTAACAGTGTTCCCTTTTATTTAACAGTGGCCTATTTGTTTTAACCCATTTCTAAAACATGCTTCAAGTTTATTGCTGTGGAACAAATGAAAGTCCACTGAGAAAAACGGGACATGCACCATTATGTGGAACATTTCCCAGGGTACCTGTTTCTGGCAAATAACATATTACTCAAGAAATGCCTCAAAATCTACCAGCACAGGTACAAACAGAAGAAAAACATTTACATACGAAGATGGTACATAAAGTAAGGTCACTTAAACTGTGGTGCATGTTCTCCCACTTAAGCACAAGGAGCCTGTAAGCATGCAGTGGGGGGTGGTGGTAGAGTGGCAGGCAGCTCCATTGTGGTGCATCTCTCATGAGCAGCTTATAAAGGGGATGGCGCCTCGCTCAAGGGCGCCTCAGGAATGTTAAATAAAACATATTCAGTCATGTAAATAACGGTGCATCAATTAGACCTTTACTCAAATTCTTTTAATTATATAAAATCACTAAATGCAAATTCTGCATTAGTTAGAAAACCTGTCAAAAATTCACTGGTCTCATGTTGACATATATAAATGTACAACTGTGAAAGTGATAAAGTTTCTTAATTTTTTTTTCTGAATCTAATTCAGAAGACTGAAAATTTTAAAGGCCAATTTAAAATTACTGCACCGTGAAGTGAGAAGAAAGGGGGCATAATGGGGCCATAGCAACATCAAATGAAAGAAAACGAGGGACACTGCAAAAAAGTGTTATCCTGAAAGTTGCGTGAAGGGGAAATTGCTTCTTTAGTATTAGTCACTCTTTTTAGCATTCTGTTGTCTCATGACTCAATTTTATGAGGGGCCGTCAGTGACATAATACAGAATAAATGCTTTCACAAATACTACTGAAATGTTCTCACAAACACTACTGAAATGTTCCGTAGTGTTTCACCAGAAATACTAGCAGATGGCCCCTTTTGGCTTACTCAAAAGCTTTTCATGAGGAGAAACCAAGGGGCGAAGAGGCTTGTGAATCTTTATAATGTATGAAAATAGCCAAAATAGATTAAAACTCTTTTTACTGCAGTTCACCTTGCAGAAAGAAAAGTAATAAGGTAGCTAGAGAGGCCAAGTAACAGTGTGAGAAATATTTAACATTCTGAGAGTTCTAGGACATTTTGTCACTTTGGATTTCATTCACAGTTAATCGTCTTTGAAAGCGAAGCACCTCTCTGATACCAAGCAGTGGAAGCGGTCAAAAGGAAGACCGGACTTCATGCTCCCTTGCCCTGCTATACATATATCCTTTGATCAATAAAAAGACATGATTTGGCAATAGGAATTTTTTAAAGACCTATTCTCAGGCAGTTAAGGGAGTGACTGTGGAGGGGCACTGCCTTCAATACCTGATGATTAGAATGTTTTCTACCAGACATTTCACAAGCCTGCATGGGTTGAATTTTCTACAAAAGACACTCTTCTGACTAAAACCTGGAACATGTACAGCGTTTACTGTACATATAAGCATACAGCAATGTCAGGATCAGAAAACATCCAACAAAGACGGCCCAACAAGGTACTGTGTGTTTTTCTAATTTCATACATTGCTGTTTGATAGCCTGAATGGAAAACTTGTCAATGCATTTTCATCGTCAATCACCTCCACTCTGGTGATGTTATGATAACATGCTCACTGAAGACAATGAGCTTCAAACTTGAAGCAGTAGATCAATACAAGGTGCAGGAAACAGGAGCATCTGAAAAAAATGTCAGTTACAAAAACAGGAAATTAGAACGAATGACAGCAGATAACAGCAGCCATGCTTGAGCAGTGAGTGGATGTAAATGTAGCAAGAGTAATGAATAAAAATGTTCGATGCAACAACAAATAAGAGAATGTATTAGCCTTAAAAACATTATTGGCGTGTGACTTTTGTTGACGGTCAGTTTGATTCTATTGGTGACCTTTTAAGTGAAATTTAAGTAAAAATTAAATTGTACAATTTTCCTGTCAGAAAGTTGAAGAAAAATATTGAACAGATTATGGATGTAGTGAAAGAGGACATGAAGGTAGTTGGTGTGAGAGAAGAGGATGCAGAAGACAGGGTTAGATGGAGGCAACTGATTTGCTGTGGGGACCCCTAAAGAGAATAGCCAAAAGGAGGATTAAGGCTGGAGCATGACAACTAACTGTTTAAAATAAATTCTCTTGTGTTCTGTGTCTTTTTGTAAATACAAACCATTAAAACAATTACAAACGGCAACTTAATCAGCTGAACCGGCTGGTACTGACACTTTCTGATGAATACCTGGCATCACACGTTCCTCATACCATTCTTAAACTGAAGGACTATGATGTTTGGCTAAAGCTCCATAATAATCCAGCTCTGAGCAATAGCAAAATCATTCCTTCTGGTGTTGCAACTACTTTTCATAAAACAATATCCAAAGCCAATTGGTTGTATCAACTAGAGTCAAAGCCCATGGAAGGAACGCATAAACTTAATGATTCTGTAAATGAATAAAGAAAGTCATTTGCTTTGGCTAAGTTCTTATTTAATGTGAGTGATCGTGTAAACCACTTACCAAAGACATTATACGCAATGTTTGAGCTGAGACTATCTGGAAGGAGGCCAAATAGACCCGTTGGAACTGTTTCCAAGGGTCAACATGGATAGCTCTCACATTATCAGAGAATAAACGCTCTAGTATATATAGCTTTCAATCGTAATTGCTGTGTGTTAATCTACCCATTGTAATAAAGACAATGTGCAGGTGTGGTAATCAAGGCCACAATGGCTACATATCATAAATAATCCTCTCATTTAAAGCTTGCTAACAGCATTTATTCAACCCTCGGTTTTATGGTTGACAAATGGATTTCAGTAATGGGACACTATGTTTTAAGGGCATCCTTTAAACAAAAACTCACTCTGGTTCTAAACCTTCAGTTTGATTTTAAGATAGTGATTTAAACGTCTTAGTTCAGTACTTATCCTTTCTCTAAACTGCTCCTGACACCGTCTGCGTGTCTTCGCGCCCAAGAAAAATGATGAGACATGTTGATTTGTAAGGAACCTTTACGATGAACTAGAAACACAAATCATGTGTGTGAGCAGCCAAAACATTCACTTAAATTCTCTCTTCTTTTGCTCAGATGCTAATTAAACTACACAGTCACATAACGATCATTTTTGAACAAAAAACTGTTTATTTTGTCTGTCATATTATACATTTTCCTTGAATTTAAAAGTTGCAAAGATAATGAGCATATAAAAAAGTCCACTTGAATGGGGACTAAAAGCAACATTTTTACTAGACCGATTATATTGGGACTACATTTTATCAAAGCTCTGTTGTGCATCTGTCTTACTTTAGAAATTATTGACATAAATATTACTTAAGATATTCTATGGCTTCAAAAGACATTAAGTGTCCTCAGACATCCTGATGTGGGCCGAATAGTGGATGCCTGGAGTGTGCAATGAGGTGGAAAATTGATTCCTCAAAATAAAAACCTAAATTGACAAAGAAAAAAAGTGTAATCAGCCTAAGGCTTGTTAGCTCATCATGCATTAATTGATTTTAAAAAGATGAAGCGTGTACTCATCAAAAGAGAAATGATCTGTTGGACTTATACAGTTAAAAAAGCAAATCACTGACTGTGAATGTGGCTTATCTTTTTCCTTGGGCAGGGGAATAAATCTTCTCTCTATTCCCAATGTTGGAGCTAATTATTTTAATTCGACTCACTCAGAGGATCCAACCACTGCCTATTTTCTGAAAAACTTGACTGTTACTTGCTTAAAACTGGATGTGTGAGAGGAACATCCTCAATGCTGATGGATGTCATTGGGGAAAATTAAGTGACAAAAAAATAAGCAAGACATTATGTGCACGAATATAGGCGTGCAAATGTATCCGAAAATTGAGCCCAGTTATTGTTTGGGTACCATTCAAGTGTTGCCTTTGTGTTTTAGATGAATTACAGAACAAAGACACAAGTGACATTTTCACATTAAACAGACTGAACACAGAAATGCAGGAGCAGATCGCAAATGATGGTGAAATAAAACACAGACATCATGACAATAGCTTAGCAACAGATGTATGTCTATCTTGTGCCAAATATAAGAAAGCCGTGAAGCCAGCGATAGAGACTGACAGAACTATTAAACCAACTCCTGAGGGAGTGGAAGCCCCACAGAGACATCTAAATCAGAAGCAGCTATACGACTTTTGCATGGGTCTTAAAATTGCCTTCATGTCCTACTGAGCAACAAAGCAGTGCAATCATGTCTTCTGCCAGACAGGAGAACTATATTAACAAAGTCTGAAAGTTTAGAGATGAATGATAGATATTTTTTGAGTTTACATAAGTCTTTGGGAATTACAATATATTGTAATGTTAGACAAGTCAAGGTAGTTTCTGACTAGAGGGAGAACCAGGATTAAACCTCTCAACATTAACATTTAATATAGTATCTTTTAATATGTTACAGTCTGTGTTGAAGAAAGGCTTTATTCAACAGTATTTAAAGATGCAGCTTATAAGGATGAATTTCATGGCTTTAAACCCTTATATTTGTACTCTTTCAGCATGGAAGGCATTTTGTTCTTTTATTGTTCATATTTATTGTCTTGTTTTTCTTTCGGCTTGTCCCGTTAGGGGTCGCCACAGCACGTCATCCCTTTCTAATACCAATGGCCCTCATGTCTTAAATCACTACATCTATCCTCCTTTCTTTGATCTTCCTCTTGCCCTCTTGTCAAGTAGTTCCATCCTCAACACCCTTTTACCAATATAATCCGGATGTCTCCTCCGGACGCGTCCAAACCATCGATGTCTGCTCTCTCTAACTTCAAAACATCTCACCTTGGCTGTTCCGCTGATGAACTCATTGCCTATTCTATCCAACCTGGTCACTCTTGGAGTGAACCTCAACATCTTCATTTCCGCCACCTCCAGCTTAACTTTGTCTCTTTTTTTCAGCAGCACTGTTAATAATCCATAAATCATGGCTGGAATCATCACTACCGTATAAATTGCAGTGGATTGAACAATACAGTAGCAATACGAGCTGCTTGACATGTGAGTTATCTGACATACGAGCTGTGGCGCTGTCCATATCTTTATTCAACAAACAAGAAAAATCCGAGAAGCGAGCCGTACTTCGGGACATTGCCACTAGTTTGTGAATGGATACAACATCAGCTACTGTATTTACAACATACGACTGCAACAACAAAATTTTTTGACCACAGTTAAAACATAGACAACTCCGAACTGAAGACCTTCCATCAAAAGGATCCTACTTTTAGGAGCAAACATAAAATATTCCTGTTCGTCTCAGGCTGTCAAACAATTTGCCTCTTCTCTGCACCACTGCACTGACTGGAGATGGACTTCAAGATGTTCTCAGTGGACAGTATATTTCAGACTTTACTCATTAGCAGCTACAAAGGTGTCAGACCAGGTGACAGAATAACATATCTGAAAGAGGGAAGCAAGGAAGGAAAGTCATCATGCTGCTGCCAGCTGAAGCTGGAGTAGCGGTGGCACGATGTGTTGAGTCAAACAAATGCTGCACTGATTTGCATTTTCATGCGTTGGCGCACCGAGATGTCCTGAGCCATGCTCATGATGGACTGCTTCCAGAGCAGGAGTCAAAACATGCCTTTATCGACACTGCTGACACACAAGTAATATATGTCAACAGTTATAGACACTGTCTGAGATGCAAAACGCCCAGTAATATTGCTATTAAGAAACAGAAAAAAAAAAAAAGCCAGATGAAACTAACATCCAACATGAACAGCTCGTCTAAACTAAGGACTGACTTTCAGCAATAACAGACTTGTGTTCAAAACTCTTTGCCTGCCTGCTGTCTGTTTGACATTTGTCTCCATGGCAACGGATTAGACCGTCTGGCTTCAGCATGGTTGTGCTGATTAAAGTGATGTGTTATGATAATAGTCATTGTAGGAGTATGACCTGAATATATTTACAAGGATTCTCATTGGATTTCTTTCTTGCCAAATGCAATTTAAGTTAAGCATCCTTCACGCTTGGATGTGTTTATGTAAGAGGTAGAAGATCAGCAGTAAAACGACAGTGATGGCATTGAGGAGCTGATAAAGAAACTAGGCAATATTTAAAAGTTTGGGATCTCACCTTGGCACACTACTCTGCAGACCAGCCTCCCTGGATGGTATGTGGATCTTCTCCTCCATGTGCGGCACCTGAGATGCAGACCCTCCTGTTGCTCTCTGTCCAGCTACTTGTTGTTTTTGCTGCTGGTCCTCCTCTTCATCCTCCATCTCCTCACTGCCTGGCTTATCCTTCCCTCGGCCCTCACTTTCATTGTCACTCTCCTCGCCTAAGATGTCATCCACCTAATTTAAGACAAAGGAGTTTTGTGACTTCTTTTTAAAATCTCTAAACAGGACACATTGAGATTTATGTAAAATTCTCTCCACTTTCAGTTATGGATTTAGCTAGTTTATAATTTGACATACCACCAATCAATATTCTCAAGTGTTCCAGAACTTGATATACAATTTACTGGCAAAACATACTTTTTCCTATTTAAACTCAATGCCTTTATTTTCAGGAGATCTTTGAAAAACCAAATTGTGAAAACCCATCACATTATATCTGAACCATTTTTTCCCTTCTACAAATAAATCAGGCTATGTGCTGTACATATCAGCAATTTTGCTGAAATAGTGTTTTTCATTTTCAATCCACTTAAATTTTTGCCAAGACTGAATACGGAGTATGTGAGTACTGTAATCTTGACAAAATTCTGTTGGTGACATTATACTAAATCATGATTTGGGACAATATAATTTATCAGTGACTACCTCATTTACAGTATGTTAGCAAGGTTGCAAGACCTGCAAGGTTCATTTGGTGGAACATTGACAAGCAGGTTATAAAGAAAGAAACTAAACTCAGTGGCAAAAATACACCTGTAGGCTGTTTACACCTGCAACAAAAGAAGAAGATCACCCATTGACCACAAGGCAGATGACAGAAGTACTGTATGCTAGGTGTACAAAAGTCCACAATGGAACTCCTTCAAGTAAATAACATGGATTAGTCTCTATACAAGTCCACAACTGTGCACAATCACTTGAGAGTAAAGCACTGGAATAAGACGGCCCTTCAACGCTTAGTGACTATTTTAGTCGGCAGACAAAGTAAGCTTGATCACTAGTCATCAGTGCTGAGCAATTTTGGCCATTTCTATTGTTGGAAATGCCTATCCCTAATTTATAGCTTTTCCTCATCAAAGTAGTCTCTGGTCAGTGTTTTTCTTGATAGCAGATGACCCATAGATGGTGTTGTGTGATAGAACGCCATGAAGCATAATGTACTTCTCACAGGAAGTATCTGCTGGATTCAATTTATGCAGCACTACCATAAATGTTTAGGGCAGGGGTGTGGAATTAAACAAGAACAACTTCTCAGTTTTGTTTCAACAAATCAGTGACAAATTTGTTAACACCGGAAAGGGAATTATTGTATTCTGATTTATATTGAAGACACTGTAGGTATATTCCCACATGTGAGTAAACCACAACATATTAATGTATTACATACAAATGTCACAAGAAATCACACACTTATATTTTTTGCTGGTCTATATTAATGGACAATAATAGTTCAACTCAATCTTTCTTGTATTCTTTACATAACTCCCATACACACAAGCTACTGTTCATTTAGAACAGGTTCCCAAATTGACAGGCAGCAGGTATTAATTGAATATTACTCAGTGCATCGTCTCGCCTCTGATTGAGCACACATCCCTATGGGAAAACCAGGATTAACACAGGGAGACAATCTCTTGGGGATGGAGCTGGGAACATTACTGGGGTCATGCCAGGTTAATAAAAGCCTTGTAAGTTATTCATTCAGGCTGCCAAACAGCAGTCTGGTAATGGTACAAGATAATGTGCCAAAAGCACGGATGATCTGGAAATTAAAAAAAATAAAAAAAGAAAGAAAACGCTCACTGAACTTGTTGAGTCAATGTTTTCCTTCGATTTCATTTGCTACATCAAATTCGAAAGAGAAAGGGCATGTGTCAACAACACGCAACTAAAAATGAGTGGTCAACACTCAAGTTTTCAGGTCAAGTTTTCAACTGAAATGTGTGAAATGGCACAAACCAGGATATGTTATTCAGCCTTCAGATTTTTAAAAATGGTAATCTGATACACTGTATAATACAATTCATTTTGACTCTTTGTAATACTGTATTATGAAAAATCTTTAATGTTTTGTCTCTGAAAATATGTGGCGACCCTAACCACGTAAGCCAGCTTTTTGCTAGCTGAAATCCAGCAGTGAGTTTAATGTGGGCGCACAGAAAGACAACAGTTTTATGTTAATGGTGCTGAGCTCACCTGAGGCCAAAGGGGAAAGCTAATAAACGCACATAGAATGAGAGGTAGGCACAAGCACAAAGACCTTTTCCATCTTCAGCTCATAACTGCAGTCACCCGAGTTGTTCATTACCCCAGGGTGACATTCAAGGCTAAATCCCTTATAGCTTCCAAGTCAAGGGCAAATCCCATTCCGATGGGTCCAACTCAAAATGTGAATTCACATCTTAGCAGGAATGGAAAAGATATACTTCTACTCCCACATGAGCAAACCACTCAAAAACACAAACTGAAACTCTTGTTCCTGAGCTAGAATTCTTGATAGCTCCTGAAAATTGGAATCAAATGATTTATTCACCATTACCTCACAAAACTACAAACAGCAGCTGAGCTGAACTCAGGGTAGTTATGTAAGGCTGAACAGAATACTTTGCAATGGAACACTTTCGAATGTGAAATATTTAAGTTCTTATATTAAGGGTTTCCATTTCTGAGCCGATGTGGCTGAAAAAAACGATCTGGACCAATTTGCTCGTTTTGGAATTAATGAGAATGGAAGAAAATTTGACAACTTGCCTCTTTCAAATGCATACAGATGTTTCTTTCAAGCTGACAAGGACTGCATCCCAAAGAAAAGTGGAGCAGTGGGAAAATTCATGCAGGCCCAGCTTAGTTGGGATAATAGAGTGGCTTGTAAGGGAGTAGAGATTTGCTGGTTTTGTCAGCATGATTGTTGACTGCGCCCGACCCAATAGAAATGGTTTGATATCATGTAATTTGTAATTGTGGATGTAAACACAAGTGAAATATGTGGACTTTGAACAGCAACACACACTCGAATCAGCTGGCTATTTTCTAAAATTTCACCAAACATTTTATTTTGGGCTATTTGTGTTTTTAGTAACTTGATTTAGAAAAATTGTCAAGTGTTTCTGCTTGCAGATTCTCAAATGTGAACATTTGTTGTTTTTTGTGAAAATAAAATAAAATTATGCTCCATGACCAACACCATTTGAGTGTAATCTGTTCATCTACTTATAATGTAGTATACCTGTTACTATGGTCACCTGTCCACTAACTCGAATCTTCATCTTTGTTAAAACAGGAACAATGAAACAGGTTGGTAGATGCTACATAGGTCTACCCAATTGGAGGAACTAAATAATCACAAAGAAACTGAAATAATTTATGTTTTGGTCTGTGTTTGACCAGTCAAAAGAACTGTGAAGTGGCCATCAATAAATCAATTTGTCAAAAATGTATTAGTTACTGTAGCAATGAAATAATGCAAGACATAACCTTGTTTCAACCACTTATAATATATGTTGTAGTTATTTTCTTTATGTGATATTAAAGTTATTATTGGGGTTTGAGCTGTTGTCAGGTTGTAGCCGCAAGAGGACATAAGCCAGTGTCTTATTGTGCCGGTCCCAAGCCCGGATAAATACAGAGGGTTGCGTCAGGAAGAGCATCCAGCGTAAAACTTTTGCCAAATCAAACATGCGAATAAAACCTATGACTTCCATACTGGATCGGTCGAGGGTTAACAACGACCGCCATCGGTGCTGTTGACCTACACGGTGCCGGTGGAAATTGGACTACTGTTGGTCGAAGAAGGAGAGGAGGAAAGTGTGTTCGTAGGATGGATGTAGTGAAAGAGGACATGAAGGTAGTTGGTGTGAGAGAAGAGGATGCAGAAGACAGGGTTAGATGGAGACAACTGATTCCCTGTGGTGACCCCTGAAGGGAAAAGCCGAAAGGAAAAGAAGAAGAAGAAGAAGAGCTGTTGTCAGGTTGAATAAACCAAATAATTCCGTCCTGAGCAAATGATAAAGAGATGCATTGACAATGAGATTAGTAGGTTCGGGTTTCCTCTGCTAGGCACGGCACAAGTCAATAACTGTAACATTTAAGTTCTGCTTTACTTGTCAATTAGGTATGGCAAAGCAAAACTGATCAGCCACATCATACCCCTGACAGCATGTCTACTCTGCAAGGGTTATGAAAAGGATAATTTGTCATGTTTAATGTCCACAGACTATATGTAAAACACATACAACTCCCACCACTGCCTTTCTACATTCCACAGCCGTAACATCTTATTAGAGGCTGGGACTTAATGTTAACAACACCTTTAAAGTGCTACGCCAATAAGTAGCACTCAGGCCTGGCCTGCATGGTCAATTGAGAAGCAGTTTCACAATAGGATTAGCAATGAACAAATTAAAGGAAACTTTTAAAACCATCAGATAGCACTTCTTCTGCAGAGTCCAGCTCTTGTAATTATGTGTTGTTCAATTAACTGTGGAAATTCTGATGGGTCAGCAGTAACTCTTCACACCAAAGCTGTTACTCTGGAAGAGTGAAGGTTCATGGTACATGATAGTGGATTAAAATGACCTTAGTGTATCTCATTCTAACCTTTTCAGGGACATTGATGAAGTCAAATTGCATTTTACTGGACAATTTTTGGAGTATGAAGATGAAGATGGGAGCAACATTAAGGAATACTTTGACATGAAGGTTAAAAGATGGACATTTTTATGTACATTATTACTAAACGATCAAGTGAATCTCTACTGCTACAAATATTATGCAGTAACTCTATATTTTGCAAACTCATGCAGAAGCTTGTCCTCTCCAGTAACTCTCAAGGATTATATCTTACCGAGGCTTGACAGATCAATACCTGAAGGCGGTGGGAGAGCAGAGATCACAGTGACTGATGACCGAGTGAGATCTCTTATGATCCCTGCCTTAATGAAGCAGGTCTCTATGGGCTGCTATAGCACCACATATCAACCCATTGACCTTTGTCCACATCACCATCTGTATAATCATCATTTACTTCTCATTAAAGCACATTAGGATTACATTTACTCTCATTTGCCAGATGAATCAAAATCAGTTAATACAGTCTTATATGAATCTAAGGAGATGCAGTACTAACTGGAGTCGGATTCAAATTCAGTTCTACAAAAACAGACTTTTGTTTTGTTTTTTACAAGTTAACAATTTTACACATTTAGTAGTGTTACTTCACCCAACCAAACTCACACAGGTGGGCTGGAGAATTCAGATTCAAGTAATAGAGAGGATGATGTAATCAGTTTCACTATTAGAAACATAATAAATCATTGAGGAATATAATGAAATATAATGGATAGGATAAATTACCTATAATATGAATTATAGGTACAGTATTTTCCGGATTATAAGGTGCACCCAAAAGCCTTTAATTTTCTCAAAAACCAACAGTAAGCCTTATAATCCAGTGCGCCTTATATGAAATAAAATTTAAAATAGGACATTCACTGAAGATGACTTCTCAGAAGAGTTCTCAGCTCTCAGCTGTAACTTCAACCCCCACGCTCTTGCCTATCTGGTCAGCAGCCCTGACAGAATACACAAGTCTAAGCTGCGCTCCCTTCCCCATACAGTTACCTACTGTTTCAGGTGTCAATCACATTTGCGAATCAATTGTAGCATGCCTGGCATCTTTGGCTAGCAGTGGTTTGGCTCTTGTAATTTGAGAAAAGGCTGCAGAGTCATGAATGTAATCCCTTTAGCTCAATCTAGTGGACGCATAATGCAACCACAGCCACTACAGTAGTTTCTATTCCATATGCCTTATAATGCGGTGCAGTCTATTCTGGTGAAAACGTTTTTAAAATAGGCCATTCATTGAAGGTGCGCCTTATAGTCCAGTGCGGCTTATATATGAAAAAAGTTTTAAAATGGGCCATTCATTGAAGGTGCTTGTTATAGTCTTATAAGACTATGAGACTTATAATCTTCTAATAGTCTTACAGTCTTCTTCTTCTGTCGGTTAGGTAGACCCCGTTAGGTAGACATACTGGGGTCTACCTAACATACAGACCCCAGTACGTCCGTATGGGGGACTGTTTGTCTTCTATGGTGACCAGCAGCACGGGGGCGCCACAGGGGATCGTGCTCTCCCCCATTCTCTTCACCCTCTACACATCGGACTTCAAGCACAACTCGGATACATGCCACATACAGAAGTACTCCGATGACACTGCGATTGTGGCATGTATCCTGGAGGGTGATGAGGGGGAGTACAGGGCATTGGTGGCTGAGATCGTGGAGTGGTGCCAACAGAACCAGCTCCAGCTCAACGTCTCCCAGATGAAGGAGATGGTGCTGGATTTCCGGCGGGCACCTCCCTTTCCACAGCCAGTGATCATCGAGGGCAGTGAGGTGGAGGTGGTAGGAAACTATAAGTACCTGGGACTGCAGCTAGACAGCAGACTGGACTGGTCACTCAACTCGGACTGTGTGTACAAGAAGGGGCAGAGCAGGATGTACTTCCTGAGGAGGCTGGCCTCCTTCAACATCTGTCCTAAGCTCCTTCTCATGTTCCATCAGTCCGTAGTCTCCAGTGTGCTGTCATACGCCATTGTGTGTTGGGGTGGTGGGGCCAGGAAAAGAGATATGGACCATCTTAACAGACTCATCCGCAGAGTGGGCTTAGTGGTCGGGCTGAGCCTGGACTCTGTGGAGACAGTTCTGCAGAGCAGGACCATGTCTAAAGTTAAGGCTATCATGAACAACACCAGCCACCCCCTGCACACCACCTTCTCCCAGCAGAGAAGCACCTTCAGCGGCAGACTGCTGTCACACAGCGCCTCCACAGAGAGGCTGAGGTCCTCCTTCGTGCCCAGTGCCATCAGGGGGTAGATGGCGAGGTTAAATGGATTTAATTTAATTTTATACTCTTTATATTTTAATTTTATACTGTTTATATTTTAGTTATAGTTTAGTATATGTCCTGTTCATGCTGCATGTGTCTGTTAGTGTAGTGTATGTCTTGTGGTATGTCCTGTGACGTCAGTGTGTCTCTTTTTCTCCTGGTGTTTATCCAGTATTTATTCATCATGTAATGCCTGAGCAGTGGATATGTACAATTTCCTCCGGGATTAATAAAGTATATATCTATCTAACCATCTATCTATCTAGTCCCGTGTGCCTTATAGTGTGGAAAATATTATAATTTACCTATAATTTGGCTGACAACCAATCTTGGGCCTACATATAGGCCCAAAGTAATGTCCTTTCAGAATCATCATGGAATGTTTGAGGTAATACTACAGTATAGTACCTGTGGCATTTTTCTTTGAGCATATCTGTAGTTTTACTGCTAGGGAGACATGTTTACTGTATTGTTTTTAAGTTTAGATTTAAAGATATACAATTGGTCATGATTTCCAACATCTCTCCTCTTTCTGATTTTATTTTAGTGTCAGGCAACCAGCTAATTTTACATTTTACATCTTTAAATGGAAAACCACTAATAATATCTTGTGCGGTCCAAAAAATTTAATTTCCTTGAGCAATACGTTTAATATAAATATTTCACCAAATGCTGCCTGTAATGTGTAAGGCTTGATAGCATAGTTTATCCTACTGTCAACAATGAAAGCAATCTGGAGGTATTGGCTATAATATTTGATTGTTTTGCTCATATGAGCATTATTTGTGAGTTTGTTCTTTGAATGGACAAAATTAACATTCTGTGTGCACTGAAACTTCTATGGAATTATGGCATCATAGATAGCAATGATATGTATAAAAATAAGGCTGCTAAAGTAAACTTAGCTTGTCACACACAAAACAGTAGAAATATTAAAACTGGTTGGTTTTGGATGGCATAGTATGGCTTTTACTCCCATGATACTGAATTAATTAAACGTTTATGAACTATTTGTTCTGAATTGAGTTTCATCTAGTCACAGTCCAAGACTGACTAATAATATTGGAAAAAGGGCTCATAGTCCATGTGGTACACTATCGAGTTACTGCCACTCATCAGTCACCTGGGGAACAATGATTTCAAAGAAAGGTCATTCATTTGGTATGCCACTGATTCTTTGCTGGACAACTCCGCACATGTTGGTCCAGGTAAACTGACACATACCACCATGTAACCAATGGTGACATTTAAATGTGAAGCTGTCTACCTGACTCTGATGTGTACTTTGCACCAGGTAATTAGGACTAGTTTTTCCTTTGCCCTGAAGATCTACAGTGTTTAAGAATGTCACAGTCTGCCCTTTAGCTAATGCTGTATGAGGAGGATGACATTTTAAAAACAGTATCTACAAATGACTCTTCTTGAGGGTCAATTTATTTATCCCTTTTATGTAAAAAAAGTATTTAAGATAAGGACCTAGAGTTAAACTCAAGAGATAGATGATAGAAATTGATGCCAAGTCTTGGTGGTGTGCTGTCTATTTCACACATACATAGCCAAACCACGTCCCCATTACCTTCACTTTGCAATTTTTATTACTTACACACACACACACACACACACACACACACACACACACACACACACACACACACACACACACACACACACACACACACACACACACACACACACACACAAAATATTTATACAACTTTAGAGAAGTCATGGTTTGGACTGATTTTGGCTATTTTTAAATGTAATTTATTAAATAGATTGTTTATTTGACTGTTTGGCAAGACACAATAAATTTCAGTGAACCTAAAGCTTCTGCTTTTTTTGATCAGTTTCCAGCTACATTTGTTGGCATCAATTTGGTTGATTTCATTCAGGTCTTAAAGAAGGAGGAGCATTTTGAAGGTGTCTAAACCTTCAAAATGGAAGACGTTTTCTACCAAATTGACCCAAAACCTTAAATGTAAAAAAAAAAAAAAAACAGCCTGATGGAAGAAATATGAATAAATCTTTGCCGTTCGCCTGTGAACTTCACTCAGTATTATGCTCCAGCTCTGTAAATGTCACATTTACACAACAAGCACTGCTGGTGTTTCGAGTACAATGCCTGCTGTGAGCTATGAACACCTAATTAACAAACTCAAACTTCAACTATGATGTGTTGGAGTGCTATATTAGCAAGAGGCTGGACTTTAATGAGACAGAAAATTAATGTTATGGTCATGCTACCATGGCAACATTGTGTTTCTGCACTTAAAAAAAACTTTGCAGACCATTACTCTTCCAATGAGCTATATGAATTGCATAACAAAAATTCTCAACATCTTTGTGACTGAACATGTCCTCCTTAAGAGTCATCCTTAAACAGTGGGACTGACAGCAAAACTGCTGTTTTCCTAGTTTATTGAATTGTGCATTTTATTTTTTATGGACATGGTCTTTTCAAATATTCACAACATATTGTTAACATTTCATGTTGAGCCTCATGAAAAATCTTTTTAAATTATACATTCACTGGTTTTAAATTACCCCATATTCACAGGGGAGGAGACAGAGAACATATTTCAGTCTAATCACTGCAGCTCAGACACAATAATACAACAGGACTGATATGACCACTGACATTATGCATCATTACCAGATTAATAATAGAAATTTCCTGGTTGCTTTGAGCTTCAGTCATAATGATGTCTAATGGGTACAAAAACAAATGTAGTCTTTGAAAACATGTCCTGCCTTTGCAGCGTTGCCAAACATAAATTGTAATAAGAGTAATTACCTGTCGAGACAGGCAGGATCACTGTGTTCAAAATGCCATCAAGACTTTGGTGTAAGTTTTAAATAAGTAAACTGACTACATCTTATTTTAAAGTCAGTAATTGACTGTTCGCTACTCTTAACAAGCAATTATCCAATCACAGCTTAGTAACATGAACAAACATCAAGCTAAGACTAAAAAGAATTTTAATGATCATAATCCCTCTCCTGTAGTGTGTGATGCTCCATTGTTTTCTCATCCTGTGCACAGTTGAGATTTGCGAGAACGTAATCTGTGGAGATTCTCCCTATGTGCGTAATGAAACCTGATTTCACCACTGTAATAAAACATGTGAATTATCAGGATAGTTAGAGATGGCTCAGGCTTTCTGAAGTGGGGTTATGTGTGGTAATTGTCCATAGACGGAAGGTGGCGGTTGCCATGACTCCAGATCGACGAAGCAGACAGAAAGTAAAATGAAGCCACTACATTTTTCTATGCTCTTTTCACAGCCACAAGTGCCCTGCAATCACACAAGGTTGCATTTTTGCAGGCAGAAAGAGATGAAAGATGGTACAAGATTCCGTTTTTTTTTGTTTGTTTCATGTTTTTTTTAGCTGTCATACGGTGCTTACATCAGCTTCTCGAAGTTGGGGTCAGCCACTTTAGAGGACATGGGATGTTTCCTTGCATCTTCTTTAAACACATGGGTGTAGTCACTGGTCATTTAAGGCAAGACCAATCAGAACAACACCCAGGTCATCCAATTAATTTTGAACAGAATTAGATTTCATCTCAGGATCTGTACGCTATATTCAGTATTTAGTTTCAAGGTAAGAATAAACAAAAGCTACTTTGTCTGCTTTTGAACATTTTAGTCAATACCTATTCTTAGTGGGAAAAAAATGACTGAACCACAATCAGATGATAATTTGCAGTTTTTACCTAGAGGCAACCCCTTTACTTCACAAATGTATCTAATGTTAATATGCATGTAGACCAAAATGGCCAAAAATATATAAAGCATCATTTATTTATTACTGGAGAATATTGATTAAAAAAAGCAAAAAGATTCAATGGAACCAGTGACATACTCCCATTACATAAAACAAAGGTTAAATATTAACCACAAGCCAAAATGTGTCGTCACTTTGAATATGACTTGCCACATGTGCTGTCCCATGTGACAAGCCACAAAGCTTTCTGTAGAATAATCATCTCCCGAGAGGCTTTTAGAGATGCCAAGGACCTCCTTTGCGCAATCTTCCCCACTGAAGCATTTGCAGAATTCAGACACCATTAAAGTGTATAATCCTAGCAGGAGGGAGGTGCACCGCTGAACCACTCTCAGACATTAGTATTCATGTCACCTTTATTGTTGGGGGGCGGTGTCATGATACGGTAAAGATTTGAGTATCAGACAAGGTGGCATATATAGAATATTGGAAGAAAAAATAAAGGCTTCTGTGATAAATTCACTGACATTTATAAATCTGAGTTTAGATTATTTCTGTAATCAACATGTGCCAAAAGCTGCCTGCTGGAATCAGATGACAAGCTGTGTTAAAAGGACAGTTAAACCCATAATCAAAAATACATCTGTACTGTTATTTTACCATCCAGACTGCTTTTGTGAGTTGTGACTTTTATAGATGTTAGCTGTACAGATTTCTGCAGTTTCTGTATGTAATGGAACTAACTAGATCACTTGTGGTACCCAAATTGCATTTGACAAACTAAACTGCATCTTGGCCCTGTAGAAATCGACCATCATTCCTCAAGAGAATCCACAGACCTTGCTATGAGTTTGAACGTTCATGACAGGAACTATAACCACACAGGAGGAAAAATGCATTCAAGCCATCAAATCTTACACTTCAGCTGAGAAAGATTTAACTACTGTTTTTCATTCTACACTATCAATACCACAAATTTCACTCCCATGAAAGGATGCATGTTTCCTTCTGCACTGATATGTTGTAATTCAGCAGAAATTAAATGTGCTTTGAAAATGCAGTTGTATTGGGGAAAGAGCTGAGATTATCTCCAAAACTCAACTGCAATAAGAAACAAACTGTATTATAAACTGTATATAAACTGGATGATGTAACAAAATGCACACGGCCAAATCTGAACAATCTGATCATTCAAATGCATAACAGCACCAACTTTATTGCATGGCTCCACATGTATTGACTGTAATTTACCACACTTAATAAGAAAATGTGCCAGTGGTTTGCAGGGAGTAAATGTAGAATGTTTAAAAAAAGATAATGTAATAAATAACTTTCTCCTAGCAGAAAATTCTTAACAGAGATAAGAACAGGAAAGACGGAGTGAAGTTTAGTCCAAACAACAAAGAATCCTTTATGTGGGAGAATCTAATGCAAACAGAAAAAAATATTTATAGAGATACATGTGACTGCTTCAAGTAGCACAGAAGCACTTTTCTCCTTGTATGCGTCATTTCCCTGTCATTAGGGTAAAGAACACAAGCTTACAGGGAGGGGTGACGCTGCCATGCACATACCTCCTTGTCCATACTCTCCAGATCCTCCTTGCAAAGTGTGTAAAGAGGCATAGTTTCTGACATGCTTGGCTGTCTTTTCCGACGGGATGGTCCTGGCTGCTCGTCGTCTTGGCTACACCCTGATGCATCATCTTGATGACTGTCTAAAGTTCCCCTTTGGAAGAAAAAAAACACACAAAAAAACCCGTAAAACCATGAATAAAAACTACAGATGTTCATTAGATCAAAAGTAAAGTTCTTCAGCAGTTTTCTGTTACTGGTCTGGATTATATGGATGTGTCTTAACCCACTAAAGTCAGTCATGAATGACCTTGACCTTGTTTTCTCAAGGTCAAGGCCATCATCTCATTTCCATTCCCTTTGCCGCCCGAGTAATGTCCTTTTGGTTTCATCTTTCTCGCTGCAATGATTGTGAAGATATTTGGTGGACTAACGAATGAACGGACGAACACTGACAATTATGATACATCACTGCTTTGAAGCAGAATGTAATTAACAGAATCAACTGGTACGGTGGCGCAGTGGGTAGCACTGTCGCCTCACAACACGGCGGTTCCGGGTTCGAGTCCCGCTCTGTGCGGAGTTCGCATGCTCTCCCCGTGTCTGCGAGGGGTTCTCTCCGGCTTCCTCCCACCTCCAAAAGCATGCACTTCAGGTTGATTGGCCGGTCCCAAAAATTGCCCGTAGGAATGAGTGTGTGGCTCCGCGGTGCACTGGCATCGCGCCCGGAGTGTCCCCTGCCTCACACCCTATGCCAGCTGAGATAGGCTCCAGCTCCCTGTGACACGCTATGGCGGATGAAGCGGCAGAAAATGAATGAACTTTTATTCATATGACAGTCACTTCTTCACAAATATACAAATGTTAAATATTCGATTCATATATGTTTTAATGTCCACTATCAGGATTACAATTCAGATTTTTTTTCCTGTTAATTTTACTTTAATTTGAAGTGGATTCCATTCCACCCACCTATTGTTTTGCAGACTAAATGACTGCAATCATCTCATCTCGAAAAGTGGGGTACACCCTGAAGAAGATACCAGCTTGTTGCCAAACAAAACAAAAGACAAACACACACACACACACACCAATTCACCTAAGCTGCATGTTTTTGGAAATGACAGGAAGCTGGAGTACCTGGAGAAAACTCATGTAGACATGGAGAGAACATACAAACTGCACCCAGAAGGGAATTATTATCTAAAACATTCTTGCCATCAGGCAATAGCACTACCCACTTAGCCACCATCCCAACCCTTGAAACAGATTCTTGTGATACAAATGTTCACGTGAAGGGAAAAGAATTAATTTTCCTACAAAACATTCGGTAATTAGCACATTTTTCACTCTGCAGCCAATTTGTGGATGTGGACTGCTTGGTGAAACATTGAAGGCTTCGTGTGAAAACCCATAGTAAGCGCCACAAAGGCTTTCTTTCAATAAGAAAGGCCCTATAGTTGTAAATTTTATGCATGTGGGTTGATGATGATGATGATGATGATGAAGGGAAGACACCGTTTTCATATTAGCACTTGGCAGATTGTAATTGAACACACATTTTTAGATGATTAAATTAAAGTTCATGCAACACCCACAAAACTCCACACAGTCTCCAAGCCATGAATTATGTGGGTCAATTTCATGCTTGCGATTATTAATTACAGTATCATCACTGACTTTTCAAAACATCTTAAGGAACTGTGACGGTATACTAAAAGATGAGACTTCATTCATCTGGTGTGAAAAGTGTCTGGACCACAGCCGCAGTGATAAACATACAGATGGAACACATTTTTCATTTGCATCTTTGACTGACAGATGAACGACAAACAAGGCAGAAGATCATAGAGATGACCATTAAGCTCTTCTAGCATCTGTTGCATCATCTTCATCAAACTAAAGGTTGAAATTAAATGAAGAAATATCGAGAAGTGCAGATATTTATGGCTGGATCCCTCTAAGCCCAATTTAAGGTTAGAATTTTACACACATTTTCTCTCAAGCTATATGAAGTGAATAGGATTTTATTCATTTACAACCACAACATAAAAATTAAAATAATAAAAGACAAGCTTCGAAGCCTAAATGGGAGTCACAGTGCAGAGTCACTCTAATCAGATGATAATAATCCGTGTAAATAAAAGTTTTGTTGACACAGATTTATGTACCTCAGCCGGCAGCTAAAGAGGGTAATACCTGTCAATTCATGGAAAACTGTTACACTGCATTAAACAGCTGTTTTAGTTTATACAGAAGCGGGTAATGGAAATCAGTGATTTGACAGTCAGGCTAGGAGATATCAATACATGTATACTTGAACAGCAAATACAAGACTGACACCATTCGACTTAAATTCAGAGGCATACGTTCTTCTCAGGCCGTTGGCGATAACTAACAGCTCAAACCAACTGAAGTCTCTCAATTTGATATACAGCAGTTCCCAGGGATACTAACATCTGAGTTATGAGCAGTCGAATGTTCGCACCTCTGGGAACTGCTGGGTGTTGTTCCCCTTCCAGCGACAACTTCTGCTGAACAGCACTGCTTTATACGCGCGTCTCCAACAATCATCTCACTTGTCTCGCTCTGTTCATTGTAGCAATTATAGACTGAAATTTAATATGCCAAGAGTGTCTAATTTACGGTCACAATAGATTCCGAAAGGCTGTTCATGAGCTCAATTGTTCGTAAATTATTATATGTTAAACGTCAATCTATAGCAACCTTGCAACTGCCCACCAAACCTACAACATGACTGGCAGAAAGCAATTGGAACCTCTGATGAGGTCACGTTGAGGGCGTTCCTAATCTTCAGGCCCCGTCCACACGATGCCGGAACTTTTTGAAAACGCAACTTTTTTTGACCCGGCATCGACAACGATTCGCGTCCACATGACAGCATTTTCAAAAAATCTCCGTCCACACGTAAACGCATCAGTGTGTTGATCAACACGTGTATAAGCAGAACAACTCCGAGAACGACAGGAGAGAGGACCGAGACGTGTGGAAATTCACGCTGTTCCTCCTGAAGGAAGACCTCCATCACAGAGTTCTCCCACCAGCAGGCAGCGCGTCCTGGTCTGACCCAGAACTGGCGTCGGCGTCTTTGGCGAGGAACGTGAATGAATGAATAAATACATATATAAACTTTGACACATAAATAAAGAAACAGACAAACAAATATTTAAATGCAAAGCATGTTTATCAACGTGTCTTCGACGTGGAGCTGTTATACATCAGAAAATAGCCGGTTTTAGCTCCGTTTGTACATGTAGATATGGGTCACATGCATGACGTCACATTTTCGTTCCGGATATCTGCGATGTCGTGTGGACGGAAGGCGTAAACGCAACAAAAAAGTTGCACTTTCAAAAAGTTCTGGCATTGTGTGGATGGGGCCTCATGAGACACAAAAGAAACGCTATGAAAGAGACCTGCTTTGACTTGAGTATTCAAGGATTTATCAATTACTTAATCCAACATCGCTGCTGCTGTTTCTAAACTTGAGTGCAGCTTTCTGACACTGTGGACTATGACTTACTTCTAAGCAGCCTGGAGAAGCACATTGTTTTCAGTGGAAAGTGGATTTTTGGTTTCACTGGTGTTTATCAAATGGAACCCAATGTGAATATGACAGCACCACAATCTCAATGAAGTCAAATATTATTGTTTCCCTCTAGTCCAGTTTAAAATTCCAGTCTCATATCAAGACAGCATTTTTTGAGTACTCCTTTATGTTCCATATATGTTAATTATCTTCATGAGATGCAATACTATATTGAGTAACAGTTTAAGACAAGAAAAGGTTGTAATTTCCCAAAGGGGTAAATTTCTAAATTAAATTTACAAAACGATTTTTGTGCTACAGAGCACCGCAGAAGGAATAGTCCTCAGCAGCAGGCAGCATTTGTTAAAAACACATTTTGGTTACAGTAATAACTAGCATTACGATATAGATAATTCCTTCTATTTGCCAGCTGCTCATTAAGAACATGGCAGATCTCTTAATTAACGCTCAATATCGCTTAGAAAAAGGTACAACAGGAATTGAGATGAAGCAAATGCTTAAATATCATCAAGGTAACTGAAAGAGCACACAAAATATCCAGTTGTGTATGATACATCCCTGTTATTTTTAACTGCACTTTTGTCATTACCTGAGACAAGACTGTTCTTTTTGATCAGGGACCAGCAAAGACCCTGACACTTGGATGTATGGTGACGGCCGTGAAACCTGAGGGCCCGTGCGAATCAGCTTCCCTGTGACGGGATCGTATGTCCGGACCTCAGGGGCTGAAATTGGAGGTTTGTGGTGGACAGCAGCTGGGTGGAAAAACGGCTTCTGAGCAGAACCCAGATTGTCAAGGAACGCTGCTGGATTGTTGCTCCTTCAAGAGACAAGAATGTTAGACAGGTGTGATGTATTACAATATATGAGAAATGGTCTGACGTAAGAGCTTCAGATATAGCTATGTATGACCGTGGTCTTTATATAGATATTTTACCGCAGTGACTTGGAGAACTCTTCCTTCAGTGGGTAAAGTAGCTCCTCTACCCTCTCCCAGCGTTCCAGACAGCTCCACAGCCAATCAGGGCTGACAACATGGAGGTGCTTACAGCCTTGCGCCTGTCGAACCTTCTCGGTACCTGGGTGACAGGAGTGAGAGACAAAATTTTTTTCTGGAAAAGGTATTACAAAACACAGTTTCAGTTGGCTACATAGTTCAGAATCATTTTCAGGAATCTCTTTCCTGGGAAAGAAGACAGGAAAGATTATTATGTCAATACTCGAAGAAGGAAGTAAGATGTTTTCTCAAGCCACTGCTTTTTTTCCCCCAATAGTTTTCTCAGAAATCCAATCACGTTGTGTTTAGTTAAACCTGTTTGGCACAAAGACTATATAAGCTCACTGGGTTATTTCTGTCATGCATAGTTAACAGTCACATGATGTTCACATATTGAGACTGTTTGGCCACATGTCCTGCTCACATTCCACAGTAATCCTTGTCTTAAAGCTCTTTGTTGCCATGTTTAGTCATTTTATAATAACTTAGACATCACAAGAAGAATTTGAGGTCAATGATACTTTATGAAGTAATTGTACTGACTAAAAAGAAAAGGGAACATTATCGGTGATTCAGAGCAACAAGGCTATGGGCCTAGTGGCCCTGTGAGGCTACAATGAGGAAGCGTGTACTGCAGGACAAATGTATCACGTACAAAATAGGTATCTAATTTGCATTATAATTCCATTTGTATCTTTATTCATTTCAGAAATATGACAAAAATGCAAGAGAAGGTGAAAATAATCTAGCATAATCATCAAAGCGGTGATGACTTGTAATAGTCAGTGTTCGTCCTTTCGTTCATTGTTCGTATGTCCACTAAATATCTTTGCAACCGTTGCAGATAGAAAGATGGAACAAAAAGCATATTACTCGGATGGCAAAGGGGATGAAAATGAGATGACCTTGACCTTGAGAAAAATAAGTCTCTAACTGCCTTGTTTTGGTATTGGATTCTTCCTTCAATCAATCAAGTTTCCCTCCACAAGTATTGAGACTAATAGAGGTCGTTAAGGCTTGAATTAACTCATTAAAGGGTGATTGCAGTTGAACTGCTTTCCCCTCCAGTGGGTGAGGTTTGTCATTGTGATGCACTGACCCCTGTAAATTTTAAGCTCAACAGATAAGTTACGTTTATCATGGTTATCATGTTATCCTGGACTCCAAATTGGAATTTGTGCCAAATCTGAAAATGTTCTTTTCAACGAGTTCTGATATATCTGTTTCAAGAAAGAAATAGACTAAAAAAAAACCAAGAATGACAGCTGTTACAAATTCTGGGATAATAAAAATTTAAAGACATCCCTTTTATTATGACAGCTTGATTTCAGTACGTTCATCTTAAAATGAACAAGGCTGTCACAGACTGCAGCATCCCGCAACACCCCTGAATTCAAAATTTTACCCTGACCTACTTGCATAGGTCAAAGATTTAAGCTAGTGCTCTGACCTACTGTCATAGATCAAAGCACTAGCTTTGATCCACGGTCTTACTCACACTGGCCTTCTCCCTCGTCTTTCTATCTTATCCAGTTCCTGAGTGTACAAAAGTGGAAATTTGACCTTGACCTAGTTTTCTCAATGTCAAGGTGATCATCTTATTTTCATTCCCTTTGCCGCCCGAGTAATGTGCTTTTTGTTTCATCTTTCTATCTGCAACGGTTGCGAAGATATTTGGTGGACATACTAACGGACAAATAGACGGACACTGACAAGTACACTACACTACCACTTTGAAGCGGGATGTAGACACGACAGGCCTTTAAAGAGGTGACGATTAGTGGAAAGGTTCGAGGCAATAAGGCAAAGCGCATTTATAAGAAGCGGGACTTTTGCATTACAACCGTAGATTATGCAATTGAGTAATACTGTACAAATATAATATGAACTATGAAGTAAAACATTTGTAATGTAACTGTCTCCATTTAGAATTCAAGGAGGGAACAGTTGGCAACAAAATGAAAGAAGACAATTTATAAGGTAGACAAGTAGCTTTGGAAAATCAGTAAGTACTCACTTAATAAACATGAGAAACATATTATTTAGGAAAACATGAGCTTTGGACCAGATGGACACTTGTCAAATGTGTTGTTCAGACAACATAATGGGCCTTTTCAACAGCTCTTTCTAAACTAAGTGGCACACTGGTCATGCTGCCCCGATTCCATCTGATTTTCCTCTCCATCTGATGTACTGTCTAAGATGATTGCCAAGTGCTGCTCTCAGCCAGGGTGCCTCCCAAGGCAATGGTGCCATGTTCTGTGCTTGTATTTATAAGGTAACAAGACTTTCAGAAATTTGCTCAATTTTAGAACTCCTCAGAATAATATTTGCATCTATAACTATCAGAAAATGTGATATATAATAGCAGTCAAAAATTTGGACACACCTTCTCATTTAATGGTGTGTCTTTATGTTTATAACTTGCAAACACGGTAAACATCAAACCTATGAAACAAGATAAATATAATTATGTAGCAAACACAAAATTGAGAAAGAACTGCCTGCCACTCAACCTCACCTGCATGCCCACAGGACCTTTGTGTGTTATGGGCCTGTACAGACTATATAGATGCATGTAAAACTACTAACATGTGTGTAAAGTGGAGTCTTAATTTCCCCTTGGGGATTAAAAAAAGAAAAATATTAACATAAAGATCACGTTTCAGTCAAATTAATGTAGTGAACTCACCAGCTCGTGCTGCTATGAGATGTGTTGTCCGACTGGGATCTTTTGAGCTAAGAAGTAGATTCCTGCCAATCTTGGCCCCCAGTGCTTTGGCGTGGTAAAACTCCCGGGTCCTCTCCATGGGGTAGTTGGTTGGGTACAAACCGCTGAATACTAATGTCATACCCTCCAGTGTCTTACTTTTCAGCTCCGGGACAATCTTTCGGATGTCAGGCATTTCAGAGACTTCCTTCTTCATGAAGGCCTCATAACGGGTGAAATACTCTGCGTGGATCCTCTCCAGCACCTCCTCCAGGTAGATCAGGTGATCATCCCGGTCATTATCAGATTCCTCCTCCTCCTCATCCACATCTTCCATACTCTGGTCTAGCAGCTCCTCGCCCATAGTGACTCCAGAGAGTTCACTATTCTGAGATTCTGTTTCAGGCTCCCTCCTATCCGAGAATCCATTTCCCAGCTCGGGGTCTGGGAGAAGAACTACTGAAGGTTCTGTTGCATCAGAGGTGGTTTCTCTGTTATTTTGACCCTTACTTTCTCCATCAGCAAGCTCTTTTGTCATTTTTAATTGCTCAAATTTCTTTACTTGGCAAGACTTGCCTTCATTGTCACTTTCTGGTGAAGGAAACTTTTCTGTAATGGAGTCACTGTCACTGTCACTGGAAAGGTCAAAATCCAAGTTATTGGACTCGTGGATTAGTGCTTGCAATTTTGCACCATCCTGTGACACGGGTGTTACCAGTGTCCGGTTGCACTCCTCAACCTCCTTATCATTCGTTCTGTCACCCACATGAGTTTCCTTTGATTCCTCTCCAGAGTAGGCCTCAGTCACCAACCCTTTACCTTGTCCCGATTCGTCCTCCACAACTCCTGAAGGGTGTGTTCGTTCAATTGTTGGTACTCCCTGAGAAGGCTGAGATGTTGTGGATTCCTCCTTTCCAGAAATATTGAGGTCTTTCGCTCTTTTCCTGAAGCCGTTATTTTGCTCATCTCCACCAAGTGTTACTAGTGAATCCCCGCTCTCTGCCGTTCCACTTGGTGGTCCTCCTGCTGGAACCAGACAAGGTGACAGTATTCATGGATTCATGCATCGGACTCAACAGCTACACATTAAAGTGTTTTAGGCTCGATTACATCAACCAATCTGGAAACTATTTCCTGAATGACATCCACTTTTCCTAAGATTTTGCAATCGTACAAACTGCTCCAAAATGTCCCAGTTCTGCCCAACAAACTTCTTGGTAACTACTGGAGTTCCCCGAGTCCCTACAGCCCAAATGACCCTCATACAGCATGAATTAAAATTGAGTAACAGCCTGTGAACAACATACAACAGTTGAACAAATACTCATTCAAACCCAGCAACACTGTGCATTGACTTAGAAGTGTTTATGTCAATGTGTTGCTGTAGGTAAAGCAACATTTTACTTGAACATGTAGAGTTTCTCTGACCAACATTTGACTTGCAAAGCAACAACTAACTTGCTTGAGGCAAAAAGAGTTCTGCTTAAATAATTTGCATTTAATCAAATTTGTTACATACAGTATTTGCACAAGGTAAAACATTTGTGAAGCATTGATGACAACTGATAGCTGAACATGTGCCAGTTCCCCTCCAGGGCACTGCTGAGATGCCCTTGAGCAAGGTACCAAAGCCATGAAAAATTGCTCCCAGTACTTCACATCACACTCTTCATTCTATGTCTATAGACCCTTTGTGTGTGCTCAGGTCTAGATGTGTTTGTGTACCCTGTGTTGAAGCGTATAAAGAATTTCCCCAGTTGTTGGATAAATAAAAGGATTATTGTATATTTGCAGACATCATCATTATGTAACTTGCAGCTTTTGAAGGAGTTATCATTAATTGATGGGACGGCGTGAGAAAGGGTGTAAATGAGGGGAAACACCAGCTGGCCCCAAGCTGCTTCTTTCCTGCCAGAAGATGAAGCTAATAATAGTGAATCTTTGAAAGCGATTCCGTATTGCGAGGTCCATGCAAGGAGTCTGGGTTCATCACGTAAACTCTTGATGCTGGCTGAACGTCAATGCATTGTAGATTTATTGTCTGCGTACAGCCTGGATTTCTCTCTATAAAATGACAACTAGAGAATTCAGTAATCCATAGGAACTATACGGCAGTACTGTTTACAAAAACAGTTCCTGTGTAATACCCTGTTCATTTCTAGTCTGGTACTATTCAACTATCAAAACAAACAGGAAAGGTTTCTTTTCTTGCTGCTATAAATTCAGTCATTCAAATTTTAACAATTACCAGTGTTAGTGAGTTGTCCTCATTAAATAGTGTGCTTTATCTATTTTTAACTCAACTCAAAGATAGCCGAGCTTCACTGCTTTTGTCTTTACTTTCAGTTCAGTACAGGTACAATAATTACATCTGCTGCCAAGGAAATTACGTTTTCGCCCATGTCCATTGGTTGATTTGTTCAGATCCAGTTCAGATCAGATAGTTCAGATCCAGATAGAGATAAAGGGGCGGACAGGAATATTTTGGAAGATTTTCATGACAGAACAAAATAGAGTTGGGGCATGCAGAACAGATTTGCATGAAACTTTGAGCTCAGTGTAGGTGCAGATGTAAGCTCTATTGAGAGTCATCCTAATTTAAAACTGGACTTAAACACTGGTATCATACAGTTGGTGTCTGCTTTTACTGACCTCTCTCTAAATCTCACCTGCCAAGCAATCAAAATAAAGAGAGTAATCATTCTGTAATTTAGACATTTTTTGAATGTGATTTATAAACTGCAAAAAATGTGTGGCCACTGCACCTTTTCTTTCCATTTGAGCTTCCCGTGATCCAGGGGGAGCGTTGATGTCCCCTGTGCCCTGGAAGTAGATGTATTTCTTCACAGTGATGAGGTTGGGTGCAAACTTCCACACATCCTCTCGATCATCGATAATGCAGACCATCGAGTCGCCACAAGGGAACAGATTCCTGTAAGGAGAATGGTGCACAACACACTAACTAAATTTCTTAGCTCTATTTTTACAGATAAATGTAGTGAGGTCATGATTTATTGTAGTTTCACTGTGGTGATGTTCCAATGACAGTATGTTCCCATGAAAAACAATAAGAGGCTCTTCAATTTCTGACAAGATCCATCCAACAAATTCCATTTGCAGGATGTCACCAATAAATTTTCATAAGTGACACTGATACAGAAATAGATGCCTATTCTTTGTACTCATTTAAAGGGCAAAATGGTCACTACTACCAAGAAGAACAATAAAGAATAAACAATGAAGAAAACAAATGTCTAGAGAGTAGAGAGGTGCAGAGAAACCACAAGTACCAGCGATTTACTTATTGGTCTTTGCACAAGGCAATTCTCACCTAAGATTTCCTGTCTTTGAGAAAGGATCAATACATTCATCTCTTGAGAGGATTCGATGTGAGAAAAGCTTCTTTTCAGGATCCAGAAAACCTAAAAATAAAAAAAAAATGAATAAGAACAAAAATGAAGTAAATAAAGAAGTAGTTTATAATCAGGTTCTAAATATGAAATCCTAGGTTTCCTCATCAAGGCTACACAGAGCAGCAAGCTTTAGAATGCAACACACCACATTATAATCAATGGAATGTGCTGTTTTATATATAGCCATCTAAATTTCAATACATCACAATACTTTGTTTTTCCTCAGTTTTTATTATTAGGTTTGCTATTTTTGCCTTAAATTAAACAAATGGATGAAACTTTGAACAGAGGTAAAATAAGACACTCTGGCCAGAGCCTCTTGGACTAGAACTGAGGACGTCAATAGTCTGAACAGTGCTCTGAAACATGCCAACCCCCCTGTACCAGGGCCAAGTGAAAAATCCAATTCAAATTGCATTAAACATTCATCATATGGAGGCAGAACAGTAAAGGACTGGGGCTGCTGTTCTTATAGACATTAAGATGAAAAATTGCAGCCTGAATACCAAAAAGACAGAATATAAACAAACTACCTATACTTCAATGTAATTCAGCCTTGAATCATAAACTGAAGCATTTTCATTTCAAAGGAAACCAGTCAGCAACCTGCCAAATGCCTCTAAAAATAGACTGAACATGATAGGACAGTATTATAAATCTGCATATTTGACAGATAACCTGCCAAAAATGTTAATGAAAAACATTAACTGGCTTAAAATGCGTTTCAAAATGCATCACTCCTACTGCAAAAGACACATGGTTGGTGAACCGTCGTCTCAAACACAGAATCTAAACATGGACAAACAGTGACCTCTTATGGAGACAAGCAGATAGTACAAGTGGAAAGCTAAAAGTTTCATCACTCAAAGTTAAAATACTTTGAATTCTGGATTTTTATGTGAAGAATAAAGTCTTACGTAATCAGTGGCTTTACTTTGAGACTGCTGTACAATACAAAACAGTGAGGGTATTACCAGCAATGGTGTGTGCGTAGAGGCGGCTCCCGAATGTGAAGACATGCAACTCGTAGAGTTTTGCAATTTTCTCCAAAAATTCTTTGCAGTGTGGGCGTAGCCGTGTATGGAGCATAGGTTCCCCTCGCCCCAACTGGAAGTGAAAAATGCCCTGGAGGAAAGAACAAGAGTCTTACCGACGATATTATCAGTTAAAGAAACAAATTTAAGGATTAACATCGACACTTAACATATAATTCGGAATAAGAGCTCCAGATTAACAAAACTGGCAAATATCTAATAACATATGGATTGCAACCCTGAGTGCACAATTTAGACAAACCTTAGGGCTCTCATGGAGGACATACATAATGTTGGAGCATTTATTTACACAAGTAACAGAAAGTGTTGAAACTGTTGTGTTTATAAACTGTGTAACTCTAGTTTCAGAATATAAAACATAGTTTGCAAAACTTTGTGGACAGAAGAGGTCGCTTACATCACAGCCATGACAGCATAGAGGAGTGATTATGATAAATACCTTATTGGACAAACGCTGGCAGTGCTGCTCAGTGGTATGGATGAGGGTCTGGTCCAGATCCACCATCAGAACCAGCTTCTTGTTGCGGTGGAGCCTCTGCTGGTCTTCTCTACCCAACTGTTCGGCTTGCTGTTGGCGTGAATGAACACAATAAATAAAATATCAGAAAAACTCACAAATGAGCAATTCCTATTTTGTATTTCCAATGTGCTTTATACATAAATATGTAACTTACAAAAAAAAAGTATTACATTTATTGCAGGTACCGATGAATTATCACCCCATTAATGGACAATGTCTATTATTTCTGAGTTATTGTTATTATGTCACAACATTGTTAGTGAAGGCAACTGTTCCACCTCTCTCCCCAAAAAGATTCAAGCATTAAGTGCTTCTTCTGGTAATGTTTAATGTTTTGCAATGACAGGATGTGGGAGAGCATGGGGGAATTGTGGAGGAACTCTGGCTTTATAAAGTTTTTTATATATAAGTTCTACAGTTTTTTTTACTTCTGTCCAGACACTGTATGCTTCCACACTACTCTATTCCCCAGAGAAAGAAGAGAGCTGTTGACTTGAGATTGAGGATCACACAACATCAACACTTTTAACTTTCTATTTGAGCATGCTGAGACTTTAACAGGGAGATCTTTTTATTTGTGCCTTCACTCCTCGTCGCTATAATTTAGTTTAGGGGTCTGTCAGATGGTCAAGCCTTGAAAAGGTAACAGTGACTGATCAATCATCCACATATGAGGCCAATGCTTTATCAGATGGTTTACACTGAAACCATTTCAATTACCACTCAAATACCACTCAATGTCCTGGGACATCTTTTGTTTGAAGAATAGATCAGCATTATCAAAGAAACGGTACATACATATAACAAGTTGAAATGATTAGTGACTTCGTCCTCCACAGCGATATAAACACACACAGCCTGACGGAATCAATGTGAAGCTTATATGCCCAGGTTTCCAGCCATCACATCATAACATGACTCACCTCTGAGCTGACCATAAGCTCGGGGACACTGTGCACCATGGAGACCGTTGCTGTGGAGATAGGAGTTTGCTGGTTGCCATTTGTGCTCTGCAGCCTGAGAGGGGAAGGAAGAGTGGGAGTGGTATTTTCTGGTTTGTGTATCTCTTAGGTTCTTGAACCAAGTGTGATTGAGGAGAAAAACAGTTTTCAAAAATACACAATCATAACTGTGTTAGATATAGCAGGTGGTGCTACTTTCAACTGAACAAATACTCAGCGTAAGCATAGAAAATAGCCCAATTAATAAGTGATATGGCTGATAATTAGCTTAAAAATGCAGACTAAGTGCATCGTTTTGATGTCTTAATACAAAAACATATAAAGTGGTATGCAAGATTATACAATGGTACGTAAAATTTCAATGTAAAGCAATGCCTCCTCTCTCACAACAATAATATTTTTTCTTTTTAATTTAAAACAATTAAATCTATAAACAGAATTTCTACAATCAAAAGTTTTGGATATTAACGGAACCTGAAAAATGTAGATATCTGAAACGATAAAGAGTGTCGCCTACATGCACACCTGATTTATGACACAATTTATACATAGAAACAACTTAGATCTGTGGTGCCCTCTGGTGTTAACAAAAATCCAAACACATTCGGGTCAGACTTCCAACACATATTGTCATTTATTCAGCTATATATTAATTTGCTCACTAAAACAAATCAGTAGAGAGTGAGGGTCTATGTATAAGAAAATAAACCAAACACATCTTCCCAAAAGTGAATGGAAGAGTTAAAACATACATTTCCTTTTAAAAATGACAAAATTTTCATGTCCTTACTGAGTCAGGTCCTGGCCACATTCAGCACATAAACCCTTCATTACAATTGGATGGCTGCATTCTTCTATTCTGACGATAACACCCCTGAAACAAAAATAAAAGAAATGTTCAATTACAGCAGAACAGTATATTGTTTCAATTGTATGGTCCCCAAGTGCAATATAGACACTGCAGTACATGCAATGTAACTTATGGAAAAATTAACTTAGATAACAAATGTCATGCAATTCAATTCAAAAGGTGCAACCACAAGGTTTCTATGGTGATCCCACAATATAAAGTTTGTTTATTTTAGTAGCCTGCTTATCTTCCATTATTAGATTGGGCACATATTTGAACACTAGCTGTTTTTTTCGTGGTGCAGTGTTTAGCGCTGTCGCCGCACAACAAAGTGGTTCTGGGTGCAAGTCCCGCTCTGTGTGGAGTTTGCATGTTCTCCCTGTGTCTGCATGGGTTCTCTCCGGGTTTTCCGGCTTCCTCCCAACTCCAAAGACATGCCATTCCAAATTGCCCGTAGTGTGTGAGTGTGTGCACGATTGTCTGTCTTTGTGTGGCTCCGCGGCACACTGGCGTCGCGCTTGGAGTTTCCCCTGCCCTAAGACAGCTGGGATAGACTCCAGCTTCCTGTGACCCACTACTGCGGATATAGAGGTTCAGAAGATGAATCAAAGTTTTTTTTTTGTTAATTTTAAATTGGTAATATTCCACAGGCACCTGGCACAAGTGGCTTCCTGTCCATCACTTTTTGTACTGTGTATGTTACAGAGCACCTGAATTTCCTTCAGGATCAATGAAGTATGTACTGTACGTATGTAGAAGTTTCTGAACAGTAATAATAGGTATTATGCAAATCCAACCTCACCGTTATAATATATTTAATTTATTTAGACAGTTTTCACAAAATTTATTTTGAGAATACACCGTCATAGCAGCTAATTAATTTTTAGTCGGGAGTGGAAAACCTGAAGGCAACACGAGCTCTTCAACATTTTTACGTATAATCTACTCATATATACTGATATAGAATGGTCAGCAAATCTTATTTTACACGATGGCATCTTACGTGCCACAAGGTGCAGAAATTTTGACTAATACAAAACGCCAATAATCTAGCACTCGTTAAAAAACGTACTGTTGGAAAGCAGCGTGTTTGCCGAAATATATTTCCTGTACGTATTTTGTTAACAATACACGGATGTTTTGTGTCAAAAGTATTTTGTGGTACCTATCGAGACATTACTTATGGGTACTAGAGATTTTGTACGGTTTCACGACAAGGCAGTACTGTATATACTGTACTACGAAAAGTCGTCAGGAATTGACGGGGACAACAGCTTCTACAAATTTCGTGCTGTCGAGACTGCTGAGTCAAGGTAAACAACGACACAACCCTTTCTGTGTCTGGCCTTCAAAATAAAAGACAAGACAACGTCTTACCTCTAATCTCCAATTAATCTCTTATCAAAGTAACAATTTAACAAGTCACATAAAGTATGCTTACATTATGCTGACAACTACTTTACATTTTTGATTTAACTGCAACATCTGAGAAAGTTGAGAATACGGTCGTCTAAAGGACTGTATATTTATTTTGAAAGCTAAAGGCAAATGCCTGCTTGTTTGTTTAGACCTACTTCACGCGACCAAGTGTTGTTAGTGATGTTTAGAGGTTAGCAAACAAGCTAACTTTAACTTAGCGCCTCTATGTAGCAATGCTAGCTCGTTAGCTAGCTGATGTTACACTGCGGGTGAAGTCAGTAGATAGCAAAGTGGCAACAACACAACCAATGACAGTAGCCGGATATTTATAAAAAACGAGTTAGCCATAACAAGCAAAACAACTCACCCGGGAGGTATGACTTGTCCAAGTTGACAGCATAGCTCCTTGACTACTCCTGCGCGGTCCGATTTCACCTTCTTCTCTGGCTGCCTGGCAGCCTCTGCTCCATTATCCTGACTAATAGGAGCACACAATGCTAGCACAGTGTCCACGTTAACAAGCGATCCGGGTTTGACTTTCCACTCCAGAAGTCGAAGTGGAAGAGGCCCAGCTGACCAACGGATATCTGCCACCTGCACCGCGGGGCCCTCCGGTGCTGCATCGCTACTACCATCGGTAGTATCTGCAGAAGGATCCTCCATCTGCTCAGCACTCGACAAAAATCACCAGAGACTAAATGTATTCCTCAGACCTCGCAATACCCGGTGTATCATTAAAGCGTACATACCAATAGCATCAAAGACAATGAAAAGAAAGTACTTCCAATTTAAGCCCAGTGGTTTCCACCATCAGCTACGTTCGCTCTTCCCGCCCGTAAACAGGAAAACGCAACACTGCAGTTACACAGATTGTTACAGCATCCGGAAAACTGAGCAGTGACGAAAAACATTGGCTTCTAAAAATAAAATGACCAAACAATCTTATTATAGTCGACCTAATAATGTAGTACAGTGTGACAAATTGAAATTTTCATTACGATACTTTATTCACACAATTTAGTCAATTATTCCTCTGGATATTTTATGATGGATAATGACTGAAATTTAGTTCATCTGAAAAAATATTACGTTTATTTTGAAGCTACTGTTTCCGGTTTTATTTTGCTTTAGTCAAATCACGCAACATAACCGTGAATTCCCCTGTGACAAGCACATAAATGTTTTTACACTTATACCTGTAGCGTATAATATCATGAAAATAAATCAACAAAATCCGATAATAATGACAAAATGGTAACAGAGCTAAGGTAATGGTAAATCACCTTAGCTCTGTCTTTGTTTCTCTGCCATAACTTTCCGTTAAGCTTCTGATGAGGACCCACAGAGACCTGAGTGATGTAAGATGATGTAACTTAGAAATATCACTACAGTTCTGTCCCTTAACAATAAGCTTATCCAATGCACTTAATGGCATTGTGCTTTACAATTACCTGCCTGTGGTTCTAGTGTGGTTCCGGCTGGTCCTGAAGCAATATCATGAAACATTTTACACTGTGAAACATTTTATACTGTTACTGACTGAACCTATAAAAACAAGTTCACTGAAATGATACTAAAATTTGGAAAAAAATCAGATGTTTAATTTAATGTCCCCAAGGGGGAAATTGCTTCGAACATTTTGTGTATATCATTCAGACTTTTGAATTGAGTACTGTCCATTTTAGTATATTCTTGGTTTTCATTGAGGAAGGCCTATGTGTACTTTTAAGAATTATAATTTTAACTAATATCTGTTTAACATAAAGAGGCAAAACGTATTCATAGATTTGTTATCTGACACACGGCCTACATTAAATATGTTACACATGCATTAATTGAGCTGTTTTTAATCAACAAGAAGTGAACTGAATAATGCAAATATATCTGTGAAATTTAAATATGAAACCTTAAAAGCTTATTATTCTGGTGCCACGCCGTTTTCCTGAAAAAAATTGCGAATTCGTTTTAAAAACACAACGGATACACATTCGACGACTTCCTGGTTTCAAAATAAGTTGTTAAATATCGTTCACATACAATAGTTCGTTCGTGTGACGTCAGAGTGGTTGTCCGTTTACTTCTGCTTTACGCCGACACGACGCCGTGGATTCACGTGACGGAGGCGGTCCCGGAGTTGAGCCCCGCCCCTAAGAGGAAGGACTGACTTCGGTCATTCCGTGGTAACCGTGAACTGAGACGCTTTATTATCACAGGAAACATAAAATGGAGACGAACAGAGTGGTAAAGAAACAATCTTTCTAAATAATTTCAGGTTCAAGCGTAGTATCTCTAGCTTCCGGTTGAGAAGCAATTAGCTACTCTAGACGTAGTTAGCTGGTCATGTTAACAGCGCACACCAGTGGACAGATAACAAGGTCCTCCAAGAGTTAATGCATGATTTAGGCTAAAAGACCAACTTAATGTTCGACTTTTTGTACCTGCCATTTAAATGTAAATATTTGTGAACCACACTGTATTTCAATTTCAGTTCACGATGGTAATTTACATAGAATAATTATAGTGAGCATGGAATAGGATAAACCACATTATATTGTCATGATAGTTCGGTGACGTTTAAAACACTATTCCTCCTCGTTCATTGTTGTGGTTATGGGTGGAAAATGAGACGTGTTGTTTTCAATTGGTGAGCGACGTAATTATCTTGATGTTTCAGTGCTCAGGTCCCTGACATCACTGCTATCTGTACATCAGTTTGTCAGCACTGGAGACATTTTGTCCCTCAGATGCAGACAGATAACAAAAACATCGATGTACCCTGACTGATCATGCTGGCCTTGATCTAAGACCCCCCTCATGCACACACGTCCTGGCTCACATTCTCCTCCTGTTACTCAACAAAGTCTGGGCCAGTCTGTGGGGTTGAGCTTGTAGCAGGATGTGAATTTATCTGAAGGACATATCAGAGGTGATGGTAGCCTTCAAATCACTATTAAAACTTAAGGATTTATCAAACCTCCATCAACTAATGTCCAACCAAATGGCTTGCGTTTTGAATAAGCTGTTTTGTTTTGTTACACTAATAATTGATTAAGACAAATGCCAAACATGCTCAAGTTTTTGCTTCTCAGTTATGAGAATTTGTTGATTTTCAGTTTTATTCTTTAAGCAGAATATTTTTGGATTTTTGACCCAGATGAAATCCAAAAATCCTGCATGAAGAGGCCATTATGAATTAAAAAAAAAAGTATTTTTCAACTTTCCGACTGTTGGAGGGAGGACAGTAACCTCAGTCTGCATTATTGCCAATCGTAATGTCACAGCTTTTGTTGAGGGTTTGCTCAATATCAGTAGTTAAGGTTATTAAAATAATGTTACTCAGTCATTTTTGTACAAACTCTGCTGTTATTGTATATCTGTTACATCACTAATGAATTTTAATCCAGTGTTATTTTCTTAGTAATATTCATATATCAGTTGCTGTATAAAAAAAACATTTTTTACATTCTGTCCCAAACAAAGGCACTGTATATTAATTCTTGTTCAATAGCCATAAGATATTGTATATGGATTTTGAAAGACATGAGTGAAACAATCTTGTTTTGTTTTGTTTTTTGGCCTAGTTAAGATTGTGTCTGCATCACATGGCTCTACTCCGAAGATACTTGCATCCTGGTTCGTCATTCCAAACAATCAGGACCTTCAGCTCCGTCAGGTATCAGACAGGGTCCAATCACTGATCACACATTACTGTATTTCCTTATGTAATCGGGGGCCTTCATGTACCCCAGCTTTTTCTGCTTGAAAGTGTTGCACTGAGCTGCTGTCTACTTGTTGGAATTAATTCACTACACTGCTGACTTAAAATCAGCACTTTATTTTTCACATTATAAGCCGTCCAGCCAACCAGTAATTTTTCAATAAGGCTGTTATCGTGATCTATTTTTGGGCATTTTATTTTAAATATACGCAGCATTTTGGATCTGATTGCATGAATCAAATGAATCACCTTAGATACATGTACTTACTATATTATCGGCTATCATAAAACAAAGGCAAAAAAAATCAGATATGCCAGCATTTTGGATATGAACACTAATATTGGTATTTACAGCACAGTCAAGTATTTTAAAGATCAGATTTAGCTGAACAAAAAATTTAAATTCCAAAAACAGAATGTTAATCATCTTAAGATCGGTTTTGTGTTAATCAAATTAAGAACTCTAACATCCTGCATTTTGTTTCGCAGCTGGCATTTATTGTTCATGATAACTATGACATAGCCATTGGAAGAGTTATGGATTTTAAATGATGGTGTAATTTTACAAGAGGAAGTATGATAACTTCTGTTTATAATGGTGTTGTCTTGTTTAATGAAACCATTTCCTGCTTCAAGGGAAAATAAACGCAGGGGGCTGTTATGGAAGTTAATTGTCGGGGTCTCTGTTGGCTTACCTGTGGCAGTGGGCGTCCAGTATGCTGTGTTGGCACCTAGAGAGAGAAGGAAGATGAGGATTGTGACTGAAGGATTTGGCCGCTTTTGCAGGTTTGATGACATGTTGCCATAAGGATTCAGATGCTGAGCCCAGAGCATCATCACATCATCAAACAAGTCAGGTCCCAACGGTGTCTTTTCCCTGTATGTCCTCAGGTCTCTGTCTGTTGGAGTCTTGATTTCCGTGGATTACTGGTGGACAACTAATGTGACTGTGCGCGGTCTGCATGAGGTAAGTTCCAAGGAGTGAAAATGGATGGAGATTAGGGCTTTGTAAAAGAAAGCATGTATATTGACAGGTGTTGTTAGATGGCTCATGATTATATATCCCAAATTTAAACATAATGCACACATTATTTTATGTTTTCTTTGTTTTGTCTTTTTTTTGTGTTGAGTTTTATGTAAAGGTATGGGAAATAATAATGATAATGAGCTTTGCTACATTTGAGAAGTCCTTGTGTTTGGCCCCTTTAATTATCCTTAATGTGCCATTAAATTAGGTTTAAAAATAATATTGTACTTCTTTTATTACTGGTACACTTTTAGTAAATTTGATGTACCATGGTTTCAGAGCAGACTACTGTAGTATGGTTGTGTGTTGTGCATCACAAACATAAGCAAAAAGCACACAAGTTGTTCTGATCTAATCAGCAACCACAGCGCTCCTGTTAACGTTAGCTTCATCTTATGAACTCACTTGACCCACATTTTCTTTCCATTTTATTCGTGGACTTCGTGCGTGGACTTAAAGTAAAAAATGTGTAACAGTTTACTGTAGCTTTTGATATCTGTCCCTGTAAATGTTCACCGTATTCGGACACTCGTGTCTTATGCTGTCCTCCGCTGCTAGAGCAGCCCATCTTACTTGACTGAGATGTCAGCTTGCCACCAGAGGGCAGCAGAGAGCATCGTTGAAGGAGCCCTAAGGAACGGTGGGATATACATCAAACTTGGCCAAGGTCTGTGTTCTTTCAACCACCTCCTACCCCCAGAGTACATCCGCACCCTGCAAGTCTTGGAAGACAAGGCCTTGAACAGGAGGTACAAAGAGGTGAGAACTGCAACACAAACAAGCCATGTGGTTAAGTGAAAGGGGACAACCTGAAATTTCTCAGGATTGTTTTTCTCTGGTGCAGGTGGATGCTCTTTTCCAAGAAGACTTCAACAAAACTCCAGAACAGCTTTTTAAAACCTTTGATTATGAACCCATCGCTGCTGCCAGTTTGGCTCAGGTTCATAAGGCAGAACTGTTTGATGGGACGCCTGTTGCTGTGAAGGTGAACATTTTCTTCCTTTTTTTGTCCCGTGTTTTGGCTCAGAATCTTTCAGGTAGGTAACTAGAAGTGGTATGTGTCATGCTAGTGGCATCACTTTATTTGCCATTACCAACTTAGAAAATGCTGAGGCAGAGTCAGGAATTTATTTTCACTCATTCTGTGTCATAAAAGGGGGTTTTCACCATTTTTTTAGAAATGCTTGCCCCATTCATTATGTATGACGTAACAAAAGTCTAGAACAAAAAAAAGAAGATGTCCAAGTGGAACTAATATGTTTAGGTGCTTTGACACAATCAGTACAAAAAACACTGTTTTTTTTATTTAGCTAATCCTTACTTGTCTTTGCTATTGCCCCCTCAGGTGCAGTACATCGACCTCAGAGATCGATTTGATGGCGATATCAGAATACTGGAGATACTGCTGGATATTATCAAGTTCATGCACCCCAGTTTTGGATTCCGATGGGTTCTTAAAGTCAGGAAATGCTTTGTTGGTTTATGTACTAAACACAATTGGGGTTATGATGTAAACTGAGTTTAAACACAGCCTGTAATAGGATTTCATTTTACCTCCTGTAGGACTTGAAGGGGACATTAGCTCAAGAGCTGGACTTTGAGAATGAAGCTAGGAATTCTGAGAGATGTGCAGTGGAGCTAAAACACTTCAGTTTTATTTCTGTGCCCAAAGTCTTCTGGGAGCAAACAAGTAAGGTGAGGTAATTATTAACTGCACAAAAACCTGGACCCAGAAAATACTTGTCCATGTACATGTCATTTTTTTTCCTCTCCAATTTAAAGAGAGTATTGACAGCAGAGTTTTGCAATGGTTGCAAAATCAACAATGTGGAAGAAATTAAAAGACAAGGACTAAGCTTGAAAGATGTGAGTTGAAGTTATAAAACAAAATTGAACTGTTCAATTTTGTGTCAAATTTGTGAAAAATATCTGTTTTTCAGACTGCAGATAAACTGATCCGAACGTTTGCTGAGCAAATATTCTACACTGGTTTCATCCATGCCGACCCTCATCCTGGAAATAGTGGGTACATCAGTTTGCATGTGTGGAAACAGGTGCTATGAAAAAGAATACGCTCAATAGTATTCAGTATCAGTGGCTTTATTTTAGCAATTTATCTGTCTTTTGCCCCGTAGTATGAACTACAACACCTGTGGACCTCTATTCCACTTTTACTGTATCTAGAGGATCGTTTTGATTTTAGAAGTACTAGATTTAATATTTCTTACGTTAGCAGAGTGGCTTCAGGGAAACAATAATTGTCTGACCACTACTGCCCAGGCTTAAACATCTAACTATTCTTTAGATATTATATTTACAACTCACTGTGCACTAGGTATCATGCTGACCTTTCACCAGACACGCCACTATACCAAATTTCAGCCTCAGATAGCCACCGTCATGGCCGTGGATGGAATGGCATGATGTCACAATGTTTTTTATGTAATGCAGATTGATTACTAAGCTGTCAAAAAGAGGATGCTAATTTTGTGAGTCTGTCTTTGTGACTCGGATCGTTGGGTCCCGATTCTATTTCAATTATTTGTGTTGACAGTTCTGGTCAGACGAGGTCCTGACAATAAGGCAGAGTTGGTGCTCTTAGACCATGGATTGTACGAATACCTCAGTCAACAGTAAGATTTCAGTCACACTGTTAAGATATCTGATGATCTCTGTTACCGCTAACTGTGACCTTTAACCTTAGAGACAGAGTGGCCCTCTGTAAATTGTGGAGATCTATAGTCCTGAGAGATGAAGCAGCAATGGAAAAGTACTCCTGTGAACTTGGTGTCAAAGGTTAGAACTTTTAACACATTAATGGAACATGCCAATAAGTGTTGCATATTACTTCAAGATGTAATCTCTTATGAATAAAGTGAACTAGACTTGTAAGAATAGGTTGAAGACATTTCTCTCATCAAAGAAGAGCCAAGAGTTCTACCATGACCTGGATGACTGTAAATCTCCACAGAATATATAGTAAGACTTATCTAATTTGCTGTGCAGAGTACTTCCTCTTCTGCGAGATGCTCCTGCAGCGACCCATCAACATGCAGGAGCTGGGTCTGTCTAACATCCTGAGTCAAGAAGACACAGCTTACATGCGTGAAATGGCCAGCCAGCGCTTTGAAAGCATCATGCAGGTGCTGAAAGCGATGCCTCGGCCCATGCTGCTCGTCTTCCGGAACATCAACACGGTTCGCAGCATCAACATCACGTTGGGAGCACCAGTGGACCGCTACTTTGTCATGGCCAAGAGGTTAGTGAGGATGTGAGGGCAGGTGAAATGCAGCTGCTAGAACGGTGTCTTTCTGCCCCGTTGTGGGCACCAGATGGTAGAAGTGTGTAAGGATCTTTTATATTGTAGAAACCATGTCCTTCTTGTTAAGTGCTGTACGAGGCTGGAGCAAGATTCAGGCAGAGAGGACGGGGATGCTGCACCGGCTCTGGGTCTTCCGCTGGGTGAGAACAACGTGGGAAAGCCTCAAGTTTGAACTGGCTTTGAGGTAAAGACTCATTCAATTTGTGTCAATCATGCAAATCACATTGTTACCTACTGAAAATTAATAACGCATCTCCTTTACAGATGGGAGATGGCAGCGATGAGTATGACACGTTCATTCCTGAGTCTACTCTCATACGTCGGTCTCGTATCTGTGGATGCAGACTTGTATGAGTACCTGAGATAGTTCATGTCTCGCACTCCGGAGGAAAGAAATTGTGGAGCTGGTCCAATATCAGGAAGCCTTCCTTTACCGTAGCAGCTCAGAACACTACCGGTAACGGTGCTGCAGTGTTTGCACACCAAATTGTCCAGAGCTCTGGTGACATAACTTGTTTGAAATAGGTGAGGATTTAATGACCTGCAGGAGTGAAGTACCAAAAACCATCTAGAGAAGACTCACTTTTAAATCATAATTTCAATGAACTTATTCTACAAAAAATTTGATAGTTTTTTAAGTTAGTTTTGAAAGAACTGTTCTTTACCTGCAAGAGACTGCATCACATAGATCTATTGTCTCCCACGAGGGATGTGTGATCACTGCACCTTTGTCACAAAAAGGATGTTTATCTTAGAACAGCTTTAAGTCATGTATGGATTCTCCTGAAACACTTCTTTTTAATTGATTTGATGAAGTAAACACAATCAGTGTTTTGAACATGTTGACATGAATGTATTGTGCACATGTGGGTTGGATATGGATGTGTGTGTTCTGTCAGGTGGGTGAAGCTATTTTGTTAGTGGTTAGGTCACCAGGGTGCCTACACACCCTTTGCAGGTAAAAGAAAAGGTCCATTACCAACTGAAGAAATGTATTTAAAATCATTAAACAACATAAATAAAATGTTCTACCTCCTTTTTAAGGCATTCCTCCTTTGACTGAAAGCACAATGAACAGGCACACAAATAGCTGATGTAAATTACTTTTACTGATTTTTGTTTTTATACAAAATATCCTAAGAAATGACATCACCTTTTTTTTCATCTAACAAAAACAAGTCAGATTTTCACAAAGACGTCATAACAAAACATTTTCTCTTTTCAGTATAAAAGCATTGATTGGTCTAGACGTGGGAATATGGCTCTCAGAAATGAGCGGTTACTCTGTCGATTTCCAAAAGGTCATCCAGGATCTGGTGATGAAAGAATGACAAAATGAGGTGGTGTGAGATCAACATGCCTGCATCCTTCCTTTAGTTGATGTACTTACGATGTCCTGTGTGGTGCCGATCTTCTTTGCTAGTTCACTGCGCTCCATTGTACTGAGGTACAAGTACTTGTTGAGGAGTTCTCCATCAAGGATGTTTCTCACAGCGTTCTGCAGGGTTCTTCTGTCAGCGTGCATCATCCTGATAAATCCAACGCACAACAGAGTAAAATGAATCTTCAATTCTAACTAGAGAACCTCTAAGAACCTCGTCCCCACTGACAAAAATACAAGAAAATGTCCCACCTGAAGGCCTTTGGGTTGAGACCGGCGTGATGAGGCAGCATGACGTTGAGAGCATTTTGCAACATCAGCAGACGGCGGTAGGTTTTTTCCTGCATGGGCAGGAGCAGACCAACACCTCCATCCAGAGTTGCTGCAAGAACAAAATTAAAGAAAAGAGAATTCTTTGTGAAAATGTGCAGCATTTAATTACTGAGAGCATTTATCCATCTTTGTGATGGAAGTTTAACAGTTGAGGCTGCCTTCACCTGAACATGTATGTAATATCAGTAATCATGTCTTTTATTATTGTCTAGGTTTTAGTTTTGGACTTCATACACCGGCTGGTTTCTGGAAACACATTCAGATGTTTATGAAATTGCAAAATTTTTGAAAACATTTTCTTCCAAAAAGTTGAAATTGTTCTTTTCCAGATTTTTCCTGATACAGCAAATCTTGATTCTAGGAATGAGGCCACTTCTGGAGACGGGAGCGTTGGAAACTTACCAAACCATGTGATGTGCTTGTTGTCCCAAGTCAGAGCCTTTTTGCTGCTGGCATCCAGCGCTCTGCACGGCATCCTCCAGAAAGTGTTTATGTTCGCTCCAACGTTGAAGTCAGCTCTCCTCAGCAGGCGCATTCCTCCAAAGCTCTCTTTGGCTGAAAACACAAACCACGTGTCATATGACAGGCTGTTGCTTTGATACAGAGTTAGGGTACTTTATATTTTGCTTTGTGTGTTCTATCGTCACATACCTTCAGGTAAATACATGTAAACATAAAGGTTTTTGTCTCGATCAGACACTGAAAGGAAAAGAATATAAATATTAACTAGAACCAAGGCAGTCACAGACTGCAACATCCCGCGACTTACCCTGACCTACTGTACTTTAGGTCAGGGTCAAAGCTTCAGGGTAGTTCAAGCTATGCACTAGCTGGAACCACATATCAAAGCTAGTGCATAGGTAGATCAAAGCACTAGCTTTGATCTATGATCTTACTCACACTGCCCTCCCTCGTCTTTCTACCTTATCCAGTTTCTGAGTGTACAAAAGTTAAAATTTGACCTTGACCTAGTTTTCTCAAGGTCAAGGTCATCATCTCATTTTCATCCCCTTTGCCGCCCAACTAATCTGCTTTTTGTTTCATCTTTCTATCTGCAATGGTTGCGAAGATATTTGGTGGACAAAAGGACGAACGGACAGACGAAAGAACGAACTAATGGACAAACACACAAACGCTGACAATTACAACACATTACCGATTTGAAGCGGGATGTAATAAGAACAATTTTAATTTTGCTTTATTTACTTAAAAACTTCAAAATAAACTTTACCCAAGAAGCCAAGCTGGTTGTTATCCACCATGAATTCGATGCTGTAAACTTCCAAAGGCTTTGCATCCTGTTGCAAAATGAACAAATTAGTTGAAACCCAATAAAAACAGATGCACTTCCTGAATTATTTCTTGCCATCAGAGCTGCTCGGAGCTTCCCTGTAGCCACTGAACAAATTAAATTGATCAAAAAACCATTCTTATATGTAATCATAGTCCGGTTAATGACTACTGACGATGTTTCCTCACCCTGCTGACGAGTGACAGAGTCTTGCTCGCCTCCTGGTAGCGGAGCAGTGAAATGCTCTTCATCAGATCAGCAGCCAGGATTAAATTCTTGATGCTGAACATCTGGTGGATGTAGAGCTGCGTGTCGATGAAGGCCATGCCCGTCAGGTCGTTGTCTTTCAGGACCCACAGGAAGATCTGTACGAACATGAAGGTGGTCAGTCACTATTATACTGTATTTTATGCAATAGTTTGTCATTAGATCCTTTATCAGCATAGGGCTGAATTTCTATTAAATGTTCATGGCTATCTCTGATTCATTTCATGTGGGGCGAGAGTAGCTCAGCGGTAGTGTGTGTGTGTGTGTATGTGTGTATTACAGGGGTCTGTACATACTAATATACTGTATATATGCATACGTTTGATTGAATTAGTAGAGTGTGCTCCTAATTTCCCATCAGGGATCAAACAGTATACAAGATTTTAAAAAATTTAAAAAAATTAAAATGTGTGAGTCAGCAGCTTTTCTGGGATATGGGACCTTCTGTCCGATGGCTGACACCAGGTATCCGTTGCAGTGGCAAAGAGCCGTCACTGGTCCCTTCTGCTCTTTCTCATATAGCACCTTGAACTTGTTCTTGGTGAGGGGCTGGCCTGGCTCTGGCACCACCTCAATCACATCCAGGAGCAAAATCTGAACACAAGAATCACAGTACCGGTCAACAGAAGTCTAATTTTTTTTTCTTTTTAACCTTTTTGCACAAATATGAAGAAGCTGCTGTGTTGTTATCACTGTGTGTTCCTCACCCGGCCCCTGCAGGTCACCTCCTCCCCCTGCATCAGACAGGTCCCTGCTGCAACATAGCCCTTTAGTCCAGAAACAGTCTCCTGACTCCTCAGCGCCACCGTCTTCATACAGGTCACATGCTCCCACTCCTCCAGGTCAATCCTTACGGAAACACGGAGGACAGATTATTATATACATATACATTTAATGGCTGTTTCTATTTTTCTGTCTTATATCAGCAAGGACGGACTAAATATTATTATGTATAGTTGTATTTCACATAACTGTCTACTGATTTTAATGTTCATTGCTGTCTGTAATAAAATTAACTAGAACCAAAGCAGTCAGAGACCGCAACATCCCTCAACTCCCCTGAATTCAAAATTTTACCCTGACCTACCCTGCACAGGTCATAGATCAAAGCCATACTAGCAGCAACAAACAGAGATCAAGCTCTGATCCAAAGTGCGAACATCACATTTTAATGTTATGTAACAATCTTTACAGACATTAGAACCAAGAAATGAAAACTGCTACCAGATGGTGTGAACTTGTGCCTGATGCCTTGAGAATAAAATAAAGCATTAAGACAGATTTGTTTCGTAGGGATGTGGCAGGTTTTACCGTGCATTGGGAATGGCCTCCCAGCTGACTGGAGAGATGAGCTGAATGGAGAACTTCTCCTGTTGGGGATTAATGTAACGTTCATCTGCAGGGAGATAGAGGAGAAACAACTGTAAGGAATTAAGGATTTGGTGTCCATGGAGAAAAACAACATCAATTTTAATTTTAAATTCTAAATTTGATATTTAAAATTCACTGACTAATCCTTGGGGACAAATGATGACAAATGCTTAAATGAACTTATACAAATGCAGTATCTTTATTGGTTAAATCCATTAAAGTTTCTGATTTTTGAAAATGCTTGATTATTTGTCTTTTGTCAATTAAAGCAAGAAATTTGTGTCACAACTTTTTTAATGTAAAAATGTTTGGGAACCACTGAACCAGACACTATAGAACATTCCAGCTAACAATTGTGACACCAGTGTGTGACAAGTGCTACAAATAGAGACATAAGTCAGAATGCTGGTTGAACATAGCTGGTGCAACTTGTGGAGGTATTGTTAACTGTAATCAATTCAACAATAGTTCAATAGTTATATAAAACTAACTACTACGTGGCTGAAATGAAAATAAATCAGTTTTAACAGTGGTGCCCAACCTCGTTCTATGATTTCATACTCCTTCTCCTCTCCAGTCATCCTGGGGATACGAGTGCAGATCTCTTTCACACTGGTGCACACAGCATACACCTAAGCAGAAAAAAATAATACCATAGAAACACTTCACATCAAAGACAATCTCTTTAAACACAAACTCAATCATTTTTTTTCTCTCGCAGTGAGGAAACTTTGAGGCCAAGGGAGCTTCCTTCTCAAACTTTTTCCAAGTGTCCAGATCGATGCACTTTTAATTTGCATTGCATTATGAGAGCAGAGGTGTGTGAGTCTAGGGAATGTGTTTCAGCTTGAATCTGTGTCGTGTTGCTGCTTCGGTGCCCCTGTTGCAGTGAGGGAGAGGAGCCTTGCCTTGGATTCGACGTGATAGGAGACGTAGTGGACAGTGCACCTCAGGGGGATTTTTCGGACTGGCCAAGGCGCGTCGTATGACAGGTAAGTGGGCAGGACGCTGATCCTCAGCTCGCCCTGTGAGGAAGTTACCCAAACAGACATGAAAATTGTTTAGGATAAATCATAATTATTACAATTATCTGCTTTGTTTTTTCAATTCCTGTAAGATTTAAAAAGCTTCTGTACACCAAATTGGGAAAATAGAAGTCAAAGATAATACCGGGTACTAATAAAAATAAGTCTCCGTGTACCAGTTTGTTGAAGTAGAGGAAACCTTTGGGGCAGTTGATGTTATGGAAGGGTGAGAAAGACTCAATGGTGCCATCAATGCTCATGGGATGAAGCCTCAATGCTCCACGAGAGGTGACCAGCATCCAGTGAGGAGAGGGGCCACAGATGAAAACCTGGCAATCAGAATGGTTTGGTTAATCAAAGAGTCTGTGACTGAATGTCAGATCTACGTTGGTACGGTGATATGAAGTTTTTTCCTCACCCCGGAGTATCCAGAGATGTCCTCAAAATATCTGAATCTAGCAATTCGACACTTCACACCTGAACCTTCTTCTGAGGTTCCAGTCTCTGCCTTCTTATCTTTTTTAATTTTTGATTTTTTTTCTCTGAAGTTAATATTGTGAGGCACCTGTGTGGAGTAAAGCAGCACAGTGAAGACTCGCGTCATTCAAACATGATTTGATCCATCTTCATCAGACTTGGATCTTACTTTTTTGAAGCGCACTTTCAGGTTGTTCTGTGGCTGCTGCTGATCATATGGGAATGCTTCATAGATCAGAAGCTCCTGCTCAACATGGACCTTAAAAACAACATTTTATCATTATAACTGTATACTTATAAAGTAGTATAAGTGAAACATAAAACAAATAAATCAATAAAATCAGAGAAGTAAAAACTCACTAGTAAGTATGGTCTACTGTGATTGTAGCCAAGTGAAACTAAAGCCACCTCTTTGACGTGTGGGATGTCTCCCTGACGAGTTACTTCCTCTTTTTTACCATCTCCTTGTGTTGCTGACTGTCCAGACGAACTGTCCACCAGCACTCTCTGGCCAACTGGGAAGTTCTTTACAAGGAACACCAAGCGCCAGTCTGGAAGTTGGTAAATCTGTTTGAATAAAAAACAAATTGAACGATAGAATCATCACTGATATACTAATGAATGAACTGATTCTACTAATGAATGGTTGTTGTTGTTTTTTTATTTAACATGCCCCATACCTCCATTACACCATTTTCCCTGATGATCATGCACCAGTGGCTGGGCTCTGCCTTGTTTGAGGTTACTTCACTCACTGAAGACCCCGGCACTGAGCTACGGCCTATTTCCTCTTTTGAAGGGACTGCACTGGTGTTTGAGTCTCCATAGAGCATTTCCTCCTCATCATCAACAGCATTGCTGCAGAAACATTAAACATCCATCAAACCATAAAAAAAAAAAGGAAGACGTGTTTATTGGTTGCATGTTTGAGCGATGAGATCGCTCCTTGCCTGAGGTCCTGGATGATGGTCTCCGCTTCAGAGTGACTCCTGATGATGATGTCCTCTTTGACAGAGCAGTTCACTTTGTTTTCTGTAGTGAACATTCCACTTATGTCTCTGTATGCACACAGTGCAATCACCCGTGATTGCTGTTGAAAGACAAGCACATTTCAGTGAATTATCTGAATGTTCTTTCTAAAGAAGGGAGTGTAGCAAAGCAGTGCAAAACAAAAACTTGAATTAGTCCAGCAGGGGGCGCATTTTTGTCACTGACGACTGACTCACAGTAGAAATCTGTGGTTTCTGCAGAGCCAGCCGGTGCGTCTTCCCCATGTACGAGTCAGTCTTCAGCGCAAACATGGTGACGACTCCCTCAACAGTCATGATAATAACATAAGGGTCTGCCACGGAGCAATGCATTATGGGAGAGCCCAGGTCCACGGGGATAAAGTGGAGCTGTGTGACTGAAAACATAATGAATTAACAAGTTAACAGGTTTGTTTTTATTTTTAATAGCTTCAGATAAGCTTTTATTTCACAAATTCATTCTCCTTAATCCTGATTTGTTTTTGACCTGTGTGTGTTCTCTCTTATCATCTGGATTTGTAATCACTTATTCTCTCACCTCCTTCCAGCAGCCGGATACCCATGGGGGAAACTTGGACAATGTACTTGTTATCACCGATGTTCCCAGCAAACACTGTGGGTCCCTGTGTAGCAAAACCACTGGTGTCCAGCTCCATGATCTCCTGACCAGTTTGAAGAATCTAAAGAGAATCACAGGACTGGTTTGAAAAACATACGACTTCACATCATTGCAGATTTTTAGTAGGCAGTCACGTGATACCGTACGCGCATTCTACTGGCTGTCGGCATCTGGAAGTGCGCTCACTTCCGTGAGACACTAGTGTTTTAAACAGTCTATTATAGTGTGGGAAAAGGCAAAATACAGATAGAAGGTGGTTTAATATCAGTATGGGGAGGGTTCATAAACGTTCATAATAATAAGATACATAGTTTGTCGCTCAATCGCGGAATTCGTTAACCGCATGTAGTTCCTGGAAAGCATTAACTGCAAAGAACGAGGGCACAGTATATACAGTATGTCTGTTTTTCAACACAGGTCATTTCTAATAAGATGCGTTTTGACAATTTACCATGGTGGAATCTTCTCTACTCAGAATGAGAAAGCCATGCTTCTTTTTGTCATCCTCCATGGGAGGCTCTGCTTTGTCTTCTGCTTCTTTCTCCTTCTCCTCTTTGTCCTTCCCGCCTTCTTCACCATCCTCACCGTTCTCTGTCTCTGCCCCGTCTTCTGAATCAGTGCTTTTTACAGTCTGGGAAAGCAACGACAAATGTCTGTGAACAAAATGTTTTACCTTTAAGAGATACAGATGTTGAACATGTCTTATAGTGAAACCCTGATTCATTCACAGTACTTTCTTTTCTTCCTTGACTTCGCTCGAGATGACCGTCCACATGTCATGGCAACCTGGCAATTCAAACGTTGTGACTACTTGGGGTCGGATACTTCTCTAAGAAGAGAATGAGAAGAAATTAAAGCACAATTCAAGGTTTATTCGAGACATATATCCTATATCCAACATATACTGTATATGTGCACACATGCATGCACACGTGCACACACACATTTTTTGGATTTTGTGTGAAATATCAAAAAATTAATAAGGACTGGGAGAATTTGAGCTTGTGTCTGGGGTGTTTACAGGCTACTCCGTCGATCTCTGAGGCAGCCCTGGTAGACCCAGACTTCAATGTAGCACCATCTCTGCACCTGTGGCAGACGGTCCTCACGACCACAGGTTTTAGGATGGTGCAGCAGTATACATCACACACCCATCAAAGAAGGCATACAATGAAATGACACATAACGATGGCAGGTTTTACCTGGAGGACAGACAGCGCACCATTCTTGCCGTAGCCAGAGCACACTACCACCTCCAGATCAGGCTCAGGGTTGCTCTGGAACTGTGATTGAGATGAAATTATTTGGGTCAGAATCTTCAATTCCAAGAAAATTGTGCTGGGTAATATTAACAATAATGAATTTATAGAGACAAAGTTGTCACCTCTTCTGACAAGAAGGCAGGTTCGCCCATGGAAGCGTTTGCACAAGGTCCAATGTTGAGAATGCTGTCACAAACCTGTACGAAAACACAGTTAACGTCCTTCAGTCTCATCCCAAATAGCACATTTTTCAGTTTTTTGTTTGTTACCTCAAATGAGTAGGTGGCCAGCTGGGTGCCTGACTGCGCTTCACTTCCGTACACTTCTATTTCATCTACCTCATCTGTCAAACACATAGATGTTGGCTGGAAGACCAATCAGTAGATCACACACAAACGTCTGACACACGTCAAATATGAAGTGTGAACATACCTGTCCAGTTGGTGGAAGATTCCACACGCTTCTTCTTGTTTGGGGGTTCTTCCTGTAATTAGCAAACGTGTTTAAGTTCATTGATCAGTACGAGGAAAACCTTTTGACTGCAAAAAAGAGAAATTATAACACTAGTCAATTACAAATGTACCTGTTTGTCTTTCTCTTTTTCTTTCTCCTTCTCTTTGTCCTGCTTTTCTTTGCCCTCCTCTGGTGGTGTCTCCTGAAGTTTCTCAGTGTATTTCAGTAGCAGAGAGTTTCCAAGGCGGGAGCCCAGGAAGAGGTAACCAGGTTCCAAGGTCACCATCTGTACAGGGAAAAGCCTGGAGATTTCAGATTGGTGGAAAATCCATTCTAGATCCTTGAGATGAGAAGTTATCAGTCTCCCAACACAAATAATTCAGACAATGATATGATACTGTGCAACCCCCTCTTGACAGTTTTGTTATATATCACAATATCATGAACAGTTGCTCATTAATATTATCAACAGCCCTATTGCTCAGGTAGTTTGGTGAAAAGTAATAATTTCTTGGGTATTTAATGGCCACTATTATCTCTAAAAATGTGAAGAATCATCCCTCCTTCCTCTTTCATGTTTGTTCGCATAAATACATTCGTGGGAGACCTCGTCTTATTAGTTGCTAAAGGTAAGAGGCTGATCTTACACAAGTTGTGAGGACACTGGCAGCAGCTTTGTCAAAATGGAAAGCCCGCACACTTCTCATGCCATCAGTTATGAGGGTCAAGACATAGCTGCAAAACAACAGCCGTCAGGGAGGAATTGTAAAAACACACATCAAAAGCATCTACATTCTGGTGGTGATGACGATAACTCACATTTCTCCTCCTTTCAAAGAGATGACCATCTTGTCATAGGCAATAAAGTCAGACTGGGAACAATCCAGTGTGATCTTCACTTCATCTTGTACACCTGTTTAATCAAAAAGCATTGTTCACTGATAGGTAGAAGATTAAAAGTACAGATGCGTCTTTTAAGATGACAGAACATACGGAGGGGGAAGGCTGTGGTCCCATTTGTCTGAGAATTGAGGGAAACTCCATACGGTGGAACACTCTGGTTCAGATACAGCAATGAATTCACAGCAAAGACTACCACACCACCTAGAAAGATATGACCTGTGACCAAAGCACTACAGCACTGGTGACACTAAAATGAATAATCTTCATACAAATCACATTTAAAAACCATATCAGTGATAAGCAGAGACAAATGACAGTGTCTGGTGAGCTCACCAATGGGTTTTGGGACAGCCATGACCTGCATACAGTCAAAAGGTAGATTACTGAGAGACCAGATGACAGGATGGACCTTCTGCATTATATTGAGGGAGATTGCAACGATGCTACAAGTGTCCTGACGCACAGCCACACGCCTGGCAGAGTGATCAGAACAGAAAGTTAAAACATAGAGTCAGATAGGGTGTGGTTAAAAAAAAAAAAAGAGTTCCATCTGCTAACCCAGGCCACGTCTGGTTGGGCTCAAACAAGATGAGCAACGTGGGCTCATAGTAACCATGGAGGAATTTCATGTCGATGATGTTCAGCAACTTCTCATCCAGTTCACGGACGTCAATTATGTAGCTGGGTAGGAAGCTGGATTTAGGTCTGCAGATGAGATTCAGATGTGTGCACTGTTAGACAAGTACATACATATCTGTGTAGGATTTGCAAAACAATCCATTCATGTCAGATGGAGTTATATGACTACTGAGTGTCAGTGTAAATCAGCAACAGCAGAATAACAGAGAACAATGTACAGTGGATTGTATGCGTACCCTTCTCCAACTCCACCCTCTTGCTCATCAGTCAGTGTGTCCTTCCTGAATGGCAACACCACAAGTTTTGTGCCATAAATAAGCATCACAGCACATCGATTCTCTGGGTCGACCCGGACAATCGGAATATGCACATTTTGTACAAATCCATCCTAAAGATATAAAAAGGATTCAGTTTGATATATCAACATTTACAGTACCCTGTTTTTTTATTTCGGCATGCTTAGTGCGTTATTGTTTCTACTTCACATACTCTAAGCTCTGGCTCCTCAAAGTAATGAAGAGACAGTGTCTTGAGGTCATGTGTTCCAGGGTCATATTCCACTACAGACAACTGTTGAGAGAGCAGACAAAAAAGTCTGAAGACAAGTTCACACCGTTAGAATTTGCGGCTGACTTGCCATCTTCAACGAGGGTACCTTGGCATCCTTGAAACTGAGAAGTAGTGCATCTCTGCTGGCTCCTACAAGCTGTACACTTGCCATGGACATGACATTGCCAAAAAGAGAGAAGGATGCCACCTGCTCCAGCTTCTCCTTACGAGATTTTGAATCTGTAATTCAAGTTGCAAAAAACGCACGATTTTAAGTCAAAACAATTCCGCGGTAACTGGTAAAATATGTACAATTCACAGTTTAAAAAAGCAGCCAATAATTTTCAATTTAACATGATTTTCTCTATTTCAAAATTGAGTCTGTAAGTTACAAGTAGTCCTCAAGATACGAACAGCCGACTTATGAACATTCATAGATACAAACAACCATGCGTCGCCATATCCGACTACTGTAGCTCACATTTCTGCTACAACCCCCACCAAGCAGCACAGCCCCATAGGCACATCTCTAATACTCAACTCCTCTCTTAATCCATGCGATCGTTAAACACACGTATTGACTCAGAAGTTTGAGAGTCATGCCACATATGATGCTGCTGATGTTTTTGTTAGTGATAAATCAAAAACAGTCAATTGGGGAGCACAATACAGATGTTATTTTCATGTGAAACAAACTATGTTTTTAAATCTCTTGAGGATAATGTTAGTATGGCATTGAGACATACCTGAGGCTTTGTCAGTCTTTGACATACTCTGAAATAAGGATGGAAAAGATGCACATATCAGGAAAAAAGTGGTGGCGATCCAAAAATCAACACGTAGAAAACAGGCAGAGCAGGGTTGCATCTTTACCTCAACATCATGTATAATTCTGTAGACAAACAGTTGAGATGTCCCAGCAACAACCAAATTCTTCTCCTTGCTTGATATAAAGTTGCAGTAGACAGAAAATTCCACTGCAGTGGGAGTGTGTGCTTGTCTGTACACGGCATACATCTTGACAGAGATTACTCAGCATCTGAGAGGTGAGAACATTCATGTAAATATCTATGAACAACAGTTTGACAGCCAAGCTACTTCTCCAGAAGAAAACTATAGATGCTTTTCTTAATTTGCTGAAAATGTGATAAAAGCGGAAAGCACCTTCCATCAGATGAAGCTGAGGTTGTTGTTTTTTTTTAACTTTAGTTATCAACAAGTCATCGTTCCTGTAAACAAATATCCACTGGCTCCAGAGAATGAACATTTCTTCTTCTTTCGGCTTTTCCCTTCAGGGGTCGCCACAGCGAATCAGTTGCCTCCATCTAACCCTGTCTTCTGCGTCCTCTTCTCTCACACCAACTACCTTCATGTCCTCTTTCACTACATCCATAAACCTCCTCTTTGGTCTTCCTCAAGGCCTCCTGTCTGGCAGTTCAAAACTTAGCATCCTTCTACCAACATATTCACTATCTCTCCTCTGGACATGTCCAAACCATCTCAGTCTGGCCTCTCTGACTTTATCTTCAAAACCTCTAACATGTGCTGTCCCTCTGATGTACTCATTCCTGATCCTATCCATCCTGGTCACTTCCAAAGAGAACCTCGGCATCTTCATCTCTGCTACCTCCAGCTCTGTCTCCTGTCTGTAGTTGCCACAACCCTGCACATCTTCCTCAGGCATCTTCTCACTATCTAAGATCCTGTTGAACAACCCAGTCAGAAACTCTACTGCCACCTCTCCTAGACACTTCCAAACCTCTACAGGTATATCATCAGGACCGACTGCCTTTCCACTCTTCATCCTCTTCAATGCCCTCCTCACTTCATCCTGACTAATCTTTGCTACTTCCTGGTCCACAACAGTCACCTCTTCTAGTCTTTGTTCTCTCTCATTTTCCTCATTCATCAACTCTTCCAAAGTACTCTTTCCATCTTCCCATCACATTACCGGCACCTGTCAATAGATCCCTATCCCTTTCCATCCCTATCCTTAATCACCCTTACCTGCTGCACGTCCTTCCCATCTCTGCTTTGCCAACCCGTATAGATCAGTCTCTCCCTCCTTACTGTCCAACCTAGCATACAAGTCATCATAAACCCCTTGTTTGGCCTTTGCTACCTATAGATTTGATTCGAATGTTTGATTTGACAAAAGTTTTAAGTCGGATGCTCTTCCTGACACAACCCCCGTATCTATCCGGGCTTGGGACCGGCACAATAAGACACCGGCTTGTGCCCACTTGCGGCTACATTTCCGGAGAACGAACACTAAATAATGTTCCAAGATATTCCCATTATAAATGAGTGCTTCCAAAAGGTCCCTGGCAGATCACAGCTGTAATTACATGAGATGGGCAATGAGGTACATCGAAAAGCATTGCTAGCATATTAGCTAGCATGACAAAAGGCCCACATTATTTTCTGCAAAATGTGAATTAAATTTTCAACCGTACCTGTATCAATACGTGAGCAGAGTATGTAGATTTAATAACTTCTCATTTGTGTACTTTTAAAGTGACATATTTTGCGGGTAAATTGTTTGAGATAAAATGTCCAGTAGCCACACAAGCTAGCTGTTTTCCTTTGTGGTAGTCGGCCCTGTCTTCTTCGTGTTTTATTGTTTTGGTAGAGGAGCTAATCCGATGCATTTGCTGCCCCCTACAGACCAGAATCGAAATAGAAACACACTTTTATATTATATTATTTATATCCATTTATGATAGTCATAGTCACAGTCACCTTTATTGTCAAATGTACCATATATGCACGACATGCAGCACAGATGAAACTACAGTCCTCTCAGACCCACAGGCAGTAAAAAATACGAAAGAACCGCTCTAGCAGGGGAGAGAGAAGCCACTATGTGTGCACACACTGCCATCCTGTCCTATCCCAATAGGCAACAGAACCCAACAAAACCCTCCAGAGTAACCATAAGCGACAGTGGCAGGGAAAAACTCCCTCACTGAGAAAGAAACTCCAGGCAGGACCCAGACTCTGGAGGACGATCGTCCGTCTTGACCGGTTGATGAGAAGAAAATGAAAATATGACATTCAGAAAAAAGCAGTCACACTAATTACACGTTTCCTTTCTTACTTACTATTAATGTATCAATTAATATTGTATCAATCATTCTTCATATTTATTTATTACCCCTTTGCACATACCTGTTTATATTGTACATATCTGTTTATTGTGTATTATTGCGTTAGTGTTGGTGCCCAGAGAGGAACTGTGGTATTGTATGAGGAAGTCTGAAGTGGCAGAGAAGTATGTTAGAGCGGTGCAGGACATGTATGAGGACTGTAAGACAGTGGTGAGGTGTGCTGTAGGTGTGACAGAGGAGTTCAAGGTGGAGGTGGGACTGCATCAGGGATCAGCTCTGAGCCCCTTCTTGTTCGCTATGGTGATGGACAGGCTGACAGACGAGGTTAGACAGGAATCTCCATGGACTATGATGTTTGCAGATGACATTGTGATCTGCAGTGAGAGTAGGGACGAGGTGGAGGAGAAGCTAGAGAGGTGGAGGTTTGTCCTGGAAAGGAGAGGGATGAAGGTTAGCCGCAGTAAGACAGAGTACGTGTGTGTGAATGAGAGGGACCCAAGTGGAAGAGTGAGGTTACAGGGAGAAGAGATCAAGAAGGTGGAGGATTTTAAGTACTTAGGGTCAACAGTCCAGAGCAATGGAGAGTGGGGAAAAGAGGTGAAGAAACGTGTACAGGCAGGATGGAATGGGTGGAGAAAAGTGTCAGGTGTGATGTGTGATAGAAGAGTTTCAGCTAAAATGAAAGGAAAGGTGTACAAAACTGTGGTGAGACCAGCGATGTTGTTCGGTCTAGAGACAGTGTCACTGAGGAAAAGACAGAAGACAGAGCTGGAGGTAGCAGAGATGAAGATCCTGAGGTTCTCTTTGGGAGTGACCAGGAAGGATAGGATCAGGAATGAGTACATCAGAGGGACAGCACATGTTAGAGGACAGGGTTAGATGGAGGCAATTGATTCGCTGTGGCGACCCCTGAAGGGAAAAGCCGAAAGGAAAAGAAGAAGAAGAAGATTGCGTTAGTGTTGGTTTTCTGTGTATTGAGTCTGGGTTTTGCTCTTTGCACTCTACATTTCCTTCTTGTACACCAATCCTGTCTTTTGCACCAATACTGCTGCTTTATGTGCCTTCAATTGCCCCTTGGGGACAAATAAAGTTTTTTGTAATGAATTGAGTTGAATCAAACTAAACTTCCCTAGAGAAATAATTTACAGACTGTAGAATTATCAAGTAGAGATGGGCAGATGAAGCTTCATAAAGCTTTGAAGCCTTTTATCCAATTGGTAGCAGGACATCTATTGGATGTCCAGCTATAGGGCATGGATGGCATGAGTTTGATTTTGATTTGTGCCTAAAAAACTACTTGGATCATTTATTATAGAGGAGTCATTGTTATGGAAGAAACTAGACCTTCCGAGGAAACTAACCTCTTCCGCTATGTGACAAGCAGCAGCATTGCCTGAATCTATCAGGTACGTTAATGTAAGTTGAAACAATGTGTCACATCAAGGAATTTTAGAAACATCTTTAAAGCAATCTCAGGTGTGCTTGTGACACCTTTAACCTTTAATCCACATAAATCCCTGTCTACTTGTCGTCCATGTCAGCCAGCAGCTGATGACAATGCATATGGATATATTTCAGCATACCTGGCTCCAGAGCAATGACTGTCTCCCTTTCAATTGGTGTTGAAAGAAATTCCAGGATTGCAGAACGCTTTTCATTCTCCATCCGAGTTAGAGTCATTGCATCAATATTCCCTCCTCGCTCTGACACCTTCACAGACGTGAAAACTCAGAGGCTGCAGAGCTCAGACCATTCTCTACAATAAAACATATATTCCCAGTCTGATTCTGCAAACCAAGCTACGTACATGCATGGTTTGCAGAATCCTGGGACAGGGCAGTTACCGCCAGGTTACAGTCTGATACCGAATGTACTGCAAGTGACCCTGTTTGGCTCATTATTTGCATCAGTTGCTCTTTCACATCTTTTCTTGCAACTCACCTTCTTCTGGCGTAAGTGTAAAATGAACTTCAGCTATTTGCAGAATGTAGTCAGTCCAGTTCAGGCCCATCATGTTCACCACGAACGGCTCTACCATCTAAGTTCTGGTGTTGGGGTTGATCCCCTGCAGCAGAATATACCATTCCTCAGAGGTGGGCCTTCTCATATTCAGCTCCATGGCATCCAGAGCATGTTGCCCTTTGCACAACATTTGTGCAGCAACTGGCAAAATGATTGGAGCTGAAATGTTGGCAGAGTTAAAAAAATCCATGCAATGAAGTGTTTGAAACACTTTTTCCTGATGGGAGAGTTTTCATTTAAGCGTTGTCTCTTCTTAATGTTTCTGTGGGGTGAGGATGAATGACATTTAAAAAGCCAACTGGAAATCAGGACCACTTAGAAGGAATAATTCAGAAGTTTTTGGGTTGACTGTTGAATGCTACTTTAAGTTTTATAAGCTTAGATAATTCTGAAGATAGGAGAGCAGCCAAAAAAAACCCAAAACGGAGATGAAGCTCAAGTAAAATATGTACAGTACTCCACAGAAAAAGTTACACCAGGAGCAACAGCTTCGGTGTTCAGTCGTCACAGCTGATGATATCGAACCTGCTTTTATTTAATCTGTCGACAGAAGTAAAAAAAAAAAAAAAAAAAAAAAGCCCTTTTCACGGTGGATTCGAACGTTTTTGAAATCATCTACTTGAGCTACGAGAGACACATTCGCTCTGTAAAAAGTCTTCTGTTCAACGGTTTGAGCCGACACCTGCAGATCCTCTTTATGACGCTTATTGAACAGCAGGTGGCGCCATTAGCATCACGTGTTCAAGGAGACCTCCGTGCTGGTAGCTGGAGAGAACCATTAGAGATTCAATAGAAATATATCCTCATCATCATCATCATCATCATCATCATCATCATCATCATCATCATCATCATCATCATCATCATCATCAAATTAAAAAGATAAAAAAACAAAATCTCTGACCTGTCTCTCGCCCACATTCAGATGGATGGATGGATGGATGGATGGATAGATAGATAGACAGACAGACAGACAGATAGATAGATAGATAGATAGATAGATAGATAGATAGATTGGCCTATTATTTTATACAACACAAACAACGAGCAAATTTACAAATAAAATTGTGTCTTTTTAAAACCCATTAGTATAGGTGTTTTTTTCTTTAATCAAAATTTTTATTCAGAACAAACGCTTTTCTTCTCGTCCTTTTGTATGGTGCTTCACGATATTGTTCCACATAGTCAGCCAGCAGAAATTAACCAATGAAAGACTTGCATACAAATAAATGGATCAATGATAATGCAATACAGTTGGCAACTATTTCCTGATGTGATTTTTTTTTTATTTTGTTTTGAATTAAATCAATGGCTTTTAGTTGAGACGATAACTGTATTCTTATTACAAATAAAAATGTATTAAAAACAAGTACGAGTTGTGGCATACGGTTAATGTGTCTAAAATAATTTATTTCTAAACTGCAGTCAGGCTTTTGCAGAGGCCACTGGTGGGTATCAGACTCACACAGTTCCATAAACTGGCCAATTTTATGATTCAATGCCTATCTCTAATATATTTGTGTTGTTATAAAGGCAGAACTTAATCTTGGAATGGAATACAGTACTTAAGAGCCATATTGTCAGCCTTTTCCTTTTGAACTGGGCAACCATATAACTGTAAAAAAGTTCTCATATATTATTTAATAGCTTATAGAACGTTCAAGTAAAGGCTGTAACACAAGGCAGATATTAAAGTTAAACCAATGGTACTGTACTCTCTTTGTGAATGGGGTGTCTAATGATTGTAGAACTGAGCAGTCTTAAAAATCAATGGAGAGTTGAACTCTGCCGACTTTAAAGAACTGTGTAAGTCATCATAACTCAGTATTCATAAATATCATCATTCTGTGCTCTGAGGCAGCTGATCAGTGATCAGTACTGAACGTTTGTGTGTTTGATTGGAGTGGTTGACATATACAGTAGAGTGGGGCAGTAAAGAAGAATCATACACTTCAATGCTTTCTATTCCTAATTGCATTTCCATGTCACTATTATAAATTCATACACAATCAGTGAGCCAACATGGTACTTCTGAAATGTTATACTTAAGTGTTTGAAGCCTGAGCTGTAGATAGGAGTTTGGATCTGATGCATTCTAACACTTTCAATAACTATGATTTTCATGCCATTGTTGTATATGCTTCTTGAAGAAGTCCACAGTGGATGATAGTAGCGTCAATAGATAAGAAAGGATTTGGTAAAATGAATTTTCTCCCACGGCAGTCACAAGTCAAAATGTTAAATTATGAGACAGAGAAAAAATAGGAAAGAATATGCTGGTAAAGGAGAAGTTACAAAAAGAGCCTACTATTATTCCAACATTTTATGGAAAATAATATTCCCCTTTTCAGATTATTAAGGACAAAGCATAGCATGATTTAGAATTGAGTGAAATGTTCTTTCCTTGCTTGGTGAGGAGAAAAATCCAAAGATCAAAAAAGCAAGCAACTACTGTCCTGAGGTAAGATATTTTATCATACTCAGATTTCACTACTTACACTATATGATCCTGATTTCAAAATAAATAAAATGATTACCTCATTCCAACTGTAACCTAAAAAACAAATCCACAGATATCCATTCAAAGTTGTTGTCATGACACACACACACATTTGCTTTTTAAAATTTTTTGTCTAGAATTATTGTAATGTCACATATCTCTTTATATTAATTTAAGAAAACCTGTGATGCACTCAGATTGTGCTGATTGTTGTAGACTGTTTTATCACACCAGTCTGCATAAGGCTGACATAATTTACAGCTTTTTGACATAAAATCTTTACTAACATCCTAAATGTATTCCTTTTATAATTAATAAACCCCTTGCCCTTTTTTACATTTTAAAAAACAACAAAAAACAAAAACAAAACCCTCCAGTTGTATTTTAGCCCATTGTGGGAGTCCACTAACTGAATAATGCAAAATATCATTAACATATCTCCAACGCAAGTCAGTGACCCTGTTCACCGGACAGGGAAAAACACACAATGAATATACAGCCTGAAATGTTATGAGGGTGCTACTTTGTTGGTCAAAAATAAAGTGAAAGTATAAGTAGATGGAAACCATGGGAGTGACAGCTACATGATGGAACATTAAAGAATCAATTGACTTTGAAAAGTGTCACTTAATAATAAGCGATCACTTCAGACATGATGAATTAAGCGATGTCAAAACTAGTATATGTCCTCGTCCACTAGGTGGGAGTATCCCCTCCAGAACAAATGAGAATTGGCTGACAAATTTTAAAAAATTTATTTAAAAAAATATAGTCATAAGATTCCACTTTTTGTCAGCCTGCTCTCACGTGGTGAGGGTGATGATCATAAAGATCATGAGCAAATGTCCCATTATGTTTCAAGGCACATGGAACAAATCACTACCAATCAGAGAATCACTATCGAGCCTGCGATTCCTGAACAATATGTGTTCAAAAGATTCTGAGATTTGTTAGTGAAAATGGTAGCATCTGAAGTCTGCATTTGTAGAAGTCATAAATCACTTAGTTGATATTCAGTCTTGGACAAATAGAGTCAAACATTGCTACCCTACATGGATACACAAACGTTGTTTATTCTATAGGATATCCAAAAATGCACTCATCAGGGACATAATTTTAAAAAATTTACACAGTAATATTACAAATCATCCTGAAATTTAGTAATGCTAATGATAAATATTCAAATAAAGCACACATTTTATGGTGATTTCACAATAAAAAAAACTTCCATTAAAGGCACTTAACACTCACTAATCATTATAAATACACGTCACATGAACATCAACAATGTCCAGTTCATCATAGATTTTAATTAGGCACCCTTAGATTCTCATGATCAAAGTCCATAACTAGACAAATTACTTAATGTTTGTGTGACCCCTTAAGTGCTTAAGACCATTCTGTCAAATTTGTGTTGATGCTGAATGATTTATGTAACTAATAAGACAACATCTCCTTTACAGGTACTCACAGCCAATGGATAGTCCAAAAATAAAGCCCAAAACTTTATCTTGTGAATGACTTTGTATTTTCTTAATTAGATACGACTAAATGCAGATTGGCTGATGTGCTCAAAAAGAGTGATGACACTATTCTATGAAAAAACTTACCAATTATTAATAGATAAATTAAATCAAATTTTAAACTATGTAATTTCAACCCTCAATTCAGTGAGGGCTGAGTGAACGTTTCCAAAACTGTGGATAAATCCACTTTGGTAATCTATAAATGTTAGGCTGTAGTAAAACAGGCTCTTTGGGAATGCTTTTGGATGAGATAAAGTGACCCTTGACCAACTGAGTGCCTTCCACCATGAATCTTGGATTTGATCGAGGTTTCTGCCTGTTAAAAAGCAGTTCGTCCTCCCACTGTCTCCAAGTTCTTGCTCATGAGGGATTGTTCCATCTCTGTAGAGTATCAAGATTCTCTTCTTAGAAAAACTTCCTTGTCACCAAACAATCTACAGCATATTGCATATTTTTGCATTGCAGGGGTAGGCTGGAGACACATGCAAATCCAGAAAAAAAAGAGTTAGATTAATTTGGAACATCTATATGTAAGGCGACACCCCAGTTCCACCTGGATCTACACAGGCAAATATGGCACTTTTCTGACTACTGCTGTCAACTGGACATATTTTACATCAACACATACAGCTTCAGATAGCTGCAGTGCTTACCTTTCACAGGAAAGGGAACATAAAAATAGATATAATAGTATAATTAGATTATTATACCATGCACGTCTAGACAAAATTGCCTTCTATGCGTCATCTCCCATGGATTGCAGATTTTGCCTTTGCCTTCCTGATTGTTACCGAGACAGAACATATGTTGCTTCATCAATAAACACAAGTATAAGTGAAGAAGAGAAAGGACAGGCCACAAGAGCTCAAATAAGAATATCTTTGGGACCAATGACAGGACTTCTCTCTCAGCATAAAAGAAAAGAAAATACATGAAAGTTTAAAATTCAGCAGTGGCTCAATGTGTCCCCATCATCTGCCTTTGAACATCTGGATTTTGTGCTTGTCTGCCAGCAGAAGGGTGACATTATATTCATAATCTCCATCATGGACTCCCGTGTGTCGAAAAGCTCCAGACAGAAGGTTGTCCTCCCAGTAGTGGTGCCAATTTCCATACCGGTCCGCTCCAAATCCAAACACACTGACCTGTGGAGGGGTACAAAGTGTCATATACAAAGTGAAATATCCATGCAACTTTCCTATATTTATCCATCTGTATACTTTGATTAAGTTTCACATTAGTTTTGAGCATTTATTTTTAATTCAGAGAAGTTCTGTGAAGATTCAGTGCTGTTGTCATTTTAATGCAACTCACCTCATCACATATGTGAATAGCCAGAAGTAAGGTGAGGAAGCCAGTAGAAGGATATCGTCCATGACCCTCAAGCCAAGACTCGTAGACATATTTAAAAAACGTGGGACTGTAAATCAAAACCTGCAGGATTAGAAGAGATGTTTTTTCCTTTTGCACACTGAATTACTCACATTCCTTTACATAGCCAACTGTATTGAAAGGAAATGTCGGGAAGAAAATTAATAGAATGTTTTATACTGAAAGCAGCTTCGTCCCAGACACTTCAATTGAAAGCACAGACGCACAGAGATCGAAAAGCTGCTGCTGGCATAGCTGGCACACTTCATTTTTATTTGGTGTAGCTTTGACATATAACCACCGTCGTCATCATCATCCTCATCCTCATCCTCATCCTCATCATCATCATCATCATCATCATCATCATCATCATCATCATCATCATCATCATCATCATCATCATCCTCACACTTCAGTAAAGAATCATCACACACCGGCAGTGGGTATGTGTCAGGAACAGCCAGTGGCAAATTACCTTAATGGGCCATATGTCACTTGTCAAAATGAAAAAAAAAATGTGTGAAAAAAGTACTCACATCTTTAGAATAAGACACACCATAGCCTAAAAATATTTCACTAATGACTGATTTCTGATAACACATCAGATTATTTTTAATCTGATTATATTAGAACATTCTTCACTTCCCTGTACTGAATAAAGTTCATTCGCTTCACCTGTGTTTCCACAGTCACCTGTAACCCTTCTTCCAATGACCCTCCTTCCTTGATACACTCTGCTAAGCCCTCAGTTCAATGCTAGATCTAGTAATGTCCAAATGAGGCCTCATGGGGCTTCAAACCCTTTGGGACAATTGTGTTGAAAACTACTTCATTACTTGACGCTTCATTCAGTGGGAATGTGAGCGTCCTTTTTGGCAGCGTGATTGTACTGCAGTCACACAGTGGTCAAAGCCAAAATGCAGTGCTTTGAAGTTTACTGTCTTGTATACATTTTCTGAAAAAACCCCCCAAACAAACCAAAATACCAAAACAAAACCTGAATATTCATTCATTCATTCATTCACTTTCTGCCGCTGAATCCGCTGCAGCGGGTCACGGGGAGCTGGAGCCTATCTCAGCTGGCATAGGGCGTGAGGCAGGGGACACTCCGGGCACGACGCCAGTGCACTGTGGAGCCACACACAAAGATATACAACCACGCACACAGCAAATTAACCTGAAGCGCATGCTTTTGGAGGTGGGAGGAAGCCAGAGAACCTGGAGAGAACCCACGCAGACAAGGGGGAGAACATGCGAACTCCGCACAGAGCGGGACTCAAACCTGGACCCGCCGTGTTGTGAGGCGACAGCGCTACCCACTGCGCCACCGTGCTGTCCAAAACCTGAATATAATTCAATTTACTGTGTTAATCCTGCTTGGCTATATCTAACCTTATATTATAGGAAATTGATTAATGATCATTGATCCTTGCAGGGTTCAGTCAGAGATGGATTACAGTAAATGTTCATGTTTATTTAAAATAAATATGTACATATGTGTTTGTGTGCGTGAGTTACATAGGAGAATTAGGGCCACTGGAAAACAAATAAGGTCTATGTTGTGAGATAAAAGTCAGAATTCCGAAATTTCATCACAGCAGCACCACCGGCTTCATTCTCGTGTCTGGCTCGGTAACGCCTCATTGACGACGTGCTGTTACTGAATGCCAGGTGCTGGGAACAAAGCAAACACTTCACCTGCAAGTTAAAAATAAGGTGTGTGAGGTTTATTTTTTTCTACTGTGTGAGCAACAGAGTTTGAAAATAACTTTCTTAGAATTTAAAATCTACTTTGTTCTGGGGCGCGAGTTTAAAATTTTCTCAGACTTGAGATCTCTTTCTGGTTGATGCCATTGCAAAGCAATTAGAAAGCAAACCGTCAGAAATCCAGAAGCTAATCTAATCAATCTGGAAGGTATTGACACGATGGGCAGCACACCATCCATTTTAACACATCTGAGACCGGCCGGTGTTTCAAATCCCCACCCATTGATCCGAACCACTAAACTGGTTCTGAGTGAAGCGCTTAGTGTTTTACCTGGTGAATAAACCACGTGACTGTTTCAGATGGTGAATGAACCACTTGAGTGGTTCAAACGTCATCAATCATGTGGTTTTTCCATGTTTTAAGCAGGCCTCAAAGCAGTTGTTAAAAAAAAAAAATCCCTACAAAGTCTGGGGCGGGGTTCGGAATGCCTTGTCAAAGAGGACATCACTGCATACACTCTGCTCAGCCTTCAGTTCGATGCTAGATCCTTGTTTGTGTGAGTACTACTTTCCAGGTTTCCTGTTTTCTGTCTAATAACTGTACCCAGTTCCAGTTTTGCTTGCCCCTGTGGGATTTGTTTGCCTGTTGGAATGACAACAGGCAAAAAACAGACTCTTCTTGCTTGAATAAATACAAACTTCCTTTCCTTATTCGTCTACTGTCCTGTTGTCCTTTTGGTTCACTCTGCTAGTTTGTCAAAAGCCTAATAATAATAAAGATAATTCAAGCAAAAGTATTCAAGATACAGAAACACTATTAGTTTTATGATATCAACATAAATAAAAATAAATTAAACTAAATTTATTAATATTAAATATTAATCCTCATTGTTTTGGAATGAAACACAATAAAGTTTCAGGTTTAAATGGATACATAAATTCAATGCTGAAATAAAAGCATGTTAAATTTATAAAAGGGTGAATTAAAAAAGTTAACACAAATAAAAATATATAACCTTTTTAAAGCTCACCTTTTCTTTGTTTGCCTTTATCCTGGACATAACAGGCAGGTATGTGCTGCAAATACAAGAAAATTCCAGGGACTTAATTGCAGTTTTTCATAGACTTAAATGTTTTTCTTAGTTACTTTATTATTAGTTACTTTATTTATCTCAATTAACTACGTAAATGTCTTCCTTTATGTTTTTATAGCTGTATGAGGAAAGCTGAGTAAATATAGGTATTTAGATACCATCACACTAACATTAGCTTACTATCATTGTTTTCTTTCTGATTCATTAAAAAATGTGTCGAAGGTTTGATGAGGCTTTTTGAATAAACTTGGGAGCATCTCCTTCAACATTCAAACATTCCAATTTGAAAGAATTCAAATTTTCTTTTGCAGTTCACTTGCACAAATTTGTCAGATTTGGTGTTGAAAGTAGATTTGCACACAGCTTTGACATTTTTGCATATAGAGGAGTATACATTTGAGTATTCAAAGTCAGTCCAGTGTGCCTTAATGCAGTTTTCTACTTTCATATAAGCTCCTGTGGCAAGACTTAATTTAATATTATTATATTTGATATGGAAATCTGACAAATGGAAATTGTTGTTCCAATCCAGAGAAAGTATACCCAACTGGGGGATGTGACACTTCAAGTGTACCCCCTAAAGCAATTAAAAATAGAGTATTGGGCCATTGAGAAACAGATTTCGTATTTATTGTTTTTCTTAAAGCTGCTATATTATAAAAATGAGGATGATTTCTGAATTGTGGGTTTGGCAATACAAGTTATACCTTTTATACAGAATGTATAATACAGCCCAGCAATGCAGTCGTAGCTGTACAAGATATTTACTGTTTAATGGTCCCGGTGGTGAGAGCGCTAATGATCCACTGCAGGTCCAAAGTCTTGAAGGGGATCAGCACCAGGCTGGTAGAGTTTTCCAGGTCGATTGCACTTTCTGGATACATGACATGATGTGTTGTTCTGGAACCCACATCCTCCTCAAAACCAGCGGTAGGAGCCTGGTTCATTCTACAAGAACAATTAAAAGAAAACATGTTTGATTCTGGGCTATTTCAAAAACTTATTTTTACTTTTCTGTAGTTGCCATCAATATGTTTTTTTTTTTTTTTTTGTTCTAGTAGTCACATTCTGAAAATGACTCAGTTTTCATGAAGCCACCAAGTTAGTTAAACCTCATTACACCAAAAACAGAAAGTGCAGTTTGTCCTCACTTCTCCATGTTTTGGACATCAAATTGGGACAATCATGTATCCATTTAGAGTGCAACAATTACTGTTTGGCAAGATAAGCGAAGCATCCCTGTTATTATGTCCAACAATACCCTCTCAAGCTGGAGTAGTAATTGGCAGGAACATAGTTTGACAGCAGCAGCTGGAGTCGGTCAGAGGAAGGAGAAGGAAAATGATGAAGCTGACCCTTGTGCGTCTAGCATCACCTGTTTGGGTGCTCCGGTATGAGCAATATCATTCTTCTTATTACGGAGTCTGAGATGACAGATATAAAAAACATGACATTTTCAGCCTGTGCCTGTCATGACACAGAACAACCTACTGCAAAAGACATTTTAAGTCAAGGCAATTTTACAGTTGATGAAATATTTCTTACCTTTTCTAATCTCCCTCTCCCTCTTTCTTTTTTGCTGTCCCGTGTTGCAACTTGATGTGGCATGTAGGGTTAAATGACTGTGATCTTCCACATTTGGAAATATCTCTGTACCTATTAATTAAATTGATGAGTCACCTTTGAGGCATAGACACCTCTATTATCATTCTGTGCCTTTTGTGCTCTATGCTAATGCTAAACCCCCCCCCAGTGCATTTCTTAGGGTACAAGACAGATCTCAGTTGTGTCAATAATAAGATCTGTGTAGTCATGTGACATTATGCATGTCATGCACATTCTCATTGTTTCATATACCGTCTTTGGTTTACGGTTAGATAAAAGTTATCTGAATACAAAACTGTTGACTGTGCAAGAAAATCTCACATTGCTTTAAAAGCAGTTATTAAAATTGCATTCATGTCTTTTTATTTGTACTATATTGGCTTCTCAGATGATAGTTTGCATTGATATACACAGCCAGCTAATACAGAGCAACATAAATATTAATTTGGTATTGTGTTTCTGGCCTTGTGAAGAATGTAAATCTAATATCAGCTCTACTTGTATATCTACTGTAGTTTTAATTTCCTGTTGGCTTTTTGAGGAAATGTGTTGTCCATCACAACAGGACTGGCCACGAGGTGAATTCTTCTTGCTGTTGTGGTAAATTGATAGCTCTGGTAGACCAGTGCATATATATCAAATTACTGAATCAAACAGAAAAAAACAAGGCCGTCAGAGACTGCAACATCCCGTGACACCCCTGAATTCAAAATTTTACCCTGACCTACTTTCATGTCATTGAATAAAAGACCCATGATCCAATATGTAACTGGTATACTCTATTTATCATGAGGTTTCAGAGATGCATACCAAAAAAGGTATAAAAGTGAAAATGTGACCTTGATCTAGTTTTTCAAGGTCAAGGTTGTGATTTTCATCCCCATGCCTCCCTGTAACATCTTCTTCTTTTCTCTCGGCTTTTCCCTTCAGGGGTCACCACAGTGAATCAGTTGCCTCCATCTAACCCTGTCTTCTGCATCCTCTTCTCTCACACCAACTACCTTCATGTCCTCTTTCACTACATCCATAAACCTCCTCTTTGGTTTTCCTCTAGACCTCCTGCCTGGCAGTTCAAAACTCAGCATCCTTCTACCAATATATTCACTATCTCTCCTCTGGACATGTCCAAACCATCTCAGTCTGGCCTCTCTGACTTTATCTCCAAAACCTCTAACATGTGCTGTCCCTCTGATGTACTCATTCCTGATCCTATCCTTCCTGGTCACTCCCAAAGAGAACCTCAGGATCTTCATCTCTGCTACCTCCAGCTCTGTCTTCTGTCTTTTCCTCAGTGACACTGTCTCTAGACCGAACAACATCGCTGGTCTCACCACAGTTTTGTACACCTTTCCTTTCATTTTAGCTGAAACTCTTCTATCACACAACACACCTGACACTTTTCTCCACCCGTTCCATCCTACCTGTACACGCTTCTTCACATCTTTTCCACACACTCCATTGCTCTGGACTGTTGACCCTAAGTACTTAAAATCCTCCACCTTCTTGATCTCTTCTCCCTGTAACCTCACTCTTCCACTTGGGTCCCTCTCATTCACACACATGTACTCTGTCTTACTGCGGCTAACCTTCATTCCTCTCTTTTCCAGGACAAGCCTCCACCTCTCTAGCTTCTCCTCCACCTGTTCCCTGCTCTCACTGCAGATCACAATGTCATCTGCAAACATCATAGTCCATGGAGATTCCTGTCTAACCTCGTCTGTCAGCCTGTCCATCACCATAGCGAACAAGAAGGGGCTCAGAGCTGATCCCTGATGCAGTCCCACCTCCACCCTGAACTCCTCTGTCACACCTACAGCACACCTCACCACTGTCTTACAGTCCTCATACATGTCCTGCACCGCTCTAACATACTTCTCTGCCACTCCAGACTTCCTCATACAATACCACAGTTCCTTTCTGGGCACCCTGTCATAAGCTTTCTCCAGATCTACAAAAACACAATGCAGCTCCCTCTGGCCTCCCTGAATATAACACCTTTTCTTTTGTCTCTCTTTTGTCTTATCCAGTTCCTGAGATATGTGCAAAAATATCTCAGGATAGAAAATATCTCAGATGATAGATCAAAGCTAGTGGTTTGATCTATGGTCATACTCACACTGGGCTTCTTCTTTGTCTTTCTATCTCAACCAGTTCCTGAGTGTACAAAAGTCTAGTTGATCTAGTTTTTTTAAGGTCAAGTTCATCATCTCATTTTCATCCCCTTTGCCGCCCGAGTAATGTGCTTTTTGTTTCATCTTTCTATCTGCAATGGTTGTGAAGATATTAGGTGGACTAACGGACGAACACACAAACACTGATAATACAATACATCACCATTTCATGGGATGTAAAAACACAGGGCAGCTGCCGTCCCTCAGAAATGAAGCATGCCAAGATCTGAGCCTGTTCTTAAACTGATGGTACAGCCATCTTCCATCGCACGCAATCGATTGCATGTACTGTATGTACACATCAGCACAGCACTCAACTGGTGCGTGGAGAGTGTGCAACCAGGCCAAAAATGGACAGCACAGGAGAGAATGAGGAGAAGATGAAAGCTATGGATGAGAGGGAGCCCATTAAAGGGAGAAACCCAGAGGAGGAAAGTGCTGCCAAATGCTGCATAATTACAATTACCTTTATGAGCAAGGGGCATGGACAGTGTTAAAAAATGTAAAAACACACTAGATGAACCGATCTCAACATTTCAAATAGCAGCAATCTTTTATAAGTTGATGATAGGTCGATGGATGGATGGATGGATGGATGGATGGATGGATGGATGGATGATAGATAGATAGATAGATAGATAGATAGATAGATAGATAGATAGATAGATAGATAGATAGATAGATAGATAGATAGATAGATAGATAGATAGATAGATAGATAGATAGATAGATAGATAGATAGATAGATAGATAGATAGATAGATAGATAGATAGATAAGTTTTTCACATTTTCCCTAGCCATACAAAAACTAAAGACCTGGTTTGCACGGCACTTGGCGCTGGTAGAGCTATGGGCTCTGATTGTAGTAAAAAAAAGTTTGTGGGCAGCTTCCAAGCCTGACTAATCATTCCAGTCGATCTTTGCTCTGCTGCGTTCTCCAGTAGTCGGTAACATTCTATGTCTGTCTGTTTGATTCTCGGAAGAAAGCTCAGTATGGATTTATCAATTTATCCCCACAAACATCTGTGTGCTGCATCTTGAAACAAAGTTGAAGAGGCCAGTGAGCCAGAATGAAAAGTATGCTAAAAGGTTGGTGTGTGAACAGAATTTAAAAAAATAAAATCTGAATAATGTTAGGAAAGCAGGAGGGAGATGTGATGCTCAGCTGTCTCTAATGCAACAGCCAGCAGAAACTATAATGCAGCTGTTGTGGTAAGTTGTTTCCTCGCTCAATTCCAGAGGAAATCAGTGTTGTGTTACCAATAATAAAGCTGCTACACCAGATGTGGTTATTATCAACACAGTACTTATCGTTCTCAGATTGCATCATCAGTTGCTTTCTTGGGACAATAAACTTTATCTGTCACAATGACATTGTGTAACTTTATGTGACTGCAGAAAAATCTTATAAAATGATACATAACAGAATTGTTTTACAGTTTACTATCTTAGAAAGAAAGACGGAACTTCATTTTTGGTGTTTCAATTTTCACAAAAATTACTTTCACCTCTGGCTTCTGGGGATTGTGAGGAAAAGACCAGCAAAGAGATCCCTGCCATCCTGAGCAGAAAAAAAAATACGTTGGAGGAACCTCGTGTTCAAGTTAATTAACAACAAAACCATCTTCCCTGCAGCACACTCGTGTTCTGCCATAACATCACATAATTGTGCAGTATATATCTGCAGGTACATTTTTATATACTATACCTTGAGGCAATGTTTTTCTCAGGAAAAGCAAAAATAGAGCCTTATTTGGTATCTGTGTCATTATCTTGTAACACTGTTCACGACATTGGAGAGAGGTAATCATGTTTCTATGGTTAAAACCACAAATTGTCTCCCAATTGTAGAACGGGACTGACATGTTGTTAAATGTGATTTGCAATTCATCCCATTTCTTTGTGCTAGCTAAAAGCTTTGGCAGATGTCTGTGAAAGTGCAATAAGGGAGGCTTCATTTGCTACTGGGCTTAGGGGAAGATTTTCATGAATATCACAAAATACATGAAAGTCTATGAAAATCTAGTGTCAAAAATACCACACAAACCTGCTTTATGGTCAACGCTCAGAGTGATCGCATGCTCAATTAGGAAGAATCTTAATGCTTGATTTGATTCCATTTCTTGTGTCAGATGAGATAACATTTGATCTCATGCTGTCCTCCAAATTGTGCATCTTTTTGTTTTGTTTGTCTTCCTCCTTGTATTAGGTGCTGATTGCTGTTAGCTGCTTGCCACTGTGTTTTGTTTGATAATTATTTTACATAACTTAAATATATTAAAGTACTTTAACATACCTTATATACGCAGCAAAATATATGAAAAGAGAAAAAAAAATTGTAAGGAGATCTCAAAAATGTTTCATTTACCTTTTCTAGACATCATGAGATCTGTACGATGCCAAACTGAGACTAAGGCTTATTTCTCCTGTGTCTCAATTTTTTCTCAGTAGTAACAAGATGCACTAAATCTCAATTTAGTCTCCTTTTAAGTTTCAGAGAAGAGGTCTCAACAAGGTCTAATTTAATTCTCAGAGTTTCTAATAGCCTATTTCCTCTTGTGAATTTTAGGAAAAACATATGAGAAACATTTTAGACAGGGAAATTAAAATGAGACTGAGGTGAGAATCTCAAATATGTCTCTTGAGGTATAGGAGAGCAACCTGTGAGCAGTAAAATTTTCCTGCATATTCATGTAAGCTCAACCAAGCTTTCCTTTCTTTTAATACTATACTAGTCTAATGTTCCCTACCAAATCTGTAGAACACTGGATGATCCCACTCCACACTGTAGGGGTTAATGATGCAATAATGCAACCATATAAAGGTACTCTAGAAGTTTAGTGGTTTTTTACATGGACTCACTGAGCTTGTTCACTTAATCCTGAGAGGATGTTTAGTGTTGATTACCCCAAGGAGGCAAATATTTAAGATCTGTCAAATCAATATTACAACTTCTACTCTTATTTCGTCTGGTACTTGAAACTGCAGCAGATCTATTGAGCCTTTTAACATACCATCTCAACAATTGGGTTTCCAAAAAAAATGCACAAATCGTCAGAAAACACAGTTTACAGCAATGTAAGATAAAGGACTACATGGAAACAAAACATAACCATAACACCTTTATGCATTTTTCCGATGAATCAGTCACAAACTGAGCGGATTAAAGTGCCTTCTCCATTGCAGCTCTCTGCAAGACTGAAAAATCTGTGACTGAAACATAGTCTGGCTATGGGAAGAGATACCTGATCTGTATTATGTCTTTCTACATGGTAGTCATAATAATCTTTAGTGGAACAAAGCTGGCGCTGCAGCAGCGTGTGTGCATGTGTATGTTACCTATCAAAGGGCATTGTCTGTACTGAATATTTTTTTGAATACACGCTAGAGCGAGGCGACTCAAGATTTTGCATCCTTATAAAGAGTGCAAGACTGACAAAAGGTTGAGACACGGAACAATAAAATATATATTTAAGACTTGTTGATAACAATAAAGATCTGTAATGTGTTGTGAGCAAAGCATCTGTCACTTGCAGTCACCATGTCACTCAAATAGTTTTATCTCTAGTAATCTTTTTTCTACTTACTGAATAGACAGATTGTCATGCTATAAATGACTAATGACATCTTTAATGCTGTTTGCTTACTGTGGCACATTATTATGTCTTATTATTATTCATTTGTCCTCAAAAATACCCAAACCATAAACCACAACTCTCCATAACAAGGCCCTGTGCCTCATGTGCAGCCACATCACATAGCTCACGTCGGATGCTTTGAAGGTCAGTCGCTTAATTTTTTCACAAGTTTGCCACCATTACTGCAGCTCTCCTTTGTTACCCTGACTGTACATTCAATGCTTGCATTGGTCTAGCTGATGAATCATTATGATGGAGAACAAGTGTCATTTCAGATGAGAATTTTAACAAAGTAAATGAACAATAGGAGCCAGAATGTACCAACAACACCACATGAGAGAAAGAATCTCATGTGACTGCAATTAGTTAGAGATGGCTCGCCGTTGACTGAGAACCACATTATCCTAACTGGATTTTAATTTTGGACTGGTCAAATGCCAGCTGCCCAAAGTCTGTGGGGACCAAGAAAAATGTCTCATATACAGTAATACAGATAAATAACAGCGTGTTGCAACTGATTCTTAACTTGATCTGCAGTAAAGAGCAGGAAGACTTCAGACGCATAGATGTTTAGTTGTTAAATAGCTGACCTTATAAATAAAGAATAAGAAATAAAAATAAGAATCCAACAGTTACGCAGATCATCTGCTATTGTGATATCATTTATGCCTCTTAATTAACAGCACATGCTTTGCCTAAAGTTGCACAACTAATTTTGCACAATGGAAGAACACATAATGAGTATCCCCTCTCTCTGTACATCACATTCACGTCAGAAGCTTGGTGCACACAGCTTTTGTTGCCATTTTGGGTGTTCTTTTTGTTTTGTTTAGTTGCCTGTTGGATTCACTTGTAGGTATGCAGCAAAATCTTCAGTAAGAAAGGGAATGTCTGCCATAGCTACACAAAAGCTATGAGACACATTTTAATTAAAACTTCATTGAATAGGTGATTTTTGATAGAGATCAACCACAAAAGCAGCCAGAATCAGTAACGGCTGCAGCTTAAGCTGCCAATTCATCTTTTCACACTGCGTTGTAAGAAAAAAAATCTAATTAACGCATACATTACATTTCACACTGTTCTCCGACCTGTCATCAGCAGGAGGCAATAAAAATCCACAGCAGGAACTAATTTTTGCTACAATAACCATAAATTCTTATCTTCTCTCTTATTTATTAGCTGAATGAACAGTGCACCTACATTTGAAACAACAGGAAATGTGAAAAAATAACTTATCTGTAGTTAAAATAGATGATAATTGGAATCCATGCCACAAGATGGGTTTTTTACAGACACTCACATCAGTGTGGGCAGGTTTCATTTTGTCACAGCAAAGAAAACAGTGATGAAATGCAGTGTGGACTGATTATTGCCATTGTGTAATACAACAACAACAACAACAACAACAACAACTACTACTACTTCTACTACTGTTACTACTACTACTACTACTACTACTACGATTGATATTAATAATAATAATAATAATAATAATAATAATAATAATAATAATAATAATTTCATACATGAGTTAAACTTAGGTTACAAGCCCATCATGCTGCCTCTCTGTCTTTAGTCGGAGATTGTTGTTTTAAGAGGATCATGTAAGGGAGCCTTCTTGTTCTCATCTGGCCTTGGGAACGTCATTATCATGGTAATATATGTGACAGAGAATCAAAACGGTTTAATTTCTGAACACAAACTGCAGCTAAAGCTTTAAAAGCTCATGTATTAGCTGTGTGAAAATCCCAGATATGAAGGCAATTTCAAGCAGGGGGCTTGAATCACAAATGAGGTGTGCTCACCTATTACTTCTGCTGACTGTAGGATCCATCTTGATGAAGTAATTTATAAGGGCTTACATCATTGTGTAGAATATAAGCCTGACTGATCCTCAATTCAGCAGGGTAAATATGAATGATGAGATAATAACATACCCAAGACAGAGCAGATCCACTTCTTTTTGAGTAAAATATGTGTCCACAGAGTTTCCAGCTATACAGAGATTTGATTACATAGAATTCAAAACACATGCGAGTAACCATGGATCCAAACTATATATGGCTCCAAATGTAATACCCATGTAATAAGTAACAGTATATAATTATCAATGTTTATTCAGGGAACTGTTTGGTAGTTTCAGCTGTTCCTTCCATCTGATAACAGAATTTGTGGACGCTGTCTTGGTGCTGTCACAGCAGGAGCTTGCAAAGATGATGAGAGCAGTAATGTGGCCTTGAACAGAAGCAACATGCCACAGCAGGGTGACAATACCCCACTGTGATGAATTAAGAGTTATATAACAAAAATAGCATGTGGAATTTGCTTTTGGATATTCAAAACGTCCTCTAAGATCCTGTAGTCCACTTGTCAGCCACATTATCACAAAGTCCATTTGCCACCAATCTAACTGTCGGGGATGCAATCCACTGAGCTGTCATTCCAAAAACGTGTCTGTTTGAACAGTCACTCCTCCAACCTTGCATGATTGATGGTATGTGCTTTCTCCTACAGAGCGGTGTGATTGTTCATAAACTAGATATGAAAAAAACAAAAGGCGAGCACTCAGAGAACGCACACCTCCACCAACGCATTGTCATTCAAACCTGAACAACTGGAAAACAGTTTTCAGGTCATGTCAAAAGTATTGTATTAATAGCTTTTCACCAAAGCCTAAACAACAGCAACCATGATGTAGTTATGAAGATAAATTTACATGAAAATACTGTACATGTATTTACATGATAAAGACTTTAATGACAAGATTGCTGCAATGCATTAATTCAAGTAGATCTTTGATCACTGTAGTTTAGTATATAATCACATATCACACATAACTATGCAAAAGGTATTCAATTTACATTCAGAATAAAAGAAAAAATTGACTCGTCACTGAGGCAATGCATAGAACACACTGTGGCGACATCACATCTGCGTTATTTCAAATTAATCGATGCCATCATCTTCCATGATCCTGGAAACCTACTCCCAGAACCTGCAATCATGTGCTTGTAGTTAACTAAAACGGGATCGTACAGAAAGTGGGATCCTGATCTAGTTTTCATGCAAATATAAATTCTTACCTTTCACAGACACAAGAAACCCACCTGAATGGCTCTGCATCTGTATTATCTCAGTGACGTAAAATACAAAAATACATAAATCCTTTGAACAGAAAAAAGTGCAGCTTTGAGTGTTAGAAAAGACAGTTTCATTTTATATTTTATTCAAGCAAATAGAAAAGTACAAGTTCTTCTGCACTTAAAAGTAAACTTTTCACTCACATTAATAAAAAAAAAACCAGGAATTTGATTTTAATCAGTATCTGCTGTATTACTCATTCTGTATTTAGTCACTTATAGTTTTTTTGCTCTCCTCATCGATAAGTTGCACTTTCCATCACACCCAAATGATGCTGATGTGAGACCAGACTAGTTTTTCTTACTATTTGGACCCTCCGTTTCTCCACTACAAGTCCCAACTATTTCAGTATTTCAGTCTCGCCTGTGTTTTCACATTTCTAAGATAAAATCAGTGACTGACTGTGCTTAAAATGTGCTTTTTATCTAAAATCAAACACTGAATGAATTGCATATCTACTTCAAGTTTTTGCAAGATGAGATGTAAAGGGAAATGTGCTTTTAGAGAGAATCAGCATCATGATTAGTTGAGGAGAACAAAAATACTATTTAAATCTCATTTGAATAAATAAGAGGCATATTAGTTCTTCAAACAACATTTTTATTAGAAATATAATTATTTAAAAGCCACAGACGTCACTTTTGTCTGTCAAAGGCAAATGCAAATTCTCAAAACTATCTAACCACATCAATCTGTTGAGTAAACAAGAGGCCTGAGTCAATGCCACTCAATATTCATAACAGTCTACAAAGGAACCTTTAAGGGATCTGAACACATTACACTGTGGGTATTTGAAAGTTATTGGTTTTCAGTTCCTGTTCCCACTCACTGGACTCAGTCGCCCTATCATTTCTATGCTAATATCCCATAAATGCCATTGATTTGAAACATTTAGTTTAAAAATGCACTGTTGCATATGATAAGTATCTTCGATATCATCCCACTGTCTCCTCAGGGCACTTATTTCTGTGAAGAAACAGTCTTAAGAAAGTGATTGAATTTTTTTTTTATAGTATACTTGAGGTAGATGTACGATCACATATTGTGGCATTTGAGGCTGTTATATAATATGATACTCTAAGACCAATTCAGAGGAATATAATTCTATTCTTTTGGGGATTTGCATATTCTGCCCCTGCAGCCCTGAACAAAACCTGCAAAAAAGACAGCCAAGACTTAAATCTGTGACTTGTACATCCCAGAGATATCGCATGAGCGTTGAACTGTTTGAGCCAGAATGTTTGTTTACCCCTTCCAAATTAGCTTAATAACTTGATTACAAAGCCAACAGTTTTTGCAGCAGAAAGTATACCCACATCCCCTCGGAGAAAATCTCCTTGTCGTGTTTTTCCATCTTTTTCAATTCATTCTCCGCAGAGCTGCAATTGGTGTGAAAGATTACAGGGCGCATCAGATTCCTGTTGTTTTCTGCCATCCTGGGGCATGGAGGAAAAAACATTTGAACATACTCAAACGCTATTGTTCCCATTTGCTGCTTTGTTAAGATAATTTTCACAAATGTTTATTGTACGCAGAAACATTTGTGTGAAGTGAAATTTAAGACAACATAGCAAGCAAAATTTAGTTTTTCTGCAAAACAACATATTGTTTTATTATATGATGGTTAGGCTGCGGCTCATTTGACTCAGCACTTACTTAGAACTGCATCACTTCAGAAAATGGACAAAATAAAAACAGTTTAGTACTTTAAGGTATTTGAGTGTTGATTGATGATCAAATAAAAGAACTGAATGAAAGAAGCGCCCTCAAAAAATTAGGTTTTGCTATGCATCTGACATCTGTCAAATAATCAAGTCAATGATCAGCAGAGTAAAAGTAAAATGTTACATGTAGAGTTTACTGTGGCTTTGATCATCAATCCTAACATATTAAACATGTAGTCAACAAAGTTAATGGATGCTTTGGGGAAATGACATGAGGTTTTATAGCTTTTATAACTCTTCTTGTTACCTAGAAGAGGAAAGAAGTGCATGGTTTTTGAGGCGAGAGGAAGCCAGACAACCCGGAGAGAACCCATGCAGACATAGGGAGAGAATGCAAACTCTGTACAGAGCAGGACGCGAACCCAGAACCACTTGGCTCAGTGGTGACAGCGCTACCCACTGCACCACAGTGCCACCCAAGTATATTATAATGCACTCATTAATTATTTTATTGGATAATAGACCCTGTGGTACCTCACACTCTGAAAATGAAGTACAGTATTGATTTTAGTGGAGTTTAATAAATATTAAGTCAAATGAAGAATTTTAGTGGAAATATTTATGTTAACGTGTGTATTTTGTGTACATTATCCATCCATCTTCTAGTAGATGAAATTATCGCAATTGTCTCGTCTTCAGCAGCTTATCCATCTTATGGGTCACAGATCCCAGCTGTGACCCTTATGGGTCACAGCTGTGACCCATAAGGGTCACTCGTTTGGATTTTGTTGGGTCGTTTTGCCCTCAGCTCGGACTTCAGGAGATAAATCTGCGCAAAAGCTCTGTGCTTTGTTTCGTAGTGGCGCTTCACGTTATAATTAATTAATCAGCGCTACGTGTTCAGACTATATGAGGTAAAATGGTTTTGAACTTCCTGACGGAGGAATAAACATAAATTTCGTCCACTCATTGTTAACCAGCGGTTTTCCTCATTAACCTCCCTTCGTTTGGAGCTATGCTGTCTTCACCGGTAAACTCACAGCGGCAGCGAGCTGTCTCACTTCCAGGTTCGCTGACAGAGCAGGTAAACAAACAATCTGATTGGCTGAACTGAGTGGAGCTATTACCGTATTAACTGGAGGAGCAGTGCCCGTCGTCCTGTAGCTGCGACCGTCAGTAAAAATGCGCCAAGAAAATCTACTCGTGAATTTATGACGGAGCGGTCACGGGTCCAGACAGAACCATCACGCGGTCTGGATCCGGACCGCGGTCCGCCATTTGGTGACCCCTAGTCTAGCTATACATCCTTCGTATAGGACAAATACCTTACATTTCATTTCATTTTTGCAATTGTATTGTTCTTACCAAAATAGTCACATGCTGAGATACTTTATTTAGTGTTGGGCCTTAAAAGGTCAAATTATCATGACAGCAGTACCTGAAGCTTTGACCAAATGACTGACTAAATATTTCAGGGCCTCTCTTTCAGTGTCAGCTCAGAAAGCAGTTTCAAATAATCGTGTTGTTTAAATCTCAAGCCTTGTCTGAGTGTGTTGTTGCGGCATTATTATATTTATAAAAATGTACCCAAATGGTACAAATACTTTGAGAAACTAAAACTATTCTTAAAAAATATGTAAATAAAAACTGCAGTGGGACAATGATAAAAATGTCAAAGCAAATGTCAAAAATGTGAGACTGTTGTTCTGATTATCATTCACAGACTGAAGCACTAGCTGACCTTATGATGAAATCACGGGAGTCGATAAGGCTGCCGTATTGGGACCCCTTCAGGTTCCCAGAATTTCCCACTACGGCACATGTCCTGCATCGCTCGGGGCTGGCATCCATGTAGAGCACCTCACCAGGGATGACTTGGAACAGCTCCTCCACCACGCCGTTGAAATTGGCTGGCTTCCTCTCTGACTGCAACCACTGGTGATACAGAAGAGACAGAACTCAGAGGGAGCCACAGCTCTAAGGCCACTTTAAGTAGAAGTGATTGAACAAGGGCAGCAGAGCTTCTGACACCAAGCACATTTCTGAAATAACCTCGGGTTGCTTAGCTTCGTCTGTGGGGCCTATTATGTCCTGGCTTTCTTCTAGTGGTTCTGAGACAGCAATGAATGCTGGATTGTGTGTGTGTATGTGTGTGTGCGTGTGTGTGTGTGTGTGTGTGTGTGCGTGTGTGTGTGTGTATGTGTGTGTGTAGTTTGTGTATAGTGTGTGTATGCATGAGCAAAGTGCCATGGCAGCTTGAAATAGAATGGAAACAGCATGTGGCATTCCTTTAATGAAAAAGTTTTCATAATTCACACTAAATTACTAATGGGGCTTTTTCTGCTCTCTACCTCTGAGGAAGCTATTCAACAATTTAGATTAAATGGTGTTAAAAATAAGCAATACGCTTTTATTCACAGGTATAACATTTCAGCCATGACTGTAAGCCAGTGGTTCTTAACAGGGGTTTGATCGAACCCTAGGGGTTCTTTAAGTCGGTCTCAGGGGTTCGGTATGGACGAAGGTCACGACAAACCACCTGACACAACGTGTCGGATGGTTTGCCGAACATACACGAATCACTGTGTACGTTTGACACATCGTGTCAATTCGTGATGACACGCCCCCCTTAGCCATCACTGGCTGCAGGTGATCATGTGATGCTACATCGATTAGCCTACCTATGCTACATGGGATTTTGCGCATTCAGTAGTCGATTTATGCCTGTCATGATGGTACGTCATCTGATTGCTTTCTTAATATTTTTATTTATAGTAACTACATCAAGCAAAAAAAGAAAGTGGTCGGACGAATATGTGCAACGTGAATTTACATGTACTGTATAACGGAACGTGATGGGAGTCAGCGTTATGCATAATTTGCAATGCCAAGTTGAGCAACTCTAGTCTCACACTGGCAAAAATAAAGGAACACTTCCTTAAGCTGCATGGAAAACAAAAGAAACAGACTTTGCTGTGAAAATGACATAAGTAGCACTTGCCAAGGAGAAGCCACGCATATCTGAACTGGTCTCTCAATAACAACCGCAGAAGTCACACTGATTTGCAGGTAGGTAATGTCGTGTGAGTTCATGCACTACTTGGTTTTTTTCTTTAAAAAAGGTGACATTAATGCACAATTCATTAAATACACCAGTAAAACATATACTTATGTCTTAAATAAAAAAAAAAAAAAAAACTTAAAAAGGGTTCGATGAGTGAGCATATGAAATCAGCAGGGTTCGGTACCTTCAACAAGGTTAAGAACCATTGCTCTAAACCTCTCGCTAGTGTAAATCCACAATAGATATATTTTTGTCTGGTTAAAAACTGTCCATCAGCCACAACTGAAATACAATGCCCTTGTTTTGCAGCAGCGTAGCTTGAACCATCTGGCCACGTTACCACTGATATGTGTCACTTTTCTCCTCAAGCTCACTAGAATGAGTAGTGACAGGAGGCAACCTTGGAATAATTTTTCCATTCTTGGATCTAATTGGACATTATGTGAAGTGAATGCAGGAACACCAAAGCCACTGGATGACTGCCAGAAGGCACAATAACTATGGGACATAGGCTTTTTCTTAATTTAGGAAATTACACAGTAAAACATTTATTGGTTGGCAGAATTACATTAAAAGTGGCACATATTTAGAAATATGTTTGTCGCAATTTCTTAATAATGACTGAATGGGTTTAAGGAATAAATTATCAACAAAACAATGTAATGGCTATTGTGAGCAATATAATAACATCTGGTACAATGTAAGAAATGCAGGTAGCATTGCATCCATTACACACACACACATATGCACACACACACACACACACACACACACACACACACACACACACACACACACACACACACACACACACACACACACGTGTGTGTATATATACATATATAGATATACATACACAGTATATATGTATATATATATATATACACCCACACAGTGTATATGTGTATATATATATATATATATATATATATATATATATATGTATATATCAAGTGCACCATATATATCATATATATACCACATATACCATATATATATACACACCATATATATCATATATATATCAAGTGCACCATATATATATATATATATATATATATATATATATATATATATATATATATATATATATATATATATATATATATATATACTGTATATATACTGTATATATATGCTCGCAGTGGTTATTTTGGAGTGTCACTCAGCAACTAAACAAGTGACAAAATCCACCACGGATGAAGCAAAAATAACAATTTCTCCACTAACTTGAGTGTCAGGGAGTAAAACCTACAATAAATTTGGTCTGGTGCTGGATATTTAGAGTCTTTGCTTTCATACAAAGTCCTTTGCTGGATGTCTTACTCCTTTTCTCTCTGTTTCCTTTCTCCCTACGGCTGTTAATACACAATAAAGGCTAACCCCCCAAAAAGTAATTATTTTTAAATATAGAGAATAAAGGGCATCAAATTCCAAATTTAGATGTATCATCTCTGTGTAGGTTACTGAACATTTCAGTGTCTTCACTTAAAGATGGAAAGATGGTGTGAGCAGCAATCTCAGTTTCCACCATCTTACGTGTTAAATGTGAACAAATTGTGTGTGGGAGTTGGCTTCACAACTTGATCTAAGAGACAAACTGCTGGATTCGAAACAATCAATGGAGCTGTTTGTGATTTCTTTCCTTTGTTCATCATCTTTCTTTTTGGCATCTCATCTGCCTGCAAGAGCTGAGTGTGCATGTTTCCTTTCCACAATACCTACAAAGACATTCCCGTCAATCTTACCTGCCACCATTTATAGGTTTCATCAGAGAGGATGCTGTTCTCCCTGGTCATCAGAGGGTGGATGGACTGATTGAAGCGCTCGGCAAACCAGGGATCATCCTCCAGCTCTGTCATGCACCGCTGACAGGCACACAGCCCTTTCGAGAAAAAGTTATCTGACAGGCGAAAAGCATACTTGAAAAAGTAGAGCGAGGGGTCCCGAAAAGTGTAACTGAACAGAAATGTTGTAAATGTAATGATGAAAAACAGAAGAGTTAAAGTCCTTATTTTCCTCTTCTTGGACAGAGGCATGTTGCCTCAGTCAAGCTCAATTTGCTATGAGTGAAATGGTCCTAAAGATATGAGCAAGAAGAAACCTTGTTGACCACATGGTGGAATCCAATGTTCTTATTCTTAAAACATTACAGGATTGGCTTTGTGAAGGTCCTCAATTAAATCCATTGATGTGGTTTCTTTACAGATTCATCTCAATCAAACGAAGGTGAGATTCGGTTTGCTTGATGTCTTCTGCTTAATCAGATTCGGCCAGTTCCACTGACTCAGATGTTGACACTGAGAGGTCAGTGACTGAGGTGTCATCCACTCATTAATGATCCACCTAGATGGCAAATAGAAGGACATTATGTGACAAACATGCTGAAAAAACCTTGGGAAAAGAACATCTAAGGCTGGCACACAATCTAGCTTGATAATTTGTAGTAACATTAATATTAATAGTGTATATTTATAATGTTTTGATTTTCTGCCAAATTACATGTGATGAATCAAAGTCTCTCAGCTCTTAAAAGACCATCAAACAGTGTACTGTGAAATGATTACATGCGTCCTGAAACAAGCAGTCACCAACATTATTCAACCCCCACCCTGTGTTTCCATGTCAATAACTGGTCACAGCTTTTGTTTGTTCAGATAAATTTTAAATCTGAAGGAATAAATGTTTGGATAATTTCAAATGACTCATTGATTCACAAATGGTTATTCACATGGAGATTTACAAAGTGGGTTATTTTCCTTTGACGGGTTAGGGTTATTGTTATTCATTTAGAATGCATCCAATTCAAAACAAACCTACTATACAGTAATCCCTCGTTACTTGTGGTTAATGCGTTTCCGCGATAGCAACGAATTATTTATTTTCTTATTTACGGTAATTTAAACGTTTATGAACCCTCCCCATACTGATATTAAACCACCTTCTATCTGTATTACCTTTTCCCACACTCTAATAGACTGTTTAATGCACTTTTGTGTCTCACAGAAGTGCGCTGCATTCTGAGACTCACAGAAAGTGGCGCACTTCCGGATGCCGTCTGCCAATAGAATGCATGGTATCACGTGACTACCTACTAAAAGTCAGCCATGTAGTGAAGCAGCGCATGTTGATGCGCGAATGCGCAAGGGATTACTGTATATTCAAGAGATTTCAAGTGCACCATCATCTGCCTGATTTGTGGTGGCAGTATGTCTGTGTAGGACAGGTTTGGTGATTCTCCATGTACAGTATAAGGTGGTCAGGCTTGACAGATTTTTCTGAGCAATCTTTAGTCTGAAAACTTACCACGATACCTTTATCCCTCTTATCCCAAATTACACAATGGAAAAGACCAAAGTCTTCTTTTCCTTTCGGCTTTTCCCTTCAGGGGTCGCCACAGCGAATCAATTCAATCCCTGTCCTCTGCATCCTCTTCTCTCACACCAACTATTTTCATGTCATCTTTCAATTGTAAAGACCTGAGTATTGGTGCAAATGACATCAGTAAGGATGTTTAGAAAAGAAACTTATATCTGGCATTGTGCCACTGGCATGCTGAAGGTGGGCTACCAGACAAAAAGCCGGGGCATCTACACAAGAATTATGTAGCCAGGGGAACTGCACAGTGTGTTTGCAAAGGATGCCATCACAGGCTGTGCACCCAGTTTCTAAAGGAAAATATAATCACAGTTCTTGCCTGGCAAGCGATTATTTCTGACCTAAGCCACTTTGAAAACCTCTGAGGTTGTGAGCAACATGAATATCCTCAAGATACTACAATAGCAGACTCTGTTACTCTGACTGGAGAGTAGGTAGACCTGCCACAGGATGGCATCCTGAAGTTTAGGCAGTCTATAAGGAAGTCACTGACAGTAGGGGAACATTAATTAGTGATTGTGTATAATGAGCATACTCCAGTTACTAAGAAAATGTATTTGTACTTATGTTTGTGTTCTTTTAGTTATGTCTCTTGGTCTCTCTATTAAATCAACACTTTCTGAGGTATCTGACTAGTCCTTTGGCTCATCTGACAGGTCCAAGGGACTGCGTCAACAAAACAATACGGTTGGACGTCACTGTTAGAAAACCTTGCGCCACTAAATAGTTAGTCAGAAACCTGCTGGTGAAAAAAAAAATCCTAGAATAAAATAGGAGAGAAGTTTTTTTTTTTCAGACCACAGCTTTTCATGACTGACAAAGCAGGTAGGTCTCCTGAGGTTTCATATTCAACATGAAAGGCCACCTCTGCTTTTAAAGAGGTTCATTCTGATGCACAGCTGTGTTGAGGAAGTGCTTCTATGTTTGGCAAACAGCAAATCCACACTGGAGATGAAGCATTATCGTCATTACATGGGGAGAAATACATCTTAAAAATGAACCAGAGAAACAGTACCTGCCCTTTGCTCCTAACAAGATCTGAGTGAGACCTCCATACACAAGATTTGTGGGGAAACTCCATTACGAAGAGAGAAAGACTTTCCTGATTAGAAATTGATCAGGTCACTCAAATCTACCCTGGAGGAGAGAAAAAAGGATTGGATTTAGGATTGGCTAGGAAAGACTACAGCGACACAGTGAGCCTGTTGATCTCATTCTCACTATCGTTGCAGCAAACAAACTGTACAGCCGTTTATCAGCAGCACCGACACAGGCCAATGCTCAGGAAGACTTATAAGTGATCCTGTCTGCTTTTTGGAGCTTCGTAACTCACAGCAGACGGCAGATTTGCATAAAGCCCAAGGTTGGTTATTATCCAAGGCATGAAGTTTCACAAGGGTACCAGGGGACACTTATAATCGACACTTTAGTGAATGGCCCTAGACATATTATACATACATATATATATATATATATATATATATATATATATATATATATATATATATATATATATATATATATATATATATATATATATATATATATATATATATATATATATATATATATATATATGTATTCATATATTTTAATTATTCATTATTATTATTTTCAAAGTAATTACATTGAATAATAAAATATTATTATTCAACTGAGCTGAAAGTGTTAAAACAACCCTTTCAGCTTTCCTTATGTATGATGGTCTCATTTCATATATATTTTTATATGTTGCCAGAGATCTTAGAAAATATCAACAGAAAATATTGAGGGGCATCGTAGCTACAAGTTCAGCAAAGCATGACAAATCTGGACAGAAGCAATGAAGACAAAAAATAGAAGTCAAATAGTAAAAAAAAACAACTCCCTTTCCCGAAGTACCTAATGGAATCTCAGACCACATAAATTACTGCTTTGAAATTACTGCAAACATTACAACAATCTCCTCCAAATTTTTTGCAGTTATTAAACTACTCTCGACTCCCTTGTGGATGTGTCAATGGCAACAAAAAAGAAAGTAACATTGTTGCATAAATCTTCATCTACCTACCTGGAGTATAGAACATTAAGAAGCACAGCTTGACGCTTGACACAACAAATACTTTGTTATATTACCATTTCAGTATTATGTTTGAATATGTTACTCATGCAGCAGGTAAGTGGACCAAAAGCAACCATGTGTTTTAAAAATGCATGAGGCTGCATTTATGGGGTTACATTTTTTCAGTTACTGGTGAGATGATGAAATATGGTCAAGGAAATTCAATTTGAGGCATGAGATGGTGGCGCAGTGGCAAATGTTGTAAACTCATCTATCTGCAAGGGATCCCTCTAGGTCCTCCGGCTTCCTAGTTTGCTCTGAAAAACAAGCATTATGCAGTGGGTGCAAGCATGTATGGCTGTTTGTCTCCCTATGTGTCAACTTGTGACGCACTGATGACTCATGTAGGATGCCCAATGTCAGCTCCACACAAATGGATGAAAGGAAATCAAGGATATGAAAAGTGTAGTTTCTGTATATGATTAAGAGTCTATAGTAACATTGGTTCCTTTCTGGATGGATTTTTTTTCCCTTGATAATCCTGCATTTTTTGTTTCTAGATTTGCACCCTTTGATTTAGAAGTGGTTTCACTCAAATGAATGAAGACCCAACACCTTTAAACAGTGGAAAGATCAGTTTAAACATGGTACAAAGAGCCTTTCTACTGTATAATGAACATCTTTGTCTCAATTTCATATTTATAAATGCCAGAAACCTTTAATGTAAAAATAAAATAGCCAAATAGACTATTTGTAACATGAAGTGTGGCCATAGCTATGAATAGAAAAGAAAAACTGCATACCTGTTAATGTCAACATTCAATAGCAACTGCACCAGAAGGGATGGATAAGCACAGACTTTAAAGGTAGCGCAGTGGAAATCCGAAGGGATTTTTTGAAATTTTCTCTTCCACAGTGAATAATATCACTCAGAAAATAAAAGCTCCAGAATTTACATTTGATGGCATCACATCCCTGTCTCTTCATGCTGGAGTCTCTGGTGAGAAATATTTTATTTCCAAGGATATTGACTTTCATTCAGTGCTTTATTTTGATAAAAAGAGGTATGGTTATGTATTGCTCAAGCACATAAAGAGGATTCTACAGGCATTGAGAAAGGAAAGGCGTAGGCAAGGTTATCTCGGATGACTGAACAACTGAAGAAAGGCTGAACTCATTTTAGAGTTATGAACATAATACTGCACTGGGTCTTCATGCCGTTAATTAAATTTAAGGTGGATGACATAAAAGAAGCACAACACCACAATTACTTTTGCATTGTCTAAGCAAATAAACAGTATTTGCCATTAACAAAAATATTTCAATATATTACCAAAGGTCTATAGGGTTCTCAGAGGGCTGTCACCACTACTTTTATTTACACTTTCATAGTCTAGAAGATGAATATATGTTAAGTGATCATTTGTAGAACACAGCTGACACTTCGAAAGTCAGGGTTTTAATTTTATTTTAGCTATTCAACTATTTGTTACCTATACATTTTCTAGTTTTCTAGCTGTCTACCTTAGATTCTACACAATATAACCTATAGAACAGACATTTCATCTGATTCTCGGTTATATAGGTCATGGTTGCTCTGTTGTGTTGCATAAAGTTAGCTGGAATGGTAGCAAAAGCTTGAAAACATTTCACCTCTCATCCAAGAGGCTTTTTCAGTTCAAAATGGACCACAGAGACAAAGACGGTAAAAAATATAACACGTCTTCCACCTAAATGTGGCAGGGTGTCAGAGAAATTGTAACATATATTTATGAAGACAACATCTTATTGCAATTTAAGACCACCAACACTGCCAACTAGACAACGGCTAACCCCCAGACACACACTGAACAGTGCTTAATGTATAGTTCAATGCAACTAGGCCAAGCCAGACATGAACATTAAGGAGACAAAACAACAACTCGACATGAGGATGGCACAAAACAAGACAAATAGTTTGAGAGAGGGGTTGGACCTCACAAATGTCCGTTCTCCCAAAAAGTTACACACATTTATTTGTAACACCTGTATTTTATTATTAAACATAAAAAGCAGACAAAATTTGGAAGTTTTATTCTGGGATGTAAAAGGAAATGAATGAATGAAATAATTGCACTGTCACTCCTTAATCCAGATCAGCAACGCAGTTTAATGAATTTCCTTGGCCCATGTCCCATATTTCCTTTCAGTCTTCTGGAATTCCATTTAGTATTTTTCAGTAATTCTGCCAACCAGCTAACAAAGCAACAAAATGACGTGGGAGAAAACAAATCTTTCCTGGCAGAGGTGATTGTTTCTGAGCCATTTTAAAGATTTGCCATTGTGGTTTCTTGAAAATGTCACAATGTATTAATGGACTAACCTATTGTACTGTATACTCAAGTACTGATTTGTTGACAACAGGAAAAAGACTTCTGTCCATTTAGATCAGGATTAACATCAGAAGGGGAAGTGGGAAATAAAGGGAGCTAAAATTTAAGGCAGAATGGAGATGGAATATAATATTCATATTTGTTTCTTTTAATGTATATTCACAGAATGTAAATTCTCAGAATGAATCCTTTTTATCTTCACAGGGAGAAAGTCCTCCACTACCTGTATTATGCTTCACTGCCGTTTCTATAGTAGCCCACAATGCAATGCTGGCTAGAGATGTAGTTTCACACGTTCTATCTCACCACTAAGGTCACTTATTCCTGGTGTTCTAAACCATTGATTCTAATTTACGGAATTTTTAAGCTTTAGTTTACAGTAGGCATGTAAATGATACAAATGAAATTGCTACAGTAGTGTGAAAGCAGGTATTCATCATTAATATTTCCATTTACATCATTCCCTGCTTCTTTTATGTTCTTATTGATGTTAGGTTTACTATTATCACCATAACTTGGCTGGACCTTTGCACATTCGCCCTCTCGCAATAGCTTATTATAGCTCTAATTTTATTATCGTAAAATTATCCACCCATTCAGACATTTGCTCACTGCATTTCAACTGATTACTCCAGACTCCTATTCATCATGTCCTTCATACTTATCCATGCAACTGTAGTTGCCAAGAGCAATAAAGTTTCCATCGTGTATCAAATCCCTGTGAAGCAGCCTTATTGACTTAAGTATCATTGACTACAAGTAGAGAGTGCTGCAATCTGAGACAAACCTTCAGACTATTATTCTGAGTCACATTAAACCACTTAAGATGCCCTGTTTTCCTTACCTAATTTTCATTTCAGAAAAATCATCTTCAGTATCTTATACGTGAAGATATTCAATATCTTTCTGTTATTAACATAACTTTTAACTTAAGTAAAATATTCAAACTCAACATTTAATGATCAACAAATCCATTTCTTCTTTGTACTCTGACATTTAGATGAAGATTTTAAATAAAAATAACTGTTTCCATACACTGTATAACTCCGTAATAACAAATAAAAAATGTAAAAAAGTAAAATAATAAGTTACTGGTACATGAGTGAGATTTACAATTTAGTAATAATATTTTAGTGATGCCAATCCACACTTAAATGTTACATTAATGTTGTTGAGGCAAGATCCATGTATGGTATTCCAGACTACGCTCCTCAGCAACATTGTCCTCCCTGACGACTCCTGAGGCTAACACTTATTTAATCCTAAAAACGGATGAATGTGTAATAATAAGCACCTGGGCTGCACATACCAATCGAAAGTGGTCAGCCTCAAAAAACGCAAGACCAGGGGAATTCATGGAAGATTTATGACTTTACAAGTGTGTATCTCATGTCAATCATCAGCAGTTTCAGACAGCGGCACTGTGATGTGAATTCAATGGCAGGATGGAAGCAGGACTCAACATTCAGTGACTGGATGCAATCCTAAACAGAAATGTCAGTTACAATTTAAAGCTGTAGCATGGAGATACAACATTTTGTTACTTTTTAAGCCATATCTAAAGATAAGGTCGTAAACAAACAATAAAATTTCAGATATATATGATTCATTTATGTAATGTATAGCTGGTGGACTGTACGGTGTTAAATTTGTTGGTCATATTTCTGTATTAAGCATAGCCTCTTGAACGCTCTGAATCTGGCCCTTCAAATTTTATTTAGCTTATCTTTGCATCTATCAGGATGTTAGTTCCAGGTGAAGTTAAATTCCCTCTATGCATTCCTTAGACATTCCATTTTCAAGAAAAGACAGCAAGCCATAACCATAATGCCTCCAGCTGACTGTTGCCATGTCCTCTCTACTGCACCAAAATTAAGTTAGCATACTGTATATGTCCGTCATTATGACTGTTAAACTAGCCTGACCCATTGTCCACCCCTCCACTAAGTTTGGTGATTTTAAGAATCTGTCCAAATACCTTCACTACTGCCATTCATATGAGTATCTTCCGATGACCCTGGAAGCCTGTCTCGTACAGTGTTGTTAATTTCCTTTGTAGCTGTTTCCCTAACAAGATATTTTTACGGTACTGGGTTGTTAGCCCTGTGCCCAATCTCCGAACCTGGAAGACCGGTGGAGAATACATATAGAGAATACTACATGAGTACGGGATCCCCAGTCAAATTGTGCATATCATAAAAGGTTTCTATACCAACTTCAAATGTCACATTGGAAGCAACAAGCATAGCCTTGCAGTTAAAAAAGGAGTGAAGCAAGGTTCTGTCATGTCAGCACTACTCTTTAACTTGGTCATAGACTGGGTGATGAGAAGAACCACTGAAGATAAACCAAGGGGCAACAGATGGAATATCTTCTCGCAATTGGAAGACCTTTACTTTGCTGATGACTTGGCATTGCTCTCTCATACACGGCAACCCGTGCAAGAGAAAACCTGTTATCTGAACGACTTTGAGGAACAAGTAGGTCTGAAAATAAACCTGAAGAAGATGGAGCTGATGATGTTGAATATCCAAACCCACTCACCTATTCAATTAGACGATATAAACCTACACACAACCAATCTTTTCACCTACTTAGGCAGTGTAGTCAACCATGATGGTGGCGCAGACAGTGAAATCACAAGCCAACTCAGCAAGGCCAGAAACACCCTACATAGACTTAACATCATCTGGAAGTCTGCCCAGAACAGCATTAACACCAAGCTGAGATTGTACCAGAGTTGTATCCTATCTACCCTGCTATATGGTTCTGAGTGTTGGCGGATGACTGAATCTGATCTCCAGAGGCTGTCAACCTTTCACACCAAAAGCCTATGGAGAATACAGTGGATATTCTGGCCCAATACCATCACTAACCAACACCTTCTTAGTATGTGCAAACAAGACAACATGCTTACATCCTTATTAGAAGGCAGTTGAAGTGGATTGGAAATCTAAACCGTAGAGAGCAGGACAATATCACCCAAACTGCTCTTACTGGACACCAGAAGGTAGGCGCAAAAGAGGCTGACCCAAGAACACCTGGTGGAGGACAGTGGAGGGAGAGCCAAAGACCCTAAATCACACCTGGGGTTCCATAAAAACTCTGGCCCAAAACAGACAGGAGTGGAGATCCTTCGTTGCTGCCCTGCATGCCAGTTGGACTATAAGGCACTGACCTGACCTGACCAAATACCTTCAATCACAATGTTAAATAAATTTAGATGTCTCTGGTCCAGATCTTTAATCTCATTGTTGTCCAGCAGTAGTAACCCTGCAACCAATCAACCAATAAATGGACACAGCAGATACAAAAGCATAAAACAGGTCATGAAGATACAAAGACAAGAACATAACGCAACCAAGAGTAGTATATAAAACACATAAGATAGAGCGGTACAGTTTGTGCAGACCACATTTTCTAGTAGGAATTCCCAGATGTAATAAAACCATACTCCAGTTAATGTATCTGTAGCTCCAGTCTCCACTGAAAATTGCTTTTGATGTTTTCTCTAGAATGGAAAAAAAAATAAACAAAAATTTTGCATTCAGTCAAATATTTTTTTTCTTCTGTATGGCCACCGATTGCAAGGTGGAGGAAATGCAAAGCAGCCCTGATTATTGGTGTGTGTTGTAAAACGTTTGTCACATTAATCATTAACAAAGCAGCAGTGGGATGCCTCTGATAGAAAGAAATGCATGTGTCATTTGCATATTTGGACACACAACATGTGTTTTTATAAGGTTGGGATTTTTATTCAATTTCTTGTTTTAAATCTTTAACTTTACCCTTTTGTTGAGTCATTTGCATGTGGACAAAAGTTTTTCCTGCACTTACACTGATGTGGTCAGGAAGAGAATGTAAAACAGGCTTCAGTATTCATGTGTTTTGTTAGCGATGCTCTGTATTCAAAAGGCAATGTGTTGTCCATTAATCATTGAGAACAGAAAGTGGACAGCCTGGAATAATATAAACCATTCTTTTTGCATTTTTGTCAAAAATAAATACATGGTACCATGATACCAATGGATCTCTATATATTATGCAATGGTTTGCCACAATATATCTTTCTATATTTTATCTATTATGTAGATTTTAAAATGAGGCAAAGCACAGGGCTGCTGGAGCATATCCCAGCTGACTCACGGGTGAGAGGTGGGGGACACTCTGAGCTTGACGCCGATGCTCTGCGGAGCCACACAAAAAACAAACAACCACTCACTCACTAATGCACACACTTAAACCTACGGACAATCAGGAATGATCAATTCACTTAAACTGCATGTATTTGAAGGTGAGAGCAAGCTGGAGAATCCAGAGAGAACCCACGCAGGCACAGGGAGATCATACAAACTCTGCAAAGAAAGGACTCAAACATGGAACCTTCTAGCAGTGAAGTGACAGCGCCACTCACTGCACCACCATGACGCCTCCAGAGAACAGCAATTGTTAATATAATTTCAAAATGTTATTGTATAATGCTAGAAAAAACTGAACTGTCCTTTTTATTTATTATTTTTTTTGTTTTTATTTTCTCATGGTATCCATGTCCCAACCATGGGGACTGCACAGAATTATTATTTTTAGTGTAAAGCATTTGTTCAAAAACCGACTTTCACCCTCTACCAGACAAAGGTCACAGATCCAGTCAAGCAAGCAACCACAATTCTGTGTCTCTGCAGGGAATAGATATTGTGACCGGTCAATACCAATGTCTGGGCATTTCTAGCTTTCACACCTCGTTCTTTAGCTTATGGTTTCATATGGCACGTACTAACCATCAACAGTTTAGAATTTGTTGGGATCGTAGTCATTCATTCTGTCCCCAACATTGACGCTGATCTAGACTGACATACTGACAACTGTGCAACTACAAATACTACTGTAATTCTAAGAGATTTGGTTGAAAGTTACATATTCTGCCCAACAGTTTTCTATAAGGGTTTATTCTTAGCCGGGTCGAAGAGATTCTGAAGTCTGACAGCAGCAAAGAAGCAGAGCCCTGAATGCATCGCTAGGTCATCATAGGGATGGTGTATAGAGAGAGAAAGTGCCAATAATGCTTCAGGCAGTTTAGAGTCACCGCCGGTACATCAATGAGGAGACTTTTTCAACTGCCACCATTGCTAGCCAAAGCAGGCTTCTTCTATATAAAAGCTGGAAAATAAACATTTTTATTTACTTTTTGTTTAATATTTTATTTTTAATTTTTATCAACACACATTCAGTTTTAAATGATTTATATAAAACCTGCTATAAAGTTTAGCCGCAACAATTTCTCCAGATGTTTCACAGCAAGACAGCATTCTGCCATCTGAACATCTCTGAATGTAAAACTGATGAGGTTATGGCAATTTCACAACATGAAGAAAATGTTGTCCCTTCTTCTCATTTCAATAATTCATAGCTGCTACCAGTGTTCCCTCTAAGCTGTATGCGTGCGCAATTGTGCACTACTCGCACAGTCCTGATCCACAAGAAAATTTATGTAGCGCACAAAATAAAATTCGATACAAGCGTATTAAATAATATCTATGTCATTTCTTCCAGAACAGGACCCTAAGCCAGGCCACAACTGGACCTCACCAGCCAAAGCAGCTTTTTTTCCATGGCCAAAGCAGAACCCTCACATATAACGTACTACACATCTCATGAAGAACAAGATTTTTGTCTTTTTCATTTCAAGTGGGCCAAATCACTTATATTGAAAATAAATAAATGAAAATTGCTGATGTAATTTGATTCTTTTAAAAAGCTGTGTAACTTGCTATGATCCAAGGTTTTGAAGAAGTGTGATACTAGTGTGTGGCCACATCTGATGTTTCTCACAGTGGTCCTCAGTGTGCTCAGGAAGCTTGTGTGTTTGCCTAGACACATGAAAAATTAGAGGGAACATTGGCTGCTACTAACATTCCTGTCACTAATCAGTTTGCAATGTAAGAAATGCATGGTCAAGAAAATGAAAAACTACAGATGCAGAACAGCTGATTTGCTTTGTCTGCTGTTCAACATTCAGTTGGTCTGCTGTTGGGTAGCTTTCTCTACTCCACGGAGCAAAATATTTCTAGCAGTAAGTGAGGAGAGAAATGGGGGAGACAGTGTGGACGCATGTGTAGGAGGAGGTATTAGGCATAATAATGTTGGCACAAATTGCACCTGAGATATTTGTATTACAGAAAATGTTTTACAGACCTAAATATGTTCTGCGGTGCTAAATGTCTTCAAATAGCAAATTATGTCAACTTCACTTTGGAATCAATATTTAAAAAAACAAAAATTATTTCAAAAGCTCCTTTCATACTGTATGTACATTTAAAATCAACTCCAAAAATGAACTTAAAAAATATTTCAGAACTTTATACATTAAAGAAGTTCATGAGTGGTGAACAGATGGCCCATGTTGGCAGACTTTTCAGTTATAGTGAGTGGGATTAAGACAGACTGCATTAAATAACCTGAAGCTTCTCAGGAAGAACAGTCAGCTCTGCCCTGTCTAATCTATTGCCACAGTGTTATCAGAGCACTGCAGGTTGTTAATAATGTGACCCCCCCCCCCAAGTACTTGGAACTGGGATGGACTATATGCCTTCTGGCAATGTCAAAAATCCAACAAAAGCTAATTCACCTTAGTTCCATCACAGCAGCAGTGCTGAGATCAGCAAATGAGAATATTGTCTGTTAGTAAATCAGTCGGGGTCTGATGATCACTGAATTAAAATATAATAGGGCTTTTTTCATTGACATGATGTACCATAGCATGATTACTGTAAATATTAGCTCTACAAATCATGTTGGATTGAGGTAGAAGCAAATATCCACTTATTGGCTAACAGCAAAACAACATTTCATCATTTTTTTCAAATTACGAGTGCTAATTATCAGAAATTGTTTATGCTGTTGATAAATATGTACATGGGAAGCACATGCAAACTCCACACAGAGCGGGACTCGAACCCGGAACCACCGTGCTGCGACAGTGCTACCCAGTGTGCCACCCCATGGAAGTTAAACACATCTAGTAGTTATAGAGCATTTGCATTAAAATAATTGTAGTTGCAGATTTTTATGAAGCCCGGCCTTCAAAGTTTTGCAAGCTTCATCATCCATCACTGAAGCATCTAGGCACCAAAGACTTTGACAGACTAATTATCACATATGATTTGAAGTTATTTACTTCAACCACTACTCTCTCCTGATGGAATTAGTTTGCAGATGACAACAGGCTCTTCACATTAAAGAAAATAGGTCAGTGGGACTCATTAATCCTGGATGTCAAAAAGTTTTTTTTCCAAATTTTTCTAATAGACAAATTTTACCTATTTACTCAGCTGCCAATAATGCTTTTTAAAAATTTCATTCATTTTTTTTTTTGCAGGTTTGTGATCACATCCAGAACAGTATTCAGACATCTTTTCATATTGTAATACCAGTATATTAGTGGAGCGCTCTTGTCCAGTGTCATCTTAGATTGGTCAACACTTGAGATTGGAATTATCCTCTCTTGTTTGATGCCCCCATTTTCCCTATGCACCAATCAATTCCCTGTTTCTTAAGTGCCATGGTGGCACAGAGGGTTACGCTATCACCTCACAGCAAGAACGTTCCAGGTTTGATTACTTTCTGTGTGGAATTTGTATGTGCTGCCCATGTCTGTGGGCATTCCCTCCTGGTTTTCCGGCTTCCTCCAAACTCCAGTAACATGCAATTTAGGTGACTTGGTCACCCCAAATTGTTTGTAGGTGTGAGTGTGCATGTGAGTGATTGTTTGTCTTTCATGTTGCCCTGCTGATGTGTCTGGGTTGTACCCCGCCTCTCACCTGTATTCAGCTGGGTAAGCCTCCAGCATCACTCGTCACCCGCAACCATGGAACAACGGCTGAAGACAAGGCGATTACGGTAGTTTTCCACTGTAGTTTTTTGATATTATTTCAACCCGTATATGGCCATAATTTGATGCAATTAAGGCAATATTTGCTTTGTAACTTTTAGATGTTCTTTTTTTTTTTTGAGAGACGGAAAGCAATGTGTTTGTTGTTGATTGTCATTTGGTGGAATTTACAATTTATCCTTGTGTCTCTCTTAATTCAACTGCTATATTTTAATGATGTATTTATTTTGCGAGTTACTTCCATTAATATTAATACCCTGCCTAAACTACAAAATGCAGTGTTTGCCTGACTACACTGGCAGTAAGTTGTTTCCCTTATTCCTAACCGCCTGCAAGGATGTAACAACATGCTTCTCTACAAAATCTAGACAACAATGTGATTTCCTGCAGTAACTGTTTTATTATTGGTTGAGCTGTAACTGACTCTGACTCTATAAATAACAAAACCATTTTCTGTTAATAATTTACTCAATTCTTAACATCAATTTCCTGCAAAGTCTAATTAAAGAAATTCAAAAAGCAGATGCACATGCAGAATGCCCTAAAATAACCACTGTTGCTGAAGAATTTGTCTCAAAACCTACACTTTAAACCTGCAATCATTTTGTGCTTATCCACATGAAATTTATGCATCTTCTGCAGGTAGTATTTATTCATACCTAAACCACTGACACATTAAAAATGGTCTCAAATGGTCGCAATAAACAATTCGGCATGGACTCTCTTGCATCTCAGGAAAAAACCCCACTATAACATATATTATCACTGGTACACCTGATAAATTTTTAATTATTAATTACTCAGCTGTTTTCACTACCTAAAGGTCATGCTTGGTAATACCATTATTTCATTCACTGTCAAATACCCGCTTCATCCACTATTGCAGGTCATGGGGAGCTAGAGCCTATCCCAGCTGACTGGGGCCGTGAGGCAAGGTACACTCCGGGCGCGACGCCAGTGCACCTCAGAGCCACACACAAACAGACAACCATGCAGGCACACACTCACACCTACGGGCAATTTGGTACCAGCAATTCACCTATGTTGCATTTTTTTTGGAGGTGGGAGGAAGCCAGAAAACCTGCAAACTCCACACAGAGCGACACGCAGACCCAGAGCCGCCTTGCTGTGCGGCGACAGCGCTACCAACTGTGCCACTGTGCCGACCCACCAGGGATTATTAAAGGATATAGTTTTGCATTCAGGGGACAAACCTTCAACCAGTGGAAGTGCTTTCAAAATTCCCTAAAATACTAATTTAGACTCGACTTTAAGCAATGTGGAATCTGAACTGCAGAACTGTCAGACTACAGTTAACTGCATATAAACTGTTAATGAATTATGCAAACCACGTTTTATCTGATTTACATGAAGCACAGCTGGATGTGAATTGATCATTTTAGTGTAGCTCATCCCTGTGAAGTGAATGTCTGAAGAAACTGCTGCTGAATTTGAAGTAATGGTTCATGAAATGTTTATATTTCTTAGTGGAAAGTCAATGAGAAGACAAAAGAGTTTGAAAATGACTGAAGACAACCGTCACATTGCTGCCTTACAGTCTTATCTTGTTCTTTACAGAACAGCATAATGAATCTTTCTAATGTCCTAATTTGCTTAATTTTATGGGTTTTACTGCTTTCACTAAAACTTTTTTATTGAGACAATTTTCTAACTAATTCTGTTTGAATGAGGAGAGACTGGGGATTGAAGTAAATAAGAATGTTTATTACATAAAACAATGTAATACAGTAATAAGCATGTTAGGAAAAAGAAGTTTGGCGCTCCAACTCTTCAGGAAGATTGAGATCAGTCCTGAATGTTATTAAGACACCCCCACCACCTTGTGCCAAGTTACTGGTGGTGCTGATGATCTAAGGGAACCTGAAGAATGATTAACTTGGTTAATTCTTGAAGACTGGGAGGTGATGAGGAGGTGGAAATAGCAGCATGAAAGGATTGGAAGAATGGAGCAAGTCCTTTTTAAAAAGAGGACAGTGACAGTAACAATAAGGGTGTGACGATTGAATCGGTATGACGTGCCAATATTAAGGTATAGTGTTCTCAACTGGACTTCCTCTAGAGCTCCATGTGTGTCTGTTTCTGTAAGCTACTTTGACAAAATAAACGTAAAATATCTTTAACAACATTGTAAATATTACTTCAGCTAAACCACATTATGTGTATATCTTCTCAAGTATGAGCAGAGTCCCTTTAAAGTCCCTAAACACAATTTGATTTTGGGGGCCTCTCATTTTAAGAGCTATTGACTGCTGGCAATACTCTCTTGTTCTGACATTGCCAATCTAACACACCTATTAGAATATTTAATTAGTTGAATGCTTTATTGTTGATTATGTTCATACCAAATGTCAGCGTGACATATTTTTACCTTTGTAAGGGTTTAATCTCAAAGTGGTCTGGTGTTAATTTGCAGTTTAATATTCATTGTGTAGTGTGTGGACCATGGTGTAATGGAAAGTAACAAAACAAACCAGGGGACAATTAATTTACTGCAAACAAGTTAGTCACTTTAATTGCTTTTTTAATTGCTCTGGTTCTAAAACAAATAACATAAACAGTTCCTTTGTATAAGGAGAATAAATGCAGCCACACCTAAACAACAGTATCATTAATTCATTAAATGTGCATCATCCTCATTAAGATATCAACAATGATTTGAAAATAAGACATGGGGGAAAGTTATTTTTGAAAATGACATGCAGACTTGCAAAATAAAATAAACCAAGTCTTAAATTCCTCATTGAAAGACTCAGTGTTCCCCATTTCTCCTCAGTCTGTTTAGTGGATGTTTTGTTGGAATAATTCTTTCATGCATTACAATAACTGATCTGACAACATTGCTGTTCATTCAATCATTCATTCATTTTCTGCCGCTTCATCCGCCGTAGCGGGTCAGGGGAAGCTGGAGCATATCTCAGCTGGCACAGGGCGTGAGGCGGGGGACACTCCGGGCACGACCCCAGTGCACCTTGGAACATTACTGTTGTTAAAGCTAATTATAAACAGCCCACCAATTATCTTGAGATGGTTGAAGTGAAAACAAAGACATTGTTCAGTCACCATGAAGCCTCTGTATGATCTGAAAGTGACAATGTCACTGCTCTATACCTAATGAAGGACATTAAATCCTTAAGAAATACTTCTTCTAAAGAATGAACTGTGTATTAAGGGGAGGGTGTGGGACATTCTGCTGCTTACATTGATTCTGCAACACCACGACTGAGAGGACGTTCTAAAAACAACCACACAGACAGTATGTGAAGACAATGTCAGTTGATTTCTATACAGTGAATCTGCTGTTATATCTCAGAAAGTGTGGTGCCTCCACAGAGACAAATTCAGAGAAAGAATTCATTACACCATCGAAGATCCGGCAACTGGACAGTTTTAAAATGTGATTGACATCTTGCCACATGGATAACTGATCTCCACATAGCATTTCTGAAGCTATACTTGTTCTCATCATGTTGAATGCTGTAACTGTGGTTACATCAGTGTCTTTCAGGTGTCAGCACAACCAATTCAAATCAGTGACATAACAGATAAATGAGAAATAACAGGATTATGGTTTGGGGTGGTCCCTGGAATGATATCAGCCACAGCCCGTGGGCAGGATAGTCAGAATGTTGTAATTCAGAATGCTACACGAGGCATCCACATGCCCCGCCGACAGCTTTCCCCCCTACATCGCAGCAGCATGCTCATGGAAAGAAAGAAGATCCCTGCAGTGTTATAATCATCTAAATGGGAGGAAAAGTGTGGATCAGCTGGGCAATGACACTGTCCACATGAGCCTGGAAGGCAAAGTGAAGGGTCTCAGGAGGGGTCTGGGATGGTCCTGGATAAACATACCGCTGCTCTACAGTCGCTGAATGGATTTAGATAGACACACACACACACACACACAAAAAAATCAATGTTAACCAGATAAAGAAAAGACTCTGGCTGCAATATCATTTAAATGTCTTTATCTAAGTAATTTAATTAGAGAAAGGATTCCAAAACACACTCAGACATGAATACAAGAGACCTCAGTCAGGGTGGTGCTATGATAGACAAGAGGAAATATACCTGGGAAAACTATAACTGGTTTATGCCTTTAGACTTTTAAAGAAATTACCTGATCCAATTAGAAAGCTACGCATTTAATACTAAAATGATTACATGGATTCTTGCTAAAACACTGTATTTGTATGATGGAGGACTCCATACATCCAGCTGGCACACAGTGAATGAAGTGAAGAACTAAAAAATGAATCCATAATGAAAGTTGTTGTCCTACATAATATCTTTCTCCGCCAAGCAAGGGTTGGAAGAGGTTATGGTACCTTTTGTTTGGTTTGTTGGTATTTTTGTTTGTTAGTGGGATATTGGGAATCAATTAGCCTTTTCTGAGGCAAAGGCAGATTCTGGGCAAGAGATCAGGTTTTGCACTTATCTGGGAAATGGTATTTTTATTACAAATCCTACAGTGGTTGATGCCAAGAGTTTCTCCTACTCCATCCCTGCCTGAGTTAATGAAAAGATTATGTTTTTCAGGCCATCACAGTCTGTGAGGGACACCAAGAGAATTGTCATTGTCATACCAAGCTAATTAGAGGCAGAGTGGACCCAATCAAAATGTTGCTGGTCCAGTACATCCGCAGTGGATAAGATTTTTTTTAAGAGGCGTCAAAGAAATACCAAAATAATACTTCACATTATATTTACTTTTTAACTTTATTCAGTCAGAGCTGACATAAATAAGCACAGCAGTTATGACAGGCCATGTATTAGTCATAGAGTTAGAGTTAAGGGTTAGGAGTTAGGGTTGAGGTTAAGGCTAATGGTTAGAGAAATAAAAAATAACCTCTAAAATCTTTTTTTTCTGTTTTTCACAGTGAGTTGTGTGAAGAACTCCACATATCTGTGGAGACATTTGTCCAAAAAAGTTCATTAAAAACCACAATGCAATAACTAATGATATATGCTGCCCTGTCTGTGTGGACTCACTGCTAAACAATAGAAAGTTTCATGTCTGCAGCCATATTTTTGTACCATCCAGTTGTTCGACCACTGTGAGACATTCAGGCTGACGCTTAATTTCCTGTTGCCAACTTCAAAATAATATAATTTCCCGAGCTTTGCTATTCTCAGTAAAGTCATCAGTCACCAGCATGAGAGTCTCAGATGCCACAGGGGATTAAGCTTGCTGCTGTTTAATAAGGTGCAGTGTTGTACAGCGTACTGTAACTGGTGCTTCAGAAAACTTTCAATGGACGAGTTTAAATAAAGCCATCAGAATTTGCAATACAAAAAAAAGACAGTCCAACATTGTTTATTGTTGTTATTTTGTCTATGTTCAAGATTGAAAGTGGAGCTGTTGGAGCCATCTGCAAAGCAGGGATACAGTCATTTGAAAAAGTACCGGCACCTCATTAAATAATCAGCTCTTTATTAAGAAACGTTGGCAAACCAATATCGATTCTTTCTTTTTTGCTTATTAAATCCATTTTTTATTGGCCAAGCAATGTATGTGAGGATGTCATATTTTTTGTTTGAGGAGTAAAACAATGTTAATTTTTGTTGTTTTATTGTGATAATATCACAATAAAACATAAATACATAAAAACAAGTTTGGACATTGACATGCCAACATTTATTAAAGAAAGAGCTGATTATTTAATTAGGTGTCCTAACTTTTTCACGACTGTATGTCATCATTGTTTTCAGAGGAATTCTTGAAGGTGAAGGCATTGCAGTATTTTGGAAGAGTTTTCACCTTGGAGATAATTTTCCATTTTTTCATGTCCTCAAAATGCACTTGCTATGAACAACTATCTATCCATTTTCAACCTTTTCATCCGCCTCAGCGGGTCGTGGGGAACTGAAACCTACCCCAGCTGACTGAGAGAGTGAAGCGGGGGAAACTCCGGGCGAGACACCAGTGCACAGTGAAGCCATACATAGACAGACAAACACGTACACACACACGCACGCACGCACGCACACACACACACACACACACACACACACACACACACACACACAATCACTCCTGCAGTCAATTTGAGACCGGCCCGTTAACCTGAAGTGCGTGTTTTTTGGAGACGGGTGGAAGCCGGAGAACCCAGAGAGAACATGAACAACAAATTTTAAAAAATTGCAACTTTAGGGTAAAACCATTGGCATGTAAAGGGCCCCTAAGCAGCAAACCCTTCTTTATAGACCACGTATGATCTTCTGTAATAAACAATTATATTTATTTCAACCCTTCATTTTTGAGTCATAATTAAGGAATGTGTAGAAATTACATGAACTTATACTTTTAGTGAGCCACATTTGCAGTCTACCAGAAGAGGTTTAACAAATTAGGTTCACTGTTTATACATTCCTCTGCATTTGAACTAATTTTTAACATTTCAATGTAGATTTATTACGTTATGATTATTATGTTAATAATATATTATGTTTTTATATTATATTATGCTTTAAATTTTTTTTTTCTTATATTCAAATTTATATTCGATGCGCATTATTTGATAGACGAATGGTGGTGCCTCAACCGTATTGATGAAGAGTCTGGCTTTTCATAGAGAGGATATTTCACAATGACTGATTTTATTGAAACCTCACTCTACATTTAAATTTTTTGAGTATACAGGGAGCTGATGTGACACTTCACACACATTCTGATTCAGAGAAGCACAAATCTAAAGATTAAGATTTGTCAGCAAATGCTACAAAGATATTTACCACTAATCCACACAAAAACATCCCTGCCTACCCTTCTCTTCTTTCACCTATCCTTCCTGAAACCACCACTGTGCTCTGAGTACTTTCCATAAGAGCTAACCATAAGTTAAATAAATTTATTTCAAGCAGTCACCGGCAAATGCACAAATAAAACATTTTTGATCACACTTTTTTCACCCATTTGATTATAAAGCTCCATTTTTGGCAAAAAAAATGTCTCTCTTGAACTAGAGGATCAGGACGAGCTGACATTTTCAAGGCCAGGCATCTAAATGTTGCATGTACTTAACACTAGTGTGCGTTTTACATACTTGTGTTCGTCTCTTAAACAGCAAAGTTACTTTGTCTAACAAAATTATTCATGATGAACAGCGAGGTTCTTCCTGTGGCTTGGTACGTACCGAGCAGTACTTAAACCTTTACAGAGATGTCCTGGATTCTCTGCTCTGGTCCTTCAACATGTCAGATCACTCTATGTGGGTGGAAGAGTTTTACAAATAACATTATTTGTCAATTTTTGAATTTAATTTAGTAATTGACATTGGAATGGAGGAAACTATCTATAAATGTTGATTAAAATCTGTAACTGAATACAAACTAAATTTTAAAATAGGCTGGCGGTCAATTCTGAAATCACTACTGCCCAAACCACAAACAAACTAGGAAATAAATATATAAACACACACAATAATGTGTCTATTATTTATAATAATACAGTTTATTTCAGGTTTATCGAAAAAGTATATTTCCATTATATTAGCTCTTCTTTGCTTCCTCCTCCTATGCACCACACTCCCATTCTCAATAATGACACACCTTGGATTACACCTTGGCTGTAATTTGGTCTGTGAAATGGTCTGCGGTTCCATGTCTCCAGTGATCAAACGGTCACTGCTACCTGGCATTTCACGGAAATGGATTCTGTAGCTTTTGCGTAATTAGGGAAAATGCTGTGACACTGTTAGAGAAAACACACATCTGGATCAGCACCAGGTTTGGTTCTCCATTATTCTCCCCATATTTCCACCATTTTTGTTTGTAAAAATCCACATTTTATTTTTGTATAAACCTGCTAACCAACCATCCAACCAAACAACCAACCAACAAATCACCTTTTTAAGAAACAACAAAACAGTTTGTTGTTTTTTAAATGTCCGATTAAATGATCAAAATGTTAAATCTATAAAACTAGATCCACTGTACAAATCAGGGTTTTGGAATTTCTAACTGATAATTGATCTTTGGAACCAATCACAAGCATGGATGGATCTGAAAACAATTTACTACTAATTTTTGATCCTTACATTTATTATTCCAAGTGTTGGAAGTGTTGTGTGTTGGAAGGAATTTTCTGCAGCTACTTGCATCTCCATGGTCAGTAAAGTTGCAACTGAATTTATGTAGAGAGAACTTGTCCTCGCAAGGGATAGCCAAACTTAAAAAATAATTTATTTTCAAATCTGCCTTTATTGGATAGTAAAGCTGAAATAATGTGACAGGACACAGGGAGAAAGCGTATTGTGAATGCTCCATGAGTGTCAATCACACTCATAGCCAAAAACAAGGTCTTGGGATACTTGCTTGTACCACTGGGCTGTGCATCAATCAGCTGGTGGCACTGAATGCCATAGAAAATGTCATTAACCTTCATCCCCAGTGGAAAATTAATTTTGTGCCAATCTATGCAGATGTGGATGCAATTAATTGTAAAATAAACCTTGACTTCCAAGTTATGCAACAAGAAAAGTCAGGGAACCACTTAATCAGTTGTTTACCTATTAGGCGTATGCATTTCTCTATCAAATAGAATTGAAATCCAGAGCATTGTAGTTAAGATATTTCAACAGGGTCCAAGTCCATGGACTGATAGACATTGCCATCTCAAGGACCTCACTGCCAACCTATTAAAAAAAATAATTTCCCCATGTAAAGTAGTTGGTAGTTTGTGCGTCATTTTCGGTTCTGAATGACAATAATATGACACAGTAGTAGTAGACATAGTAGTTTTTTGGTCCATTTTTTAAATTAATGTTATAGCCAGTTGCTCTCCATATGGCCAATGTTTAATAGATTCTGAAGTTAGGAATTGCTGCTTTGGCCTGACCAATGGGGGTGTATCACATTATGGCAAGTATGACCTTAGAATTTTGTAAAAGCTTACTCTAATCCAAAAATGTAGTTTATTCATTATTTATTCTTATTTTAATTTGTCTCTGTGTTGTGACTGGAGCAGGTACTATTTTACATAAAGCATTCATGCTCTTGAACCAAAAAAGAAAATTTATGGGAATTTTAGCCTTTGGTGCTGATCTTATCCCCTGAAGATGACACTTTTAATATTTAGCAGGAAATGCATTCTTTAAAATTACTTTCTGTGGCCTCTGCCTGGAATGCCATAGCTGTAGCTCATATAACCTGAGTAAATGTAACCCTCAGTGTACTCTAAATATGTCGGCTGCTTTTAGGGTGCTTCAAAGTTTTGAGGATGGAGGCCCTCTGAGGATCATTTGCTTTCCCTCTCACTTCCACTCATATTAAGTTTTAAAACAGCTTCATAACGGCTCTGAAATACTTTTTAAATCTACTGTCTACTCTTTGTTTATATGGATCTCAACTCCAAGCTTCTCAGTAATGCATGCTGATGTATAGTAGTCTGGAATAATGTGTCCTCATAAAATATTAACCACTCTGATGTATGCTGTGGTTTCTTGTCATGAATCAGGCTAAAAACAACAATTCAGTTCGATCGGGTTTAGGGCACATCTTCAACACCACCTCAAATCACTCCAATGTGAAGTCATGTACATCTGTACCACTAACCAATAAGTAGTCATGGGCAACAGGGAACATTTGATCAGGGTTTTTTTTTATGTTGATTCCCCATGAATGTGAAAACACAGGATATATGCACTATTACCATTAAGGTCATATTGCCAGTGGGAACAGGATATTCTGATTGCTGTAGAGTTTGCATTCATGAGAACACATAGACACAGTTCAGAGTTCCTTCCACATAAATGGATTCATAAGCAACCGTGTGACTTCAGATCATGTTGACCTTCCACTGATATCAGTTGTAATGAGATTGAATCTTGATAACTATTTGTCTCCTGCTCTTTCCTCTTTTGTAATGATCACAGCTGATAGGAAACTTTTTTTTTTTTGAGTTTTTACGCATTTAAAAATGAATAAGCTTGAAAATTAAACAACAAACCCCCTCCACAATTATTTCTATGTTATGCATTGCTTGGAAGTTAAAAGATTGTTATAAAAAGTCACAGCAAATATAATACCTTGGAAAATAAAATATTCTATATCAAGTATTTGTTTTTAAATGTTTTTATTGGTGTAGTTGGTAAAATATTTAATGCCAATTAAGAGTTAAGGAAAAGATGGAGAGGTGCTTTTTTTTGATGTCTTACTGACTTGAGATGGGTGGATTACTGCAGAATTGTTTGTCTACATGTCTGATAAAAGCAATAAAAGAAAATTAATTCCAATTTGCAGAGAGTGAAGAGACATGCTCAGGGTGGATACCTGGAATCACTGTCCACTGACAAAAAGGAAAACTCAATAATGGTAGTATTACCCTTTAAGCTGATTACCAGTCCATGTGAGGTGTCAGAGCCTAATCAGACAAAGAGATGCTGTTTACTTTGATGATGATAAAGTTGTGAAGAAACTATTTTTTTAACATTCTTTAAGGTTCGGGTCAAATGGAGGAGCTATCTCTGTCACATTCTTCAGTCTAGGGTACCTGTCTGTAGCTGGGCTAAAAGCAGCATCACCAGTATAGATAAATGTACATATTCAATCAATCCAAAGGAGAGCTACATACATTTTAAGACACAAATGAGTGAAATCAGTCTTACTGGAAAGTTTAGTGGATGACGCCAACATAACATGAAATGAAAGGTGGAGAAACTCAGCTCGCAATCTCAATGTTTATATAGTATACAGTACTCAAATATGTCAAATATCAAGGAAAATAAGGTAATATCATTTGAAATGCAGTGATGATAAGTGTGTGGTGTGTAAATTATAGCTTTGTGCTGTTGTCGAATGAATAACACAGTTATTACTGGAGAAAATTCAGAAATATAAAGAAGGTAGATAAGAGAGTATCCTGTAAGTATTTACTCATATTATAGTTCTGTACTCAGAACGTGATATATTTCAAGAATGTTAATTGATGTTGAGAACCTAAAAGAACTCCAACAAATGATAACCTCATTCTACAACACCTTCAGGTAACCATTGCTCAGAAATGTTCACTCGACACTCTTCCATCTGGTGCCTTGCTCTCGCGTCGTGGATATGACGTCACGGTCCACCATATCCAATCGGAGTGTTTGGAGCTGTTCAGACTGAAGACGCCTCTGTCCATATCTGACACAAAATTACCTCCCAAATATGGTTTCAGTCCTTGCAGCAAATATTGTGTATCATGTGGTACGGGACTGTTCAGACTACAAACAAGATATGCGATGGGCTAAATCTGGATGGGCTAAAAATCGGATATAGGCGACTAGTCTGAACAAGGCCTCTATGAAAGAATGAAATGTATGTATGTCACGTGCTGCTCATTTGTCCAATCAACATTAAGTAAAAAGCCAGAGACACTGATAAAAATTTTACCTCTTTAAACATCACAAAACTGAAATTTCTTCAATGTAATTTTTATGACCACACTTTATCTCATCATTGGATTTCATCCAAAAGCAGACACAAATATAATCCTGCTCTGCAACGATTCACCAGCTAGATCCACTGAGAGCAAGACAGGGATGTAAGAGCAAAAGGTTTGTGTGTGAATTCTCTAAATTGTGCATTTGGCTCCTAGCTAATACACATTTAGTAAAGTTGAAGTCTAGTCGTACAATGTGTTTAAATGGCAAGAATAAAAATGAGCTAACAGATAGATAGCTTTGCTAATTGCTAATAATAATAATTTGATGTTATAAGTGCCAGTTGATGTGAACAATATTTCGTTGGGGGAAAACTACAGGTGACAGCTGTCATAACTGATGACATCAGCAGACACCATTAAAATCAATAATTTGCTGGAGGTTCTTGAGATGCAATTTCCTCGATAATTTTGTGAGTGCTGTTTAAAATCTAACATTTGCAGCTTGAAATTTCCAAAACAAGATCTAGATACAGTTCTAGGGCTTCTATTATTTCATGAAGCTGCTTGTTTGACACCATATTATAAAATGTATGGAACATGAACATAGACAAGGACATAAACTGCTGCAGACAATAATCATCCTACACAGATCAGGGTGAATGACCCCGGTCCAATGTGTCATCTGTAGACATTTCAATGCCTCCTAATGAACCTTAAGGACAAAGTCATGGAAACCTGAATGAATGGATGAATAAACAAATGAATAACAAGAATTAAATGATTAGAAGCCCACAAAATTTGTTTTATTGAAGTGAGACAACAGCCTATAACTGAACTGATAATCATACAGCTACACCACTCGTCCTATTTGTGTCTCCAGTAAAAACTGATAACTACCTCAACAGTTATCCAATGTAAAATGCAAGCACAAAATATTCACCTCCATCTAAGGTATGTTTTTGTGGAGTACAAAGCTAACTTTTAAGACTTGATATATGGAAAAAAGTTGGAAATCAGAATCAGTTTTTGAGTTACATCTTTGGAAACCTCATCTGAGACAAATCCCACACACAAAATGAGCCTAAATTCAAGTTGTATCCATGGAAACAAAAAATAAAATGAGAGAAATCCCTCAATAGCAAAAGGCAAAAGTTTAATACTTGGTCCTTCTGTGAAGAAATGTTTGCAGAGAAATACTGAATATGGAAATAGATCTGCTCCGGAAATGAAACCAACCACCAGAGCGGCATATGGCGAAATTGCAACCCTGGAAATGGAGAAAACTAACATGAAGAAAGTCATAAAAAGGCACTAATTCCTAATATCATCAGTCTGTGGAAACTTTATGTTACAAAGTAATATTAAATATTATGTGAATTGAGATGTGACAGATCAATGTAATTCTTTCTTATATCTCTCTCCTCCTTTCCCCTCAGTAATTAGGAGTAGCAAACTCCAGTCACCATTAACCCATCAGTAACAGTAAATGACACTGGTTTGCTTTCGGTGTTCTGGTGTTGCATTACACATCAAGGCTGTATAGTTCTGGTCAGGAGAGAATTGAAGATTGATGGCCAGAATACCAAGGAACTTTGGAGAAAAATCTACTACCATTTAGAACAAAAACATAACAATGAACTGAAAGAAGAAAACCATTTTTCAACTGGACAACAAAACAAAGCAGACAGCCAAATGAACCACCAGCTGAGCCTGAGAAAGATCTATATCCACTGTTTTTACTTTTGTACACACAGGGGATTGACCTCAGGCACAACGAGAAGGCTCTTCGGGTCCGATCAGAGGAACGGGACAAATCCAAGATTCCGATGCAGCAATGTAATCCAAAAAGGTCACAGCTGTTATGAAAATCATAAGTGCAGGGCATGCACCACGCAGGAATGAAAATTCCTGTGTGGTTTCATTTTTGCTAAATTGTCAGAAATTAGCCTCCTCTCAGTTTTACCTCTTGCTAATCAGCATGAATGAAATCCAGTTTGATTTAATGGGTTTTCATTTGATCCTTCAAGGCAATAAAAATTTGGAAATTAGAGTCTGTGGACTTCTGATATCCAGACGTCAGCCTGATTTACTTCCAACACTCGCTCCAGAATTACTGAACACAGTAATTATTCATAACAATTACAGAAGCCATCCACTGTGTATGTAGTGCCACAATGAAGACCTCCCCCCATTCTGGTGTGTTCCAAGGACCTCCTGTGAAAGTTTACGAAACTAAACTGTGTGCAGGCTGATTATTCAGTCAGTGAAAACACAAAGAACAAGTATTTCTGATTAATATTTATGTAAATGTAAAGTTTTTTTGGAAACTTGTTTAAAGTGAATTACCTTTGATTAAAAGAGAAAATGAATAAAATTTGCAGCAATAAAGCAGCTATAACCATTTTTTAAACCTGCATGTTAAATCTATCCATCCATCCATCCATCCATCCATCCATCCATCCATCCATCCATCCATCCATCCATCCGTCCATCTAAAAGAACTAGTTGTTAAAGACACAAAGATAAACATGCACTTAGCTGGTTTATTAAATTGTAACATAGGTGTATTTTGTCAGGATGTAAAAATGACAATTTGTTTTAAGATTTTAGAAGCTATTTAAAAGGCTTATACATTGCTAATATAACCAATGACCTACATACTGTAGTCTATATACATGCATGAAGGTACAAACCTGTCCAAACTACTACAAGAATACTAATTGTTCCACAATGTTCAGCGTATCAGCAGGTAATGAACACATTTCATTTAGATTACTATTAAATCTTTTTTAAGACTGTTCTCGGGAAATATGCTGAACTGTTGGGCTCCATTCACTTGCCCTACGTTGTGATGAGGAGGAGGACAAATCAAAGCTAGGACACTATAAGCTGTACATAGATGTGTATACATTTTTATTCTCCTATCAGTTCTTTATTGCAATTTTTTTCTCTCTTCATTCTTAAATTCCTATTCTGAAATTATCTATGGTTATTCTGAGGCAGTGTAACTAAAATGAAAAGCATAATCCCTCTTGGGCATCAATACAGTTTTCTGATTCTGATTGATGTACCAGGTGCTCCCTGAGATATGAACAACCCTGACTGACGTTCATAAAATTCCGTATTGAATTTGCAAGTTCATGTTTTGAACCGCACACTACCTCTGACTTGTTCCCCTTTCTGTCGCAACCCAAGCTGATCGAAACAACTCCACACGAGCATCTCCAACTCATCTCCCTCATCTTGACTTCACCATACTTATAAGCAACTGTAAATTCCCAAAACACAGCTAATATTAATCCTCTCATGCCTCTTGAAGCAAATAGCCTATGTTCAACATGTTCATGTTAAATTATTTTTGTATCTGTTAAATGGGTTTAGATTAGACCGTATTTACATTTCTGGACACCACACTCTTTTAATTAACGCAGTGAAGCCCCTTCTATAGCCCACTTCTGCCTGTATGGAAATTATGCCTACTGTATCATTATGTGGCTAAATGAGAAATTTGTCTTGTTTCAGGTATTCTTAGTTCTCGGGCAGGTGCGAGTAGTGTTTATATTTATCCTGCTCTTTACTGTATGACTAGATTGACCTCTGAAACAAAATTACAAGACTCTGTGAGTCCAGTCAAGAAGTCTTCTTCACACAATGGAGCCACTGTTTTCTAGTATGATTAATTAATGAACTCTTATTAATGATGTGCAGTGCAGATTAGTGGAAGCAATGACTCTACTTTCAGTGATTACAGCAGCCTGCTTATTATGATTAGTCTCTTTTTATGTCAGTAGCAACTTAATAATCACTCTTCTTTGCTGCTGCGTCGTCGTTAATGAAACGTGGATTGGAAAGGAACGACATTACTCATCTCAGAGAAAAGTATTCTATATGTAAACTACATATGTTAACTGAAACTGCATGTTGCCAAAGCTCAAAGCCGAAAGACAACAGCCCCCGGAAAAACAAACTATGACAACAAATCACTCAGATCCAGATCGTCCTCTACATTGCTGCGTGGCATTAAAACATTCTGCCTGGGGCTGGTAACACAACAGCTACGATATAAAGCATTTCAAAACATTTCTGTCTGCCAATCAAGACATAGTATATTGTCTGAATTGTCTCCACTTTTTAAATCTGCATTGTGACCGCAGAACAAAGGGGGCGGCACATTTGGGAATTAGAGTGAACTTTAAATGCTGGAGCAGAAACACAAAGCGTGCCTATTGACTTTGTAATATGAAAAGACAAAGATCTTTTGTCCTCCAGAGCACAGCGATGCAAGTCACATTTCATCAGAGTGTTGAACACATGGGACGTACCTGTCTGGTGATTTTAAGGGCAAAACATAATGACTGACGTCGTCATCGAATAATTTCACAGATGCATGGGTGATTTTATCTCATGGGCGATTTTATCTCCCACAGCAGGGACACAACACAGATCTTTATCATGTTAGAATACAGTTTACTCTGTGAGCTTCCAGTGAGTTTCCATTTCATCGTAGAAGGCAACTGCATTATGTTGTCATCCGGGCTGTTGCTGGACAGAAAGCTCCAGTGGGGTACAAGCCCCCATTACTCATTCCTCATTTTTTCTTAAATACCTGCTGACCGCCACTGCTGCACTGCAGCACTATGATTGAAAATGAAACATTTTTTTTACGGGATATTCTATAAAGATCCTCAGAAAAATTTGTACTGAGTAAAGGTTCAAGCCTTCACATATAAAAAATGCTCAAGAAATTATTTCAAACTTCAGCAATTTGCAATGAGAGTAATTCATAAAAGTACCTAAAATGACAGGTTAATGAGACTGACAGGGGAAAATAGGAGTCTGATTTTTCCACATTGTTTTCACATTACAAATCTCTTTCTAACATGAAGACAAAATTGAGAAAAAGGATTTAGAAAAAAGTGAAACAACCTTCAATGTTAACTTAAAATCGTCTTTCACGCGAAAATTAAAAAGAAACCCACATATTAAGAGGTATAACTATTCATCATGGTTACTTTATGTACAACAGTTGGTAATGCAAGAATGGTAAGTTTGTGCAATGTGGTCATGACAAAATGAGTACCCTTTAAAAAGAAAGGAAAGATTAAATTAATTTATTGGAGCTTTTTCCTGATGCTGGCTTCAAGAGCCTAGCTTAACTAAATACTGTAGCATGAAAATAACCTTTTTCAGCTGTTTCCTAGTTTTCCTCTCTCCCTACAAATCTTTACCCATCTGTCTTCATCTAAGGTGCCATACTCACACAATGCCAAGGCCACCGATTTTGCTAGAAGCACCTGGAGAGTTAAAGGCTAGGAAATGTGGTACACAGCTTTGACTGTCAGTTAGAGCGGCAAGCGTGTGAGAGCTGCCAGAGATAACTTCAAATTAACAATGGTCTTGTGAGTTATAATAATTAACCTTTCTTTCAAATACACCCACAGAACAGACCCATGTCAAGCCCACTCACCAAAATTTTTCCTCCTTACCGGAGACAAGCAAAGGACCTAAACAGCGTGTGAGCAAGTAATACTAATCCTGAGCAAAGTCTTATAGAATCAGTGCTTATGAATGGCCTACATATTGAATGGGCCGGTGTCTATTTGAACAAGAATGAAGGCATGCCTCTTGACAAGGTCAAAGATGCTGCAGGCCTGTCAACATGAGAATATAAGGTTCAGAAGATGCTTTACATTGATGATGACACATGGGCTGACGGTGCAATGCGGACGGTCACCCCAACTGTAGCAGAAAATGATTATGACAGTGAGATGACTGTTTATGGAGAATGGACTGGTTTGACAGCAATGTGATGGAAGTCTAGAATGGTGAAAGTGTCCGTTAGAATGGGGAACAAAAAGACGAAAACTCCTGAGGATGCTCTGATGTGGAGATGCCGAAGAAAACGTCCACTGCACAGTACAGACTACACCACAGAACACATCTGCTGCAGACTCTCTTTTTTTGCTACTCCGGAGACGCCTGACAAACACATTTTACAAAAAAAAAAAAAAGATTAAAATAAAATAAAAAATCACAGATTAAACCTACCTGGTATTTTATCAAGACTAATTACAGAAGAGATGTTTGGTCTCAACATCACTGATTGTGCCATGGAGAGATTAAGACATCAATCATGAGATGGCTTTATTTGCTGCTATGAGGTCCATTTAAAATGATTTTATATATATATAAATATAGGTTTGGACATGTCCAGAGGAGAGATAGTGAATATATTGGCAGAAGGATGCTGAGTTTTGAACTGCCAGGCAGGAGGCCTAGAGGAAGACCAAAGAGGAGGTTTATGGATGTAGTGAAAGAGGACATGAAGGTAGTTGGTGTGAGAGAAGGGGATGCAAAGGACAGAGTTAGATGGAGGCAAATGATTCGCTGTGGCGACCCCTGAAGGAAAAAGCCGAAAGGAAAAGAAGAAGAAGAAGATATATATAAATATAGAAATTTAAAAAAATACATATATATATATATATACATATATATATTAGGGCTGTCACTTAAATTACGCTGCAAATTAACGCGCTATAAAAATTAACGCAATTAATCGTGAGTGGCAAGTCAATACGCAAGCATTTTAAATTTGGCCCATTGAGTGACACGTAGGCTGCAGTGGATCGTCACTTCATACCTGCCCCACTAGTCAAAAGTGGGGCGACTGACAACAGAGATGGACGCGACACAGGAGAGTGAGGCAAGCCCACTCAGACCTTTGGGCAGAAAGTTTATTTCTAAAAAGAACAAAGACGGGAATATCAACAAAAACGCAGTGATTCTGTGCTACCAATCTGCGCTGTAGACCCTCCGTCAGTCTGCCCCAGGGCAGCTGTGGCTACACACGTAGTTTACCATCACCAAGTATGAATGAGGAGTGAATGAATAATGGATCCGATGTAAAACGTCTTTGAGTGTCCAGAAAAGTGCTATATATTATATAGCACTTTTCTTATATAGAAAAGTGCTATATAAATCAAACCCATTATTATTACTATTATTATTATTATTGTTATATATATATGTATATATATATATATATATATACATATATATGTACACACAGTGTGCCCTCGCGCATCAACGCTTGCGACTTCACCTTATCGCAGATTTTTGGTAGGCTGTCACTTGATACCGTACGGCATCCAGAAGTGCGCTCCGTTCCGTGAGTCTGAGACTTACATGAGACACAAAAGTGCTTTAAACAGTTGATAAGAGTGTGGGAAAAGAAAATACAGATAGAAGGTGGTTTAACATCAGTATGGGGAGGGTCAAAAACATTTAAATTACTGTAAATAATAAGTTTGTCGCTCTATCGCGGAATTCGTTAATTGCCTGTGGTTCCTGGAACGCACTGTATATAAAAAATCATTTTGAAAGGACCCCCATTTAAACTGATTTATATACATATATATATACTGTATATATATCTATATCTATATATATATATATACATATGTGTATATATATACATATACATATACATATGTGTGTGTGTGTGTGTGTGTGATAACCTTAAGTGTTATGCACTTTCCGCTTGTGCCTCACTTTAAGACTGCTGACGATTGTGAAGAAAAAAATGCATGGATTTCTTGGATAATTGCCAGTGTTGGTAAGTGGAAACAGAGGGCAAATTAAAAAGCCAGGAAGATGTCCAAGCGAAATACTGTGAAGGAACATGACAGTGAGGCCTAAACAAAAGAAACAATGATTGAGACATTTTTATACATTCTGTTCATGAATATTTCTGCTTTTGCCACCAGAGTCTTGGTCCCAGGCGTCTCTGGAAAGCCATGTACTTAAAGGGTCTGATTGGGTCCGTGGTGAGGTAAGGATTCTTCTCATGTCTGGAGTTGGGAGTCTGAATACCAGAGCTGAATGACTGATTACAGAAAAACCCACACTGACTTAACTTTGCCTTCACACCATGGCAGGTTAAGACTGGGGGATATACCTTGCAGGAAACCTCTTAAAGCTAGGAGTTGAATTATTTGAAAAACTAGCAAAAATTTGAATGAAATGTTAGGCATCCTTGTGGAAAACCATACTGTATGTTTATGTGGCGGGCTTTAAGACGTCTACATTTTCCTACTTGCAGCATGTCTTCATCTGGCTGGCAGCTGGGTGAGAGCTCCCATGATTTACAGCCCCTTGCTGCTTCTTCTATGCTCTATTGTTGAAAGGATTTCCTTGCAGAGGACTAACACTGCTCTTTTAACTGTATATGCAGATGAGGAAACCTAAACTGAAAGACAACATTATCAGGATGATACCCATTTCCCTCAAAGTAGCCCCCCTGTCTCTTAAATTGTAACAGATGGCAATTGCTTATGGCAATTTCCAGATGTAATTGGGTTCCTTGATAATGGACGCCACCAAAGCTACCCATCTCCATCTCTGCCACCATCCTCTCTAAATACTGCAGCACGGTCCCCCAAGGTCATGCCATCCAATCTGATTGTAAGTGATGAGAAGCCAGATGAGCTAATTTATTCTACTTCGTTATTATTTATAATGGCGAGGAGAGGTTTCAGCAGAAAATTAACCAGCGGGCCACTGACACTTTCATTAGCAAATGAGTCGACATCTGATCGCAAAATACTCAACAGAGAGGCTCATTTCAAAAGTGGTAACCCATAAAACTGGAGTTTATGCACAACGGGATGTCACAACGATAAGGAGACACAAAGTGATTAATGTTTACAAGAAATTAAAAGGATTTCTGTCAGAGGAAATTGCTGTTTTTCTAAATGAGGTCACTTCCAGGACCCCAGTCAAACACACCTACTGTAAAGTGTGCAGCACAGATAGTGTATTCTGCACATCTGCTGTATATTCAACAGTTGCTTGAGCTTCAGTGGATGGCACACAGTCTTTTGAAGTCAGACAGCTGCCCCCAACCACACAAACCAATCCAAAAAATAAACACCAGGCAGTCCTCAGAAAGAAGTTGCCTTTTTTCCCAAACAGTACAGGCGATGTGTGAAAATGTCACAAAAATTAAGATTAGACATAAACATGTACAAAAAAAGGTCTTATAAGGTAGGGTGATTTATTTAATAAATAGTAATCACTTAAAACCCTTCTTATAAACATGAGGGGTGATTTTTAATTTTAATGTCCAGCACAATAAAAGATTTTGTCCTGACATCTATTTTTGAAGAAAAAAAGTTACTCTTGGTCAGCATCATGTACATTTTCTGTTTAAGGAAGCAAGAATAAAATCCACAATTACAATAAAAGGTGATGGTCGTGTGGTCTGTGGGTTACGGCGTTGCGTTTCGAAACACTCACTTTCAACCGAGCCGGATTTGCGCGTGGAGTCCCGTTTCTCTCCGTGCGGCGCGGCGGCAGCAGCTCCACCGCGAACAAAAAAGCCTGCAAATGAGCGCAGCCACAGCTTGAATGTTCCAATTTAAGGAGAAAAAACAAGCTCCAAACTGGCAGACACACTCCACTGCCTTCTTTAAAAGATCCAAAACACTGGAGGAGGTATATTGCCCTTGTGGAACAAGCGCATCTGCGCGTCTTTCTGCGAAGAAGGACGCGGATAGTTTCTCGTCTCTGCCGTTACTCGCTTGCAGGCAGCGAGAAACATGCATTTTAAATCCTGAGCGCTGACCACGAGGGGCACAACACCGCTACGCCCCTCAGCATCCTTTCTCACACTCCCTCACGCCTGTTTTCTGTCTTTTTTTTTTTTTTTTCCGGCATGCGTGACCAAGTCCTGATAGCCTTCAGCTTATTGCTGCAGGACTGAACAATGAACACCTACACATTATTGAACATTATTATGGATCATCTTAAACTATCACATCCAGGTATTTCGCTGGAATTACACCGGGCAGCTTCAACCTTTCATTGATAGATCTAACAGCCTATACGCCCCTATTGATATTCCATCAGTATGAGAATAAATTGTTAAACTGGTACATCTTTGATCCATAATATGAGGATTTCTCTTGTAAATGAAGTAACGAGATTGTTTCCAATCGGTGCAACAGACTAATAGGATAATAGAGGTGAGCAGTGGCTTAACTGCAACCAGTCGACGCTAAAGTTCACTCAACCATTATAGCCCCAGGCCTGGAGATACCTGTTGGTCAGAGTTATGCCCTTATTGGCAAAGAGACTGCTTGTCTTCCCCCCTGGGGCCACTTAAAAGTATTTATTGCCTTGAAAAAAAATGTGTTTGCTTTATGAAACTGGAAACATTTACACCAGATCCTCAAAGCGGCTGATTTATCAGCCTACAGTTGAATATTTCTCTCCAGTTCTTTGAAACAGCTTCATGGGGACAAAGAAATAAGTTCCATTTATCTTGGGTTAATGACTGAAGGTGACTGAATCATCTCTTTAAAGGAAAAATAACATGGTGAATGGGAAGTATTCCAACAAGAAAACACACCTACAGCTAAAGATATTTTATAGGCAAAAAAACAAGATTCACTCCTGAAAAAGCAAACCATACTAACATTAACAAAAACTATCTGGAAATGCCATGTAAAATAGTGATTGAAGAAAATATCATTTATAGACATCGTCACATCCAAACCTTTCCTATGTGAGTAAAGTCCAAAACCAAATTGTTGTCACAGAAATAAAAGAAAACAGACATTTTATCTATCTATCTATCTATCTATCTATCTATCTATCTATCTATCTATCTATCTATCTATCTATCTATCTATCTATCTATCTATCTATCTATCTATCTATCTATCTATCTATCTATCTATCTATCTATCTATCTATCTATCTATCTATCCATCCATCCATCCATCCATCCATCCATCCATCCATCCATCCATCCATCCATCCATCCATCCATCCATCCATCCATCCATCCATCCATCCATCCATCCATCCATCCATCCATCTATCTATCTATCCATCTATCATAAACTTTAAGTTGAGTAAAGACAGAAAGTGTGAAGCAAGGCCAAGATGCTCATACAGACTCTTTTGCAGAATGCCCTGAGGCACTTTTGCAGGACCCCTGAAGCCCCTGAAAACCATAGTTTGAATGCAGATAAGTTTTGATGAAATATGTTTTGATGAAACACATCTTTTCTTTTTGAGATTTGCCTGCTGTCTTAGGATCAACAGATGGGCCCTTGTCTCGATGGAGATTTGACAGGGCTGCTGAACATACAGGGATGGATGACATCTGCTGGCTACAGGTGTGTTTGTGAGGGTCTGGTGAGAATAATGTTGGGGGAGGGTAGACAACATGGTTAAACTGTGACTGCGGTGATGGAAATATATTCTGAATGATGTAGAATCTTGTTTTTTCTTTTTTTGTGCTTACATCTGTGGTGGAAATAGATTGGTTGCCATGGTGTTGTTTACAAAGCCATAGAGTCTTAATCGTGCATTTAAAACATCAATGCAGTCTTTGTAGTTTCAAATATGAAGACACAAATAAAAAAGAAAAGGAAAATAGGAACTTCTCATGTTTTGGTTATTATTTTGTGAAATCAAATGAGCCTGCCTCTTCCATCACACAAGCAGTTCTCATTAATGAGGCAGATTTTATGCAAAATGGTCTCCTCATCTCTTGAAATGCGGGTCTTTGGTGTCACACCAGCGGAGTCTTCTTATTCCCAACCAGCCACAGATTTTATCAATCGTAGTTAACAAGATAATTAAGATAATTAGCTCCATGATTTGGTAAAATGCTGTCTATGGCTCACTTTTTAGTGAAAGGATTATATAGTACTGTATAGTGTATGTAATTGATGAATGAACCTTAATAGACTACAACAAGTAGTGTATGTCCCATGAAAAGAGCTATCATCAGTATCATTTGCACATTACTGGCATTCTTTGCAAAACCGGCCATACTGTGGCTCTGATTGGTTATGAAGATGATTTATATGTAGAATATTTAATGGTCACTTAACTATTGAGTTATTCCGTTACAATCTCAGTTGACATATCCGGCTGTGGCTACTGGAGTGTTACTTTAACTTTCCTGACTTGAGAAGAACAGCTTAAAGCTGTAAACAGCATATACTGATAGTATGCAGGTAAGCTTGCCATTCCAGAATTGGGTACAATTAGTTGAGCCAAGTGCAATTACATCCTTTCATCTCTATAGAAACAGCAAGAAACAGTAATATTAGTCCCATCACTATTTCCACATATGTGGACAAATCCAGACCTTGACAGGCTGCCGCAGTTACAGCTGCTACACAATCGCAAAGAGGAGTTTAACAAACCCTTGCTGAAGACTTTATGAGTAGGTCAAAGCTGATTCGAAGTTTTCCTTGAAATATTTCCGGTTTTAGATTAATTGGTTTATTCTTTGATTGACAGGCTCGACTGATTAATGTTTCCGTGGCATGCCTTTGTCCCCAGGTCATGAAATGTTAATGTAGGGGATAATGTCAGCTTGTAATTACGAGAACAAAATTACAAAAAAAGGGGCTGAATTTGCAGACTTTCTGCTGTGCTGCCAGTGTTACTCTGCAGGCCCTGTACAGGCCAGTCAATATTATGAACATTAACAACGCTCGTCTATTGTGTTTGGAGATGAATGGAAGACAGATTTTGGAGTCTGAAACTTTGTCAGGATTTGTAACTTCAAATTAGTTCAATTTTTTTTTATTACATACATCAGTAATGACTAAAGGAGTGTGTTTGCCAGGACAATGTTAAAGCAGTAATCATTTTATTTTGCCATTAGATGCCATAAAGTCAGGACAATACTTTTATTCTTGTCTCAAGTCATTAATGCAGATCCAAGTGTCCTAAGGTGTACACATATATCAAATCTGCTGTGAATTGGTATTGCAATGAGTTTAATGTACTTAAAGATGAAAAGAGGTTTTCATTTATGAAAAAAACGTTTTTAAGGTCTCTGCATATATATATGATGGTTCTTCCCACTGCGACCAACTCCTAGAATCTGGGAAACAAACAGGTCCTGCATTGACTGTACACCTACAAACTTTTGCAACAGTCCAAAAACAACTGCCTTCAAGTAGTAGTAGTAGAAGTGCTTGACAGGAGTGATAGACATAGCCCAGCCTGTCTACGCAAGAACATTCTCTCTCCCTGGATAAGAGCGTGTTCATCCCCAAGGTGAACTTTGTGTGCAGCAGTAAGGTAGCAGTGTGTGACAATGTCGTTGCTCAGAGATGGACATGAAAGTTTCTCAGTTGTACTTGAAGTCATCTTTTATTTGGCTAACTAGCTAGCTAGTGTGTGTCTGTGTGTGTGTGGACAGGACTTATCAAATTAGATTATATTAGATTCAACTTTAATACCACACACACACACACACACACACACACACACACACACACACACACACACACACACACACACACACACACACACACACACACACACACACATATATAAATTTATTTTAAAAAAATAGACGCAATAGAACCATTAAGTTGATTTTAGGCTGCACATCTGGATAATTCTGAATAGTCATTATAAGAGTAAAATTGATGTTTGTGAGAGAATGAACAAAAAGAAAAAAATGACCATTTACACTGAAATAACCTTATGTAAAGTGTCACTCAATTTAACATGTTCTTTGTAGTGCACACTGGAACACGAGAACAAGAGAGTTTCAGTGATTCTTATTTTTACACAGAGAGAACATGCATGCTGGGCTTCAGCTGCAGAATCTCCACCAAATAGCAGTATCTCTCAGCATGAGACATGCAGCCCTCTGGTTATATCCTTCTAACAGAGAGCCAAGGTCACTTGACATACTACAGTATCTCATCTCTGTGCAAGAGGATTAGCAGTTTGTTGGACTTCTATCTGGTGGGGAAGCTCCTTTCCTATCACTCTTCATCAGAAGATGCTCCATCAAAAAGGAATGCTGACAGTGAGATTGCATACTCTTCGGTATATGAAAAGCCTGTTGTCCAGCCTGTTGTTTACTGTTGTCCAGATACACAACTAATTGCATATATGGAGAATTGTGACAAGATGCATCCATCCAAAGATGGGTCTTACACCTCCACCTACTCATCCTTTTTCTCCTTCGCTGGTCCAACAGTTTATAATCATATTCTGCTTCCTTGTGGAAATTTATGGTGGAGATACTCTTCCAGTTATGGTCAAATAGAATGATCACCCTTTGTGCTGGGATGATAAAAATGATGGAGAGATCCACACAGTAACATTTCAACAGATTATTGTAGAGACAAGTAAGCTTTGTTGTCATGACAATGCCACATTACATCAGTCATCCGGGAAGCAGGGTTTTCAGATAATCAAGCTAAACTTTCTCAGTCATGCAGTGGCAAAATGCTGAAAATTTGTGTATGCTGTAGAAAAAAAAAAAGAAAGTCTGTCATATAATTAATTGCGTTATTGACATGTTATCATTTTTTAGCCCTGCAGCCATAGCCAATTAGGATTACTGTACACTGTCAAATACGGAGATTTGAATGATGGAGGCCTAACTGCTGCATCTAGCAGCTCAACAACATCTCCACATTTGAATAAAGAACCCAGGAGTACTTTACAGAGAAGATTATCAATTTACTAATGCTGCCAGGACAGAAGCTCTCTCCTTAGGGAGATGTTGTTATTTCAAAAATGTGTCCAATTATATTATGCTCAGAGGGGCAACTAGTGTATGCATGTGTCTGTGTGTGCATTTACGTGCAAAACACTCAGGTTCTGTGGGCCAGCTAGAGTGTATAGGACACTGTGTGCTGGGAATATAATAAAGAGGAGTAAGTGTTTGCAGTCTGTGAAAATAGTTGGAGAGCTATGTGGCTACCGAGGAAAGATGAGAAACAGTTTCTGAGTGGGGTGACGGAATCTGTCGTGTTGATGGAAAATCATAATCAAAAGCATTAAGAGCACTAAGGTGAAGCCTGTAGAGTCCATTTAAAACAGCAAGAGCCGTGTCTTTGTGTCATCTTGTGAAAATTGATTCAGCGACGCCCTCACTTTTGATCTCGGAGTAGTTTTTATGCCGGCTGTCGATTTCTGAAAGTGCTTCAGCATTGGATCACAGCGAGGGCATCAGATGAGTTATCGGCATGGTGTGACACCTACTATATTTTTGCCTCTCTGAGTCCAAATAGAGCACGTGGTGATTGCCTTATTTTTACAGCAGAGAGCAAAGTTCACTGAGACATTGCAGAGTCCTCTGTAAAAGCAATGACGAACGGGAGCAAGATGAAAAGTCTTGCTAATGGAGGCAGCAGTACCTTAACCATTTCAGGAATATGAGCGCCATGGGTTTATTAAAATCGAAAGGATTCATCCCCTGAGAGCTTAAATGCGCTCATAAAACTTCATGATAATCTGCCCATTTCATTTAAGACAATTGCTTGTATGGGGAACATTTAGAAATCATTGTGATGCTGAGAGAGAGCTAATGATGATCTGAATAAAATAATAGAGTTGGCCCTCAAGGGAGTGTGTGGTGGTGAGGATAAACCTGTTAAATGCAGCAGTGATAATGCCAATGTGATGTAAAGCTAGTTTAGCTCATGCAAAGTTGTTTAAACCAATCCACTGGACTTTAACAAAGTTTTTTGAAGATGTTTTACCTCTCATCCAAGAGGCTTCTTCAGTTCTAGTGGTGGTTGGTCATCTGAACAGACATCTGAACCTACACAGCTAATTAATTTCCCTGATGGAACCTCCTGAAGGGATGAATAAAGTCCTTCTCTACTCTCTCTCTCTGTCCCCCCCTCTCTCTCTGTCTCTCTCTCTCTCTACATCTAGTTTAGGTCATTAGCATGTTAATTTCTACTAGCTAACAAATCAAGTTACACTAACAGAAGGTGGCGTGGGTAATTTTTTTGACTAAATGATGGCAAGTAAAATCTAATTTCAATCCACTGCTAGTGTTGTTTGAAAGATCTCAGGTTTAGGAAATAATTAATTTATGTAGGCTAATTTATATTGGCTGGGCTAAGCCAAAGTAGTAGGACCAACCAACAAGTGACCAACAGATCAGCACAACTATGAGAGTGTAACCTAAAGAATGATCTTGATGCATCTAACTGCTCAAACCTATGGTCAGTGTGTAAATGACCTATGGGTCTCTATCCCATTGGATGATATGTTTGGTCAAAGGCAATGCTAGCCATGTACCATCTTTTCAACCATTATTTAAGCGACTGGAAACTCATTGTAAAATAATATATATTTTGTTTATCATTATGAAAAAATAAAAATAAAAGAATTTCCTGACGTCTCGCGTCATCCCTGGTGTCAGGACACCTTAAAATCTGCGTTGCTGCAGCACTGTCACGCGGGGTCATGCGTCATCGACAACACCCGTCGCTTCGTCAGTTAGGGCAGCCATTACAGCACAATACAATCAATGAATCAATACATCTGATAAAAAAAATGATTTTGATAGTCCTGCATTTGTGAAACCAAGTATTAATGTGCCAATATGTTCTGGCCAGTCTTTTGATTGTTTGCCTTTCTCCATGCAACAGGCTCACAATGCCTTAAGGGTTGAATTCCAGAAAACCTTCAGGACCTGGTGTAACTGATCTTACTCCTGACTTTATGCTGATTTTCAGTTGAATTTTGTCTACTTATACAGTACTTACTCATGAAATGAAATCCCAAAGATATGGATATCTAATTTTGTCCTCTCTTTTGTCCTCTCTTTACTAGGGGTGACCCTATAATCTTTAGCCATGACCTGCAAGATGGATAAGCGGCTGTTGACAAGATGATTATGGTCATCTTGTCTGCAAGGAAATGGATGGATGGATGTAAAGCTCTAATCATACTGGTTAGTTCTCTTGGGTAGGCTAGCCTCCTTTTTGTCATAGATTTGGATATCAGTACAGTACACTTTTACTGCATATGAGGCAATTCTTAGTCTGCTTCCGTCTCTGTGATCATTTGAAAAGTTCCGACAGTTCTCACTGCATTCCCTGTTAATTTTATAAGCTCTTCATCCGGAATGCTTGGCCAGAAATTGGGGAAAATGATGGCATTGTCAGCGTGGCATTTGTCATAAAATGTGGTTTTGCCACATGTTTTCAAATCTATAAATGAGAGACAGAAGAAAATTCCTAACAATGTCCTTGTTTTAAGATTTCCTGCCTGTGCCATTCTTATGTTTTGATTTTGAGTTGCCTTTCATTTCAAATTGTATTGCTTGTTATTGTTTTTTTTTCTTTTTTAAAGTTTCATTTTTTTTTGAATCACTGTCTGCAATTTTGTGTTTTTGCTGCCGACTGCCCAGTTTTCCTTTGAAAAAGAGATTTTTAATCTCAGTGGGACATACCTGGTTAAATAAAGGTAAAATAATGAAATAACATAATTGAAATGAAAATGAAATATTAAACTCTTAGTCTTGACCCTGTAGACCACAAAGTATGTCATTAAATAGACCTTACCTACATGGTTTTAGTTGCATTTTTATTGCCAAACAATGTCTTCACTGTCATTTTTATGACAATAAATATAGGATCAAATCATTCATTCATTCATCTTCAGTACCCGCTTCTTTCGCTGTCATGTGTCGCAGGGTGCTGGAGCCAATTCCAGCTGACTGGGAGCTTGAGGCACGGTACACTCCAAGCACAACGCCAGTGCACCACAGAGCCACATGCAGACAGACAAACATGCATGCACACACTCATACCTACGGGCAATTTGAAGCTGCCCCATTAACCTGAAGTGCATGTTTTTGGAGGGGAGAGGAAGCCAGAAAACCCACGCAGTCATGGGGAGAACATGCAAACTTCGTAGAGAGCAGGACTCTGCAAGGGAACCACCTCGCTGTGTGGTGAAAGTGCTATCCTCCGCGCCACCGTGCTGCCCATAATCAAATTAATTAAATATTTAAAAAAAAAAAAAAAGTGATTACAATTAATGTCTTCTTCTTAGGAACAAAGATTTTCTGTCCTGTCTGTGGAAGCCGAAGAACTCACACTCAAAAAAATAATACTGCATGTTACTTAATTCAATCAGTGAAACATTTTTACACTTACAAATATTGAGTAAATATGAAAGCTCTCAAATCTGTTAAAACAAAACCTGAGTCATGAGTAAAATCTAATTAATATATTCTAGTGCGTCTGAACAAATTGATTTGGTTCAATTACCAACACAAATTGAGTAAATGTAACTGAATTTGGGAGGTTGCACCCCAAAAGGAAGGGAGACAGCAACTTGCTCAAGGGCACCTCAGCAGTGGCTGGGAGGTGAGCTGACACCTCCCACTGTCAGCTCACACTCCAAGGGATGTCCTGGCAGGAGCGGGATTCGAAACACCGATGGCTGGGCAATCTGTCTTCAAGACATCTGCTCTACCGCTGAGCCACTGCCAGAGTGAGTGACCAGCACCCCAAAATCATAAAAAGCCGGAATCAGTTCCCTTCTGTTTACTTGATGTTTTTAAGTTGTTAGTTACGTCTCCAATAAAATTTAGTTGACTTGTTTAATAATTGCACTTATTAAAACTAACTGATATTTGTTAATATATTCTCAAAAAGGTTGGTGAAACATACACTTATTATTACAAATATTTAAAGCATGTAATCTGTGAGTCAAATAATACTTTATTTTAAGTGAGTAAACTTAATTTACATGTGTCTATTTCACAAAAATATTCCTGTTGGAGTTTTACTAATTAATTTGATGTAGTCAAATTAAATACTCATCATGATGATATTCAGAATTTTTATTGAGCATGCATAACTATATATTACTGTCACATTTACGAGGTCCTTGAATCATTTTTTAGAGTGTGCAGAGAGAACACACGCAGACACGGGGAGAACAAACAAAATCCACACAAAAAAGGAATCAAACCAGGAACCTTCTTGCTGTGAGGCAACAGTGCGACCCAATGTGTCACTGAGATACTGAAAAAACAGATAAAGCTTTTTGTGTCTACTGTTGAATGAGGTCAAATAATTAATAACCTATAGTTACCCCCACTGTTATTATGACAGCAAAAAGAATGCAGCATCCAAGAAGGTAACAGTGATAGAAGAGAACCACACAAAAACAACACAGTGGGGATTCTGAGTCAAGATACCCTCACTACCCTCTATCCCCTTCACCCAAGTCTCTTCTTCCTCCTGTTTCTTTTTGTTGTTTCACTCAGGGCCTACTTTTTTTTACATGCTCAACTTCCCCATCAGAGCGCACTGGTCTTGCCGAGGTACTAACGGGCTCTTTTTTCAGTTTGCTAAGAACTTCAAAGTGTGTTTGACATGCTCACTTGGGAGGCCAGCACTAGAAGCAAGAGTGTCTCACACTGAGACCTGAGGGTGGTTCTTAAAAGCACCGTGTGTATATACACTATTAACATTCAAAGAAGCTCGCACTTTGCTGACTGTTACACAGTTCCTTTGAATTAAATGTGTGTCATCTCTGTCACTGCAGCTCCTGCGATATACCGAAGCTTATGTTGCAGTGTGACTGACGAGAACGGTTCAGACAAAGCCTCTGTGTTCTAAATATCAATTAGGGAACTCGTTCTGGCATGTAATTTGGCATTTGACTCGCTAGAGGCATCTTCCTGTCATCGCAACCATTTCTTTTATGGTATGAATTGCAACTTCTTTTGAGAGAAGCATTGAGAGAGCTTAAAGGTCTGTTTTGAAGTGGAATCTTTTCAGTGTTTAATTTACATTAAGGACACGTCTGCTTTGAAAAAATAACAGGCTTGTATCTCTATTTATGTTGTTTCCCATCTATGAATAATCACATCGGTGGGTAACAAACCAACCCGGCCCTCAGCCTTGTGAGGTTGAGGGCCGGTGGGCCCCCATCGAGCTGAACACAGATCCGGACCTCGCCTGTGTGTCTCTCGACATTGCCAGGACCCAGTTGCTCCCTGTCTGGTACCAGTGGTGGGCTCATGTGTATCGTTTGGCCACCATGGACCCTGCTCTCCTCATCTCTGCTGGTGCGGAGTGAATCTTGGGAACCTGTGGCCGCTCTGTCGGGCGTCCTCGTCTGCTGCTGGACCCAACTCGCCAGCATTAAGATTTATTCACGTAGTGGGATTTGGATTTCCTCTTCATCTCTGAGACGTGGCTGGGTGTTGGTGAGACCTCCGTTTTTACTGAACTTTCACCGGACGAGTTCTCTTATTTTAACTGTCCACGATGACTGGCCGCGAAGGAGGAATTGCAACTGTTTTGAAGAATGACTTTAAGTGCAACAGATATCACCATCTTCCCTCCTCACTAGCTTTGAGCTGAGCTTGTTTGAGGTGGGTCATCCATTCACGGTGCTGTGTGCTGTGGTCTACCGGCCTCCGAAGCATAACAGCATCTTTTTAACAGACTTCTTTTCTGGCTAATATTATGCCAAACATTATATAACATTATGCACGGTGGCGCAGTCGGTAGCGCTGTTGCCTCACAACATGGCAGGTCCGGGTTCGAGTCCCGCTCTGTGCGGAGTTTGCATGCTCTCCCCGTGTCTGAGTGGGTTCTCTTCGGGTTCTCCGGCTTCCTCCCACCTCCAAAAGCATGTGCTTCAGGTTGATTGGCCGGTCCCAAATTGCCCATAGGAGTGAGTGTGTGTGTACGTGGTTGTCCGTCTTTGTGTAGCTCCGCGGTGCACTGGCATCGTGCCCAGAGTGTCCCCTGCCTCACGCCCTATGTCAGCTGAGTTAGGCTCCTGCTACGGCGGATGAAACGGTAGAAAATGAATGAATGAATGCTTGACTGCATCCTGGTTTTTGTGCTGCCCTGAAAGCCCTTTGGCACAAGACTTTTTAAACATTATTGTGGTCACACGCTTGATCTGGTTTTATCCCATGGTTTGCCTGTTTTTAACCTGGAGATCCGTGATGCGTGTTTGTCAGATCACAAACCTGTACTGTTTTAAGCTGCTGTTCAATTTTACACAGTTGAAACTTGTGCGTCTGCTCCCAGTGTCGAGTTATTAACCCCGGAATTGCACACCTCTGTCCAAAAGCCTCCGAGAAGAGGCTTTTGGACAGAGGTGTGCAATTCCGGAATCTATGTATGAGGATACGGAGGCTCTAAACTCCTGGTTTTCTCGGCACCTGTCAGACTCCAATTGATGTTGTAGCTCCTTTAAAGACCAAACGACATAAAACTGTATCAGAGCTCCGGCTAAATGAAACAACCCATGCTGCCAGACAGGAGTGTAGAAGAGCGGAGCGGAAATGGAAAACGGACAAACTCCAAGTGTCTTTTCAAATATTGAGTAATAGTTGGTGTAATTATCAAAACTCTGTGAAGGATGCCAAAAGACAATATTTCTCTGACCTTGTTGTTTCGACCTCAAACAGACCTTATGTGTTGTTTAAGGTTATCAAGTCCGCTCTGAATTCATCACTGACTGTTGGAACTGACGCCTCTCCCACACTATGTGAAACATTTCTTAGCTTTTTCATTGGTAAAGTGTCTACTGCCAGAGCACTTGTTTCACTTACATCCAGTGTCCCGTCTCCTGCACTCCAGTGTTCGACACATTTGAAGCTGTGGCCCTTCCCTTTATGCTGGAGATTGTTAATCATTTGAAGCCCTCTGGTTCTCCTGAGAATAGTGTTCCTCCTCGACTTTTTAAGGAAGTTTTCCAAGTTGTTGGCCCATCTTTTTTTGCAGTTATTAATAGGAGTTTGTCATCTGGAGTGGTCCCTGCCAATTTTAAACATGCAAATGTTCAACCTATGCTTAAAAAATCTGAGCTGGATCCCCCGACAATAACAAATTTTAGACCTATCTCGTAACTGCATTTTCTTTCTAAAATCTTAGAAAAGATTGTGTACTCCCAGCTCATGGACTATAAGGACTCTATTCACTATTTGAGTCGTCACCTTATCATGGTGGAGGGGTTTGTATGTCTCAATGATCTTAGGAGCAAGGTTGTCTGGGGCTTTCTGCCTCTGGCAGGGTCACCCATGACAAACAGGTCTTAGGTGAGGGACCAGACAAAGGACGGCTCAGAGACCCTTAATGATGAACACAAACAATGGATCACGTTTTCCCTTGCCAGGACGCGGGTCACCGGGGCCCCCCTCTGGAGCCAGGCCTGGAGGTGGGGCTCGAAGGCGAGCGCCTGGTGGCTGGGCCTGCACCCATGGGGCCCGGTCGGGCGCAGCCCGAAAGGACAACGTGGGTCCCCCTTCCCATGGGCTCACCACCTGTGGGAGTGGCCATAGGGGTCGGTGCATTGTGAGCTAGGAGGTGGCCGAAGGCGGGGACCTTGGCGATCCGATCCCCGGCTACAGAAGCTGGCTCTTGGGATGTGGAATGTCACCGCTCTGGCAGGGAAGGAGCCCGAGCTAGTGTGTGAAGTTGAGAAGTTCCGACTAGATAGTCTGGCTCACCTCTACACACAGCTTGGGCTCCGGTACCAGTCCTCTCGAGAGGGGTTGGACTCTCTTCCACTCTGGAGTTGCCCATGGTGGGAGATGCCGAGCAGGTGTGGGTATACTTATGGCCCCCCGGCTTGGCGCCTGTACATTGGGGTTCACCCCAGTGGACGAGAGGGTAGCCTCCCTCCACCTTCGGGTGGGGGGATAGGTCCTGACGGTTTTTTGTGCCAATGCTCCCACTGGGGACTCCATCGTTCTGCTGGGGGGCTTCAATGCTCATGTGGGCAATGACAGTGAGACCTGGAAGGGCGTGATTGGGAGGAACGCCCCCCCCCGATCAGAACCCGAGTGGTGTTCTGTTATTGGACTTCTGTGCTCGTCACGGATTGTCCATAATGAACACCATGTCCATACGTGCACTTGGCACCAGGACACCGTAGGCCGCAGTTCGATGATCAACTCTGTGGTCGTGTCATCACGCCTCCATTGTCGAGGCGGCAGACTGCAGCTGTGGCTGTAAGTTGGTCGGTGGCTGTCCAGGTGGCAACCTCAGAACCCGTTGGTGGACATCGGTGGTAAGGGATGCCGTCAAGCTGAAGAAGGAGTCCTATTGGGCCTTTTTGGCCTGTGGGACTCCTGAGGCAGCTGATGGGTACCGGCTGGCCAAGCAGAATGCAGCTTTGGTGGTTGCTGAGGCAAAAACTTGGGCGTGGGAGGAGTTCGGTGAGGCCTTGGAGGACGACTTCCAGACGGCTTCGAGGAAATTCTGGTGCACCATCAGACGTCTCAGGAGGGTGAAGCAGTGCAGCATCAACACTGTGTATAATGGTGATGGGGCGCTGCTGACCTCAACTCGGGACGTTGTGACTCGGTGGGGAGAATACTTCGAAGACCTCCTCAATTCCGGCGACACGCCTTCCCATGAGGAAGCAGAGTCTGGGTTCTCTGAGGCGGGCTCTCCTATCTCTGGGGTTGAGGTCACCGAGGTAGTTAAAAAGCTCCTCGGTGGCAGGGCCCCGGGGATGGATGAGATCCGCCCGGAGCTCCTAAAGACCATGGTCCTCAGTCGGAAAAGGGTGGAGTGCCCTCTTCGGGTTGGGGATGAGATCCTGCCCCAAATGGAGGAGTTCAAGTATCTTGGGGTCTCGTTCATGAGGGAGGGTACGATGGAATGGGAGATCGACAGTGATGCGCCAGTGATGCGGGCTCTGCATCGGTCCGTTGTGGTGAAGAAGGAGCTGAGCCGAAAGGCAAAGCTCTTGATTTACCGGTCGATCTGCATTCCTGCCCTCACCTATGGTCACAAGCTGTGGGTCGTGACCGAAAGAACGAGATCCCGGATACAAGTGGCCGAAATGAGTTTCCCCCGCAGGGTGTCCGGGCTCTCCCTTAGAGATAGGGTGAGAAGCTCGGTCATCCGGGACGTACTCAGAGTCGAGCCGCTGCTCCTCCGCATCGAGAGGAGCCAGATGAGGTGGCTCGGGCATCTGGTTAGGATGCCTCCTGGATGCCTCCCTGGTGAGGGTGTTCTGGGCACGTCATACTGGGAGGAGGCCCCGGGGATGACCCAGGACACGCTAGAGAGACTATATCTCGGCTGGCCTGGGAACGCCTTGGGATTCTCCTGGAGGAGCTGGACGAAGTGGCTAGGGAGAGGGAAGTCTGGGCTTTCCTGCTTAAGCTGCTGCCCCCGCGACCCGACCCCGGATAAGCGGAAGAAGGCGGATGGATGGATGTAGAAATAAACAAGAATGAATATGTTTGTTTTCCATCAAACAAAAGGTCCATGTATCCAGTAACACATAAAAATGCAACGAGTAGAGATTTTTCTTTAACCCAGAAAAAACAAGAAGAAAAACAACACATACTTGTGTCCAGAAGATGGGTTGGGGGTCTTCACCAGCACTGAAAACTGTCTGGCCAAACACAGGAGCATCAAGGTATAATTCATTTTTTTAAAAGTTTAAAATAAAAAAAAAAAAAAGAAAATAAAAAAGAAAAGGGCGGCAGTGGCTCAGTGGTAAAGCACGTGATAGAGTGGGTCTTCCGATGTTTCAAGATTGGCGGTTCGATTCCCACTCCCGCCCAAAAACAATACCCAGAGGTGAGCTGACAGTGGGAGGTGTCGAGGGGCTGAGGCGCCCTTGAGCAAGGCCTGTCCCCCTTACAAGTTGCTCATTTGGGCGCACCACAAAGGGGCTGCCCGCCACTCTACCTCCTTTGCATGTGCACAGGCCCCCTATGTAGGTTGTGTGTTCAGGACCTGTACACACATATATAACATATATAATAATATATATAATACGTATGTATATATGCATAATTCAAAACTAACTAGAGTGTGACACTGATTTCCCTGCGGGGATTAAAATCAGTATATAACATTTAAAAAATTTAAAAAAAAATTAAGTACTGTGTGTATTTGTTTAAATTATCTTCCCACCAAGTGGCAGGATATTGGTTTAAAATAAACAATACATTTTCTAAGACTTAGTTTCCATGCATGTAAAGAGGCTGTAAAAATGAATACTATTAAAAAGAGGAACCATTCATTTTAAAGCTTCTTTCTGATGGTCAATAGTTATTTTACCATCAGAAACCTGATATGTTTTCTGTCATAACTCATTTCTAGGCTGGATAAAGCAGTTGAGACCACACTTTTATTTTGTAAAACTAAAACATGTGTTCGGGAAAAGACAAACCCTTAATAGCAGCAAAACCTAACTGACTGGCTGACTACCCACACTTTGTGTAGTTGTGACACAGGACCAGGTGAGCCGAACACCTAAATCCACCAATCATGCTGCCAGGGGGCATGGCCTGCTCAGCAGTCATTACATTTCATAATCCACTTTGACTTTTATATAAACTAAGCATTGTAAAGCCAACGCATTAGAGGTAATTTCAAAGCATGTTCTGCTGGTTTCCAAAGATGTTGAGGAATTTTAAATACAAGATAGAAAAGGGAAAACATGGTCTTTCACTGTAATAAAATAAAACAAAAAAGGTCAGCAGAGTGTTTCATGAACACATCAGAGCCAAGAGAGCTTTCTTGTCTGACATCCTTTTGCTTCATCCACTCACATTCCTCAGTTGACTGAATGTTGCAAGGAAAATGGTGATCAGACGGTTCCACTTGATCTTCTTCTAAAACACAAACTTTGGCTTTGACCATTGAGTCTCAATGTAAGTTTACAGGAGATACCAGCAGGCAGTGGCCATAAATTTGTTTGGACATGGAGATGACATGATGGAAATGATTCATTCTTTGCAGGAAGATTTCCTTGATTTCTTCCATATAAAAAAAATGCTTAAGCGCTGCAGCAATTTGATGCAGTATGTATTTTATTCATAGTCTCACTGTTGTTGACTCTTGTACATACCATTAAAGATCCCATTTGCAACTGACTAAACGTTTTCAACCTGAACAGGTTTTCTGGAGGGAATACCCTCTTTGTCAAGAGTAAAACAGGTGCAGCAGTGAAGACCCAGCCTGATCTTCACTTACCTTCCTGCAGGACAGGATTTGTATAGATTAATGCATCACCACGAGTGTCATTGGGTCATAATAGCATTACAGAGGGGACTGTGCTTTACCTGATGACTGCTAATCATAATGTGTTTGGTCCAACATGACCACATCCCAGCTAACTAAATCTGAAAACCCAGCAGGTTGAAAAGCACAAATTCCCTCACCATGGGAGAACTATTCTATACCCCAGAAACATTATCACGACACAGCGTGGGGTCTGTATGACATTCTTTAAGGAAAAGATTGCCATTAAAAAGTCATCAATCTTCCAGCATCCCTCTGTTAGTGACTGTTGACCCTTTATAAAAATGAAAGAACAAGATTTCAACCACTTTTCAAGATTTTTGTCTTCAGGAGAAACCAGTGGCCATAAACAAGCACAAGAAGTCATGAAGCGTTCAGAAACCATTTAAATCTTTTTTGCCTTTGAGCTTTTGACAAATACTGTTGACAATGACAAAAAAGTGCACCGATGCCAGCCATATCCTTTAAAAAAATGAATTTCATTGCTAGGAAATTTTATGAATTATTCATAGTCACTTAAGTGACTCTGTAGCTCCACAGTACTCAAGTAATGTTTGGTAACTTTTTTAGCCATGCTATCAGGGTGGCTCAGTGGATAGTTTCATTGGTCTTTTGTTTGCTGCACCACTTTGTCCAACTGGAAATTCCCTAATAATCAGCGGATTGTTTGCAATGACATTCCTTTAGACTTTCAAGGTCTGGGGGTATGATTCCATGAATATTGAATTCAGACTTGGATAGAACAGCACTGCTCAAGTCATTATTAAAGAGAAGACAGACACCTTAACCTGAAAAAAAATCGGTTGTAATTGCGCTATTCAATATACAGTATATGTGTAAAACTTTCTCCAATCTCATCACACTGGAAAGTCTGTAGCAGTCCATACACACATCCTGTTAAAGGCAAGACTGTTGGATGATATGGTGCATAATCCCTATGTAAATATTAAAAAGGCATCATGAAAGTTCTCTTGTACCACCTCTGATCCAGCAGCAACAGCATCAAATTAACCCCAGTACAGACAAAGTTAACCAGCAAGTCTTGTAGGGCAGGAGGGTGATGTGACATTATGTTGGTGTGTCACATGTATAATCCACAACCAGGAGACTGAACAGAAAGTAGCAGCTAACAGAAACAAGACAAAAAAAAAAAAATCAAAGCAAGAAGAAACCCTGGTGTCCAGGGGATTGTTTAAGACTGTTTACAGACCTCTACTTGATGCATTCATGAAAGCTTTTAAACTTCCAGATGTCTTTAAGTGCAGAATAAATAATAAAATAATGCATAATAAAATGTATAAATCTATATTATATCCATATGTGTATAAACACTTTTTACTTCTTTACTCGTTTTATAAGTACCTGTCAATTATTGCTGTTTATTTTGTTAACAAATTTTCTTGTACCATTCCAACTCTTACAATGTTCATGTTCACCCATGCCTGTACAGATTTAAGTTTCCTACAATGTTGGTGTGTTCCACTTGGTTTGTTCAAATTTAACAACTCACATAACCCAAAACTCAAAGTAAAAAAAAAATAAAAAAATTTGATAACATGAAACTGAAATTCAAGCAGTAAAATTAATGTTTTACATGAAGAAAGAATATAGTGGAGAGGCGCAGAGAAAACTGCAATAATAATCACACATAAACAGGAAAATGCAGATGATTGAGAACGTTAAGAAGCAGAACCCAAGGTCTAAATTTTCAGGATGCTAATCAGTGACAGGTCAAAGTAAGTTTGGCAAACAGAAAGGAAGCAATGGAATCGAGAGGAAAGCATGACACCTGAGAACCTAAAAAATGATCCCAATGTTGCTGCATTTCTACATGGGTGGACTAGAGGCTTTGTTCTAATTATTTTAAATGGGAGATGTCTTTTAGCAGAAATGATGTTTAACTGAAAATTTTCAAGAAAGACTGTACATATAAAACTATTCACATTTTATCAGTGCTAATTTCTCCTGACAGCTCAACTGTAACTTAATAGCTGCTTCTGTTCTCTATGAATTGATGCAAGCTTTACTTTGTAACTCACTTTGGAAGTGTCTTTTTTTTTTTAACACTGCTACAGCAGTACAGTAATTAGAACAGGCTTTGGGAGGATTCAAGGCTCTTCCTCCTCAGATTCTCCCTTTATGAGCGTACCCATTAGAGGTAATTGGATTATTTCTGTTTATCTCTTAATTCTCCACATCTGTAGTTGGGGGGAAGCAGATTGGATGAAGGAGAATGAACCATGGGATCTCACCATGGGTTTATGGGAGAACATTCTCTCAGCTGGAGCACATTGCTGCTTGGTAGTCTCAGGGGAACCGGTGCTGAACATGTGAAAGTGGAGCTAAGAAGAGGGAAGACATGAGCTTATCCATCCTCAATTACACGCCACAAAGCAGAGACAATACTGTGCTTTAATGTGACTACTTTATCCCTCTGACAAACACAGAGGCTATCAAACAGCAGCGTGTTAAGATCTGAGCAGAGAGGCTTGTTTTTATATCTCAAGCATGAGGCAGCCGATCAATACAGCGAATGCTATGAGAGAATTCAATCCAATGCCATTGATTTCTCTCAAGACTGCATGGATCCAACAGGCTAACGGTGCACTGTTAGCATTCATTACTTTGATTCTATTAATATTTATCTTAATGTCATTCTTGATGGGACAAAGACTGAGTTCTCTCCTTTGTCTTCCCTGTGTGTGTTTTTGTACGCCTTCAAATTTCAGTTTCTAGGTACACGGGTGTGAAATGCAATTCCCTCGAACCATGTAATGTTGTCACGCTGCTTGACTTCCTTTTTTTACTAGAAGAAGACTTTGATGCGAGACTTTGGCTTGCAAATAAATCATGGATACCAGATGAAAAACTTGTCCCTGAAAAATACATTTACACTCTCTGCAGACTGGATGTTCACCTTGTTTCTCTTCCCAAGTGTTTCACAACTATTTGATTGGAGTTGCTTTTATAAATTCTTTGTCTCTCATTAGTCAAAATTTCCTCCGGTGCTTCAGTACTGCTGATTAATTATGCATTTAGACACAACTGCAAAAGCAGCCTCGACATCAAAATAATGAATTAATGATTTGCATTTGCAAGATTGTCATGTATGACCTACATTTTCCCCTATGATTGTTTATTTCTATTTGAAGCTTGCAGAAATTATTATCTTCAACAGTCTGCTCTTGCATTAAAAGCATTACATTAAAATCGATTGTTGCTGTGATGCTGCTGCAAGGCTGCAAAATTGATTGTTGCTGTGATGCTGCTGCAAGACTGCAGCAGCATCACTTAGGAAAAAAAAATCCCTCCACTTCAGGGCTTGTTGCAAAACCCTCACACAATTCACACCCAGCAGTCCTTCTGACACAACAGTTATGACAGAAGTCTGTCTACGTCCATTTCTGCCTCTCCAATCCAATTCAATACTTAGCCCGATGTCATTGTCGATTATAAAGAAGATCAAGATCATTGCACATCATCTGGTGACCTTTTCTCAAAGTGTGCAATGTGTGACAAATTAAATGCTGCATGATTTCTGCATGCAGTGCTGGTCTGCCCTTTTCTAGTTGTGAATTTAAAGGAGATTACAAGGTTATACAGATTGTCGGGCGCAACAAAGAGGGGTGTCTTACATCAGATAAATCTTTTGCTTTCAACCTTGCCAGACCTTGAAGTGCTATCCCTGTATGACTGGCAGCGAGAAAATAGTCTTTGGTTTAAGGTGACAGTCTAACGGAGATGTGAAAGTGGGTGGGTTGTAATTCTCCAAGCACCATTTTTGCATAGTGAGGTAAAGCCTTGTGAGAAGCAGGACAGACATTAAGTTTTATTCTATCTGCAAACTCAAGTCATTTAAAAAATATGTAAATTTCAATAATATGATAGCGGAAACACTATCAATGGCGACAAGCTGAAACAGTAGCCCTCGCAGGGAGAAGCCAGCAACTCAGTACTGTAATGTCATTCTCACTTATTATAAATAGCATCTTCATTGGTTCACCAGTCAACTGATTGTATGAATTACAACTCCCAGGAGGAACAAAGTAATTTGCATTGACCTCCTTTAAACAGTAGAGAAGTGAGTTCTTCATTTCTCTCTCTCTCCCTCTCCCTCTGTCTGTCTGTCTCTCTGTCTCTCTCTCCCTCTCTCATCTGGTGCAGCTTCGTTGCCTCCTGTCAGTCTCAGTTCCATTCTTGGGTCCCACAGCTGTCCCCATCCCCACTTTTACTTTGCTAATTCAACACCCACGTTTGAATACTGTCTCTCCTAACTCAAACCACACCCGATGAAATCTCATCAGCTGTGAAAACACTCAATAAACAAGGTAAAACTCAACCCTGTATGATCCAGTCTGTGGTTTTTGCTGCATTTTTTTCTTTGCTTCCCTAATGGGTTCCACAGAGACAGAGGTGCATCACTGACTGTCTTTTAGTTTTACCCTCAGCCCTGGAATTGAATGCATGTGAGCATGAGAGCTAGACGACAATGAATGTCAGCATATCAAATTCACTGTATATTGTCTGCTAGTGTGAATGAGATATATCATAATGAATTTGACAGCAGTGATTTTCTGTGTCTAATAAAACTAAACTTCACAGTCATATTTAGCAATGTGTGGATTTTCTAATCTTTTAGAGCATGTGCAGTATCTATAAATTAAAGTCGTAATGAATAGCATAAATACCTACAGATGTCAGGGTGAAACCAGACTGTTTAATATTTATCAATTAGAGGTAATATATCCTAATGCAGGGAGAGGTGCAAAGCACAGTTTGCTGCATCACATCACATGAAATCCTTCCTTGTGTGCTGTGAGCTCCTTCTTGTTTGTGGATTCAATGTGTTTTTCATTTTAACTGAGAAAAACCAGAAGGAAAGAGGACCTGAAATTCAATTTACGGACAAGATAGAAAGCCAACACAGATGTCAGGGTTGAAAAATAGTTTCAATTGACAAGTGAAAGAAGTTTCCGGTGTTGGACTGTGATTGCTCTGGCAGATGGGCTTCTATGATTGCCACAGCTGAAATCTTATGTTACTTTGCAAGACTGTGTACTGTGATATTTTCTTTCTCTTGCTGTTGAAAATTCTGCAGTCCAACAGGTTGGAGGGACATGAAGAATAATTGATGTGTGGCATGTTGCATAATTTATTCCCTAGCCATCACAATCAGAGCCGTCACTGCCATGCTGTTTTCCACTGCGCTGCTAGGCAATGCATCTTCTGCCTGGAACTACAGATTATGTGACTGACGCTGTCACTATAGAAGCAACGTTTAAAACTCACTGATATTCAAAGATATTGCATAACCAGTGCTTGCTCAGCAGGAGATGAATAGCGAGACTTTTTCATTTCAGTGGAACCAATCAGGTCCTGAATGATTTCCATAAATGAAACAAACACATAAGGTATTCAGTCCCCCACCTGTCATATTCTATAATCTTCCCCGTCAAGGTTTGTTTATTTTTAATCTTCTTTGTTAGCCCTCATTTTAACCCCCACCCCTCACCCCTCCCTTTGCTTTTTGAGGTGGAGGTGGGACATGTTTGCCATACTTAATAACTCATTCAGTCACCTGAGAAAAGGTTGCAAGAAGCATCAAGTGCTGCTGCAAGTACTGCATAAAGATAAAGTAACAAGGACAAAGCAATTTCAGATACAGAAAAATTTCCATCATTTCATCACAATTCTCTTGGATAAATACATTATTATACAGAATGTGGTCTCAGAACACAAGCAGGAAAAAAGAGCATGCACTTACTTAACATAAACCTGTCTCTTCTCTCACATCAATGAATGCAAAGGAAGGTGGCAGAACTCCAGTCATAAAAAACACAAATCTGCCAAAACGTGCTTGATTGCTGGTTCACAACCAACAGCTGTGCTGTTATTTTGGTTATAGTGATGATGTGTCAGATCTCTGGTAGGTGTTTCCACAACTCTGCTGTGGAATTGCTGTCACGAAAGTATTTCCACTCTTTGCTTCCTCAGGACTGAAAGTAATATTCTCTAAGCCTTGTTTATAAGCAAGATATTTTTGATATTTTTTACCATGTCTCTTCTGCCGCAGGGGTTTGCTTTTTGGTAATTTGGTGGAGCCTAAAACATTTCTTTTTTTTTAAAATGACACACCTGAACTTTATGTGTTTGTAACTGATGAAGATCAATTTGTTCAAAGGTTTTATTTAATAAAAAAAAAAATTCTGTGTTGTCTTTGTGGAACAGGTGGAGATGTGTCCAAGGTCAGAGGAAATAAGTCATCATGATCATATTTATTATTAGTGTCTAAATGCTTATAAACCACAAAGCATCAGAGTTTAGATTCTGGTCACCTGGTGAAGTTCAAGTTTTCCTCTTCTTTTTGTTTTCGCTTTATCACTCCATAACTTCACAGCTGCATGTTTTAATGTCTTCATCACCAGCTAACTTGTGTGTGTTCTGTTCTCGGACAGGTACAAAAAAAGGGTCCTTCGGAGCGTTTCGGTGGAGAAACTGTCTCCTGCAGCCGCAAATAAGATTTATGACAGCTGAGGTTGTGGGACAGAAAGATAAATATGAGATAAAGTCTATAAAAAGCTCCATATAGCTAGAAGCAACAGTAGTTGTAATCCATTACTAACATTAAAAAATATATTGTTTAGTGCAATTTCAAGTTCTCATAACACACATGTTGCTGGTTTCCCAGGAATGTGCACTGAGATTACTAATCCTATCACATTCGATTACCTTTGCTTTTGTGATTTGCACTTCACTGTCTTAAATGATGGAGTCAGCATGTAGATGGCCTCATTCTTGTACAGCAATCCAATAAATCATTGATCATCTCTTAGTAGAGATTTGTCTGGTGTGTAAGGTTATAACAACATCCAAAGTTGATTTTATCCTCCACCGGTTACATGTAATTCCAAATCAATTTTGTTACAATTTTGGTTCATTTTAATTTTTTCATTTCTATTTCATTGTTTTATTATAACATGGTAGCGGAGAAGAAACAGCAGGAGCTCTCCTAGAAGGAACTGTGCAACATGATGGAGTTCACCGAGTTGGATCAGAGCCTCAAAAAGGAGCTCTCTGAACAAAAGGAGTGTTTCACAAAGGAGTTCGCTGACCAGCAGGACAGGTTTAGGCAGGAGGTTGCTGACAGTGATGAAAATTGGAAACAGCAGCTCTGCAAGGACAAGGAGAGCAACAGGAAGGAGCTCTCATGGAGCTCTCTCTGCAAGAGGAGACATTTGAGAAGAAGTTTGTTGATTTAGAGGACAAACTGAAGAAGCAGGTCTCAGAAGAGAAGGAGTGTTTGAATAAGATGCTCACTGATGAAGTAAACCTGAATCAGCAGCTCCTCCAGACAGGAAGGAGTCCTCTCAGCTGGCTGAAATGTACGCTGACAGGGAGTCAAAGGCACAACAGTTTGAGAATGACATGAGAAACCTGGAGCAGACGAGGAATGAGGAGTTAGGGAAAAATATACAGCCTCAGGAAAGCTGACTCACCTCATATTTTGCATTTTAACTGCTTATTTCAGAAGCCTTCAAATTAGAAGTACTGTTTGAAGGTTAGGGGAAACAATAAAACAAATTTAATGTCTAATTTTCAATTGGAAGTCAAATATGCTGTCATTTTCTCTTCCGTAGCTGTTAATGGCAGAGGTTAAGAAGAAAGGGAAGAAGTGCTTCAGGAAGCATATATTTCATGAGTGGAAGACAAAGGCAAGAGAAACCTTGAGCCAATGAAGCTTTTCAAACCAAAAATCCTCCCCTCCTTTTCCTATGTGTGGCATAATTCCACATAAAGACAATGTCAGAGTGATGGAACTTAAACTGCAGAAAAAAATCCAAAACGATAGATTCACAATTATAGACCACAAGTTTTAGGATAGTTTTTCTTTAGTTTTTTAAAAATTATTTCTTAAGGTTTGAAACAAACAACATGCAGGGATTCTGCAACTCTTCTATGCTTGTAGTTCGTGGTAAGAGTAGATCTGTACATTGAGCTGTTGTCACTATTGATGTTAATAACCTCCAATCATACACAATAATACAAATCTCAATAATATAAGGCATTAATCCACACAATATTTTCTTAATATCATGAATACACTATGAATAAAGGCAACATTTTGATAAGAAACATTAATTTTCCCTGTTTTTTGCATAGAATCAGAATTAAAGTGGGCAATTGCCATTTGCAGTATGTTGAGACCACTTAATAAAATGCTCAGAATCACTCTAGTGGATCCATATTTTTAGGCCTTACACAGGTTAACCTCATACAGGATCCTGCAGTTTTCAATCCATTTCACTAAAGAATCCGGTGCTATATACCAACGATGTTGTACCACAGACTAGGGTAAAGTCTATTGTGTATGTGTACAGACATTTAGGATGATTTCATTATCATACATCCTGGAGCTGTTTGATAGTATTATAAGCTATGACACACTTCCTAGCTGTTAATCTTCAAAAGCTTGTCTCAACATGAAAACGTCAAAAACAAATAAAAATCAATATTACATCAAAGGAGGAATAGTTGAATTAAACGCTTAATAATCTAGAGCATTTTCCAATTTACTGTTCAGAATTTGCCCAAAGGAATTTGCAATTTGTTACACACGTGACTAGAGATTTCCTTCAGCTATAGTGATGTGTTTTGTTTTTTTTTTTGTGAAAAACAAACTTTATCTTGAAAACAGCACATTTCAGTTTGGTAGAATATGTTCCTCTTCATCTTCCAAGTAAGAAGTTTATTATTTTTCATCTTTGACTGTGGTGTGGTATAGTGGAGTGTGGGTAGCACTGTTGCCGAAGGTTCCGAGTTTGATTCCTTTCTGTGTGGAGTTTGTATGTTCTTTCCATGTCTGTTTGGGTTCTCACCGGGTTTTCCAGCTTCCCTGCAGCTTTGATGAATTGGTCACACTGAACTGAACTGTCTGTAGGTTTTAGTGTGAGCATGTATGGTTGTTTGTCTTTCATGCGATTCTGCTACGATGAGCTGGTGTCTCATCTGGAGTGTCCCCTGCCTCTTGCTCCAGCAGTGATAGACTTCAGCAGACCCATAGATGAGACGACTGCATCATCTTATCCACAAGAACATGAATGGATGAATTTGACTACGACAAAATCAGGAAAGAAATCAAGGAGCAGTGAAGTTCACATCATACAGTATGAGGGTGAGTGCAAGGAAAAATGAAGATTCAGCACTGGCGTAGAAAGACGCCTTTAAAATATCATCTGAAAAATCATTTGGATGATATGCAACTGTTAATTTTAGGAATGAAACTAAAAATAATATGGCAACACTGATGCTGGAGTGCTTTAAATGTCGAACAAGACTGGCAGGAGGAACCCAGAAGCACAAGATAGAAGCAGGCGGGTCAAGTCTCAAAAAGGGTTTAATTGGACAGACAGGGGTCAGGTATTGGGTAATCAGTCCAACAGGCAGGAGAATCAGACAAACGATAGGCGATGGGCAGAATCCAGAAACTGGGCAAGATCATACACAAAAGACAATCCAAAACCAGGCAGACAGATCAGACGAGGGGTTGGAAGCAAACAGAGTCCGGAAAACAGGCAGCGTCAATCACAAAAACAGAACAACAGGCAGGATACTAAGGCTTGAAGGTCAAGGCAAACACTATACATTCTGGCAGAGAGCTGAGGGCTGAACTGGATATATGAAGGGTGCAGGCAGATTGGGGAGTGGCTGCAGGTGTGTGAAGAGAAGGCACGTGAAGGGAATGATCTGACTGCAATAGAGGCAGAATCTGAGATGAAATTATATGTTAGAAAAAGCAACCGACAAATGGAAACTTAATTGTTCGGGGACATAACAGAGCCACCCCCCTACCCTCGATGTCCCTCCAGGCTGGTCGGGGTGGTCCCGATGAAACTCCCGGGACCCAACCATGTTCCTCTGGACTGTACTCCTCCCAGTTGACCAGGTACTGGATACCTCTGCCACAGAGTCGAGATCTGAGGAGGCGATGGACGGTGTAGGCAAGGGCACCATCAATGAGCGGGGGTCTGGAGAAACATGAAAGGTGGGATGGATCCTCATGGAGCGGGAAAACGGAGACACATGGCCACAGGATTGACCACTTTGGAAATGGGCAACAGGCCCACAAACCTAGGAGCCACCTTTCTCAATTCCACCTAGTGGGGACAGTCCAATGTAGAAAGCCAAACCCTTTGACCTGGAATAAACGATTAAACGCCTGGACTGAGCAGTGGACTTACTTCCTGTTCCTGCTGGGGAACGAGCGGAGGTTGAAAACCCCGGGCACACTGGAAGGGCGAGAGGCAGGTGGCAGAACTGGGCAGGGTGTTGTGGGCGCACTCTACTCAAAGGAGTTGTTTAGACCAAGAAGATGGGTTCCGGGATGCTAGGCAACGAAGTGCTGTCTCCATCTCTTGGTTCATTCTTATGGCTTGACCATTGGACTGTGAGTGGAAACCCGAAGAGAGACTGACCTTAGCCACAACTCTTGCCAGAAAGAAGAGGAGAATTGCGGCCCCCAGTAGGAAACCACATCACTCGGGAGGCTGTGCAAACAGAAAACATTGAAAAGTAGGATTCTGCGGTCTCCTTAGCAGAAGACAGCTTAGGGATCAGTACAAGGTGAGCTGTCTTAGAAAATCTATCAATAACAATGAGAATGACTGTCTTATCCTCTGAGGCCAGTATTCCCGTGACAAACTCCAGAGAAATGTGTGACCAGGGGCGATTGGGTAGAGGCAGTGGTTGGAGAAGACAAGAGGGTGGACGATTAGAGTTCTAGTGCTGTTGGAGAAGACCGGGGGGTGGACGATTTGAGTTCTAGTGCTGAACCCACGTGGGACAGGTGGCAACGAACTCCCTGACAACCTTTTCAATAGATGCCCACCAGTACCGCTGCCGCAACAAGGCCAAGGTGCTTCTTCTGTGTGGCAAACCAGTCAGGAACAATGACCCCACTTCAGAACCTGGGAATGGAGACTATCATGGACAAACAAATAATTACCAGGACAAGCACTCGGAGTAGGGTGTTCCCTCTGGGCACGCTTTATCTGCTCATCCACTTTCCAGGTTACGGCACCTACAACACATGTATCAGGGAGAATGTTTTTAGGGGAAGCGGGATAACTTAAATCTGTTGAAAAAAGAGCTCACCTGGCTTGGCGAGAGTTCAACCTTTTAGCGGACTGAATATATTAAAAATTCCTATGATCAGTCCAAACTATGAAAGGTTGCTCCACCCCCTCCAACCAGTGTCTCCACTCTTCAAGTGCCAACTTAACTGTCGGTTCCCAACGTCATAGTTCCTCTTGGCAGGTGACAACTTACGGGAGAAGAAGGCACAGGGATGGCCCTTCTGATCATCAGCTGACCACCGTGAGAGAACTGCTCCCACCCCTGAATCCAAAACCAGGCAGACAGATCAGACGAGGGGTTGGCAGCAAACAGAGTCCGGAAAACAAGTAGAGCCAGCCACAAAAACAGAACGACAGGCAGGACACTAAAGCTGGAAGGTCAGGGCGAACTGACGATTTTTTTTTTTTTTTTAAAGCAAAATAAACAAATAAGAACAAAACTATCCAACCAACCAATTTTTCTTTTTCAGTTTCAACTGGTGCTTAACTTAGGTCCTTGTTAGCGAATCTTTCTAAAACATGCTTTGTAGCTGCTCATGCTTTGTGCACCATTAAGTATTAATAATGGCACACAAAGTATGAGCTGCTAGAATGTATGGAAATAAGCAGCTGTCAGTGAAGTGACACTGGATGAGGCAATATGAGTAAGCCATGTCTGTAAACACCCGTTACTGTGACACTCCAATGAAAAGAACACCTACATATTTAGTAGGTTCTCTTGATTGTTACTTGATTGCCTCTTAATAAAACTGAAAACAGACCTGTGTAATGATTTTCATGTCTTTTTCTATTTCTGCTTGTCATCACCTCGACTACATAATAAAACGAAGAAAAAAAAAACCTTCCCCATTAATGTGATGAGTCCCTGACTGCTATTTAATTAAATGCGACCAAGGTTTATCTCAGGACCTGCAATTTAAATGGCAATGGTAAAAGTTACAGTGCTTTCTAATTCTCAGACAAGAGTATCAGAGTGGCCTCACAATACTTTAATTAGAAATTTAACCCATTCCCTGCCACATGATGCCAACAATTTACACAGACATGAAACTAACATACAGTATGTATTGAAACATTCAATAGTGATCTTTTCATGCATTGGCCCAAAAGTGCATTTTGGGATGACATTATTTTTGTGATTATTCACTCATTCATTCATTCATTGTCTACTGCTTGTTCCGCTTATGGTGGGTCGTGGGGGTTGCTAGAGCTTATCCCAGCTGACTTGCAGGCGAGGGGTGGGATGATTAAAGACTAATGGAGGCAAGAGAAGTGAAGGGAGACATCTGTGAAACTCTGAACGTCTGAATAAATTAAAACTGTTTTTCCTCATTATCTATGTAAATTAAGGGATGTTAAATCCTCAAATGCCTACAGAATATTTTTGTTTTATCTTACAAATCCAATTTTTTTCCTCTATGTATTATAGACATCAATAGGAACATTGGTGTCTATAATGTTGCCTCATGTGTTGAAGTGAGAATGCTTAAAAATCTCCTAAATTTTTTTTCAGCAAATGATGTTCAATTGCACACATCTTCTCCAGAGTGAAAATTATGTGATTGGGTGACATTAGGAATGCAAACACACTGTAAAATACCCAACATGTGCATCCAAGCTCATCAGTGAAAGACGCTGATTATTGCAGATGCAAGAATAAATTATCAGTGAAGGAGAATGCCAACCTTTGAAAGATTTTAAGATTTATTGTCTTTTAAAGCAGTGCTGAAAGGGTGGGCACAATTAGAGGATGCTGTGTAACCATAATGCTCTCAGTGATGGTTAAACTGGGACTACTTACCCAAGACAGAGTGAAGCTGTGGGCAAATAAAAGGTTTAATGATATGTGTTGTAAACAAAAAGACATGGATAATCCGATCTCCTGCAGAAAAACATCTGAAAGGTTTATGTCATTTTGTCATGTCCTATAGACTATATTGTACACACAAAACTCATCTTAACTTCTGACAAACAAGCCAGCAAATGAACACAAGCTCAGTCTTGTTGCATTTATGTTGTTTAGCATCCCGGTGTTGGTATGAAATCAGATAACTACACCTCTTCCTTCAATTGATCAGTTTATGACAGCAAACTGGGAGAACCTAAAGCCACCATATTATCAGCTTATCTTGGAGGCAGTGACACTGCTGGACAGAATGACAAAGTCTGACTCAGGTAAACACTGCTGCAGACTGAGCAGTATGGAGCCAAATGGATGTTTGTCCATGTTCACATGTCATTTATTTCACACTTACAGATATCAGATAACAATTCACAGTCACAGGTTGTGCATTAATCAAGAAGTGATCAATTTAGTTACTTTACAATCTTTTTATGTCAATGTTGGGCTAAATTTATGACGATGAATGACAGGAAGTTGTTATTCATTGTGCATTCCTTTCTACATTAAATCACAAGGAGTTTTTTGAGATGAGAGCATAGAAAGGCAATCATAGAGCAATTACTGCTACAAATGTACTTTGCTGGGGTTTGGGTAATTAGCAATGACTTCAATTGCTTGACTCATGCTGCATAATTCTTCATCCACTGAGAGCTCAACTGGCGAAATACTATAATTTTTGAAGCAATCATAAGACTTGCATTTTCATTATTGTCTTGTTAATGCACAACAGCCCTGTAAATCCTTTCTTAATTCAGTGTCATTTTGTCCTTATTTATGGAAAAACAATCAAGACTACATCCGACTAAGCCAAGAATATTGTGAAAATGAGAACATATTTTAATCCCACTGGTACAGTGTAATGACTTGAGCAAATATCACTTAGGGTTGAAGTTAATATCTAGACAAACAAGCGTTCTACTGCTTCTTGCTCTCTGCCTTGTTCAGGCTCTGCACCCCACCCACCCCCCTTTCATGCAACCCACCGATGTTATTAGCGGAAACACTGGACGGGGAGACAATGGAGCATTACCTCCACGGATGGTGTCCGGTCTCAGCTGCACCTTTCAGAGTCACAGATGGCTAGAACAAGATAGTTAGTGTTTTTCCTGATGAAGAAACAATCAATAGCTTAATTCAACACAGAGAGAACAATAGTGTGAGACTGTGTTGTCTAATGGTTGTTCTCATTCACATGCAAGGAATGTGAGAGGAAGAGGCTGCGGACATGCACGAAGAAGCTTTTGTTTATCAGAAACAATCATGAAATATTACGGACTGCTTTGCCACAGAGAATGATTTTTTGTTTTTTGCTCTGTCAGTGCTCAACATATAGGAAATATCCTGCAGCAGATCTGTTCAATGGTCACCACACACAAACAGCAAAGTTATTTTAGCAACTATGACTTTAAAGATTGTGACCACTCTATCTAGATGGTACAGACGTGAAAGGAAAAGACATCGAGAGGTGGTCTGGAAGAGCACGTCACTCTGAAGACTACGCCATGGCAGTTTTGCTTTGGTGTCCACTTACCTGTAGTAGGATCTGCAGAAAAGAATGATATTCCAAGTCAACTGATATTGACTAAACCAAGGAAGATTAAAGGAGCAGTCACCAAAATTATAATTATTAAGCTGATGAGGCAACCGAATATTTGTCTCAAACTTTGTACTACTTCATTGTGGTTCATATTTCCCCTCATAACTGAAAAAATAGAAATGCTAGCGCCAGATTCAAAGTCACATGATAACCAAAGTCATTCAGCTTCATCATCTTGGGACCATTAACATCATTACATGCTGTAAATTCAGACATTACATACTATAAATTCAATCAAAACCATGTTAATTAAATACTGCACACTGGACTGAAGTGATGACCATTCATTCATTTTTCTGCCACTTCATCCACCGTAGCGGGTCACGGGGAGCTGGAGCCTATCTCAGCTGGCATAGGGCGTGAGGCGGGGGACACTCCAGTGCACCGCGGAGCCACACACAGAGACAGACAACCACGCACACACACACTCACTCCTACGGGCAAATTGGGACCGGCCAATCAACCTGAAGCGCATGCTTTTGGAGGTGGGAGGAAGCCGGAGAACCCGGGGAGAGCATGTGAACTCTGCACAGAGTGAGACTCGAACCCAGACCCGCCGTGTTGAGACGCGAAAGCGCTACCCACTGCGCCACCGTGCCACCCTGAAGTGATGACCAACAAAGCCAATTAAAAGACAGAACATTTACAGGACAATGGTTTGTACCATACAGGCAGTGTTGTGTAGCAGTGCTTACTCAACAGTTTTAACCAGTGCTGTCCCTCAGATCTACTCATCTCTGCTTCACAAGTCCAGTCAAGGGCATATAGTCTCGTCTGAGTAGATCATGTGTGATTATACCTTTCGATTTCTAAAACATTACTGACACACTGATTGTCACACCGAATATGTGACAGCGAAGCTCCTCTTGACATTCAAAACATGAAACACAAGTACAAAAATAATAAGGTAATCATAATGTGCACTTAGCGGGGTAGAAGGATATGACTTGGCTTTGTCTGGGCTCTATTCTAATTGTGTCCCATAGATCACAGACAGACAGAGCTAGAGCCAGAACTAATTGAGCAAGGCCAGTTCTTCTGCTTGGACTTGGGCGATTCTCCCTCCATGACTGATGATTGTGTCTCAGAGGAAGACCCGTCTGCTAATATCACACTGATGACTAACATCTGCTGGATCACACACAGAGCTTGATGATAAATGATGAACTTGTTGAATAAATGTATTTCAAATCATGCAGTTAGAGACTTTTTAATAATTTTACTTGACAAATGTTCATATGGTATAATATTTCTGTCTATGAATGAAAGTCTGTAAAACGGATGATTTCAGGTCTCGAGAGTCAAAAACCGAAGAGAAGAGGTTATGAAGTCTGGGTACCAGTTTTTGTATTTGTTGTGGGACAGAAACAGGTTTCCATAAAGAGGTGAGCATAACAGCCTGGTCTTCCCGGCCTTGACCAATCTGAGTCCCATGTGGGTCATTTCATTTTGCTGTGATCTGTATTAGCCAAGGTCGGCCTCAGACTCAAGCTGGTCTAACATGGCTCCCATCCTAAATGTCACTCCTCTCTGTGGTCTGTCTGTCTGTTGGATGGTTGAACAATGCTAAGGGCTTTTTCTCAGGTCTTAGTATGAATGGTGTGGATGATATTGATTACTGAAAACTGATATCAGTTTAACAACAAAAACATACAAAAAAAACCCCAATTCAAAACAAAATTTGCCAGGACCGAGAAAGATGGAATGATAGAATGTCAGACAGAACAACAAAAACAGCAAAAAAATGAAAATATTATAAAAAGAGTAATAGAATGGATGATTTGATAAAAACAATGATGAGACGACTGATAAAACAACAGAAAAAATTATGTAAAGACAAAATAATGCAAGATTGAAATAAACAAACAAACAAAAAAAACACTGGTAGCTGGTAGCAAGTCTACAAGGACTTGGCTGGGGGACCAGTTCAAATCCAGCTTGGATCAAAATTCTGGAGCATAAACCAAAGGTTCCAAATCCCACAAGCTGTTCCTAGGGTGCTGCTACGTGGATACCCATCACTCCTCCCTCTCTCCATTAATTGCATATCTACAGGCCCATTGTGTGTGTGTGTGTGTGTGTGTGTGTGTGTGTGTGTGTGTCTTCAACAGTTCAACATTCACTCCACTACTAAACCTCCTACCAAACTAGTGAGTCCACACTTGTGTGTCTTTCTACAGGGAACCTTGAGTAAAACACCGTGGAAAGCCTGTTTATCACCTAATAAAAAGTTGTCATGGTGTGTCTGTGAAGAATGGGCTCTGCTACGGTGGCTTGACAGATGGCTGGCTGTGTTCACTAAACCACAATGACAACTCCATCCGTCACTACGATTGCATCACCATCCATAGTGAACAATTACTTCATCATTCATCACTTTCGCCAGAGAAATTATATTACTCCACATAGTGGTGGAGAGGAGGGGAGAAGCAGTTTCATCCTTGACCAGAACCTGTACTCATTCAGTGTAGTCGTGATGTGAGAGCAGATTCCTCATCCCATTTGGTCCGTAATGAACTTTTGCTGTGCAAACTGTCAGGAAATAAAGGGTGTCCCTTGAAGTACAAAAGGTGGGAATAACTGGAAAGATTTTTATTATTCTTAAAATTTCACTTTCTCCTATTTTGAATTTGTTTTAATAATTTCTGATAGCATCACACGTGTAACGTTTAACATTTACTTGCAAGCAGAAAGGATTACACAAGCAACCAGATTAAAGAGATTAAATATATTCCAGTAAATATCTTCTTGGGAATGGAATTTTTTAACACCCCCGGTTCAAAGGGAGAAACCCGTCAGGGTGTAGCAGGCTATTGTGAAGAAAACCAGCTTTCTCTGGCTCCCCCTAGTGGTCATGAAAGAATTTGCAAGAATCCATTACGCTCAAACGACATGTATGGTCAGAGGTCTCTTGTGGATACCTTCAGTATCTGCAGTCTGTCACAAGGAGCTTTACAAACACAAAGCCCATTCCTGCCTCAACCCAAGTTGCTTTCATGACAGAACACCTATGTGAACACGCTACAAACAGTGCTTCAACTGTTTGTAGCGGCAAAGAAATGACAAATCGCAAAGGGGATACTTTTTGAAGAGGGCAGTGGTACCTTTCTACATTCCCAGCACGAAGGCAAGAATGTCCAATTTCCTTGTTTGCATTATTAGAGGTCAGCGAAGCAGTTCAGCTCAAATCCTCTGTTGTGTCTTTCCCATCACTGTCAAAGCAAAACTTTGTTTAGGCAGTTGAAAAGGTCATAACAATCCATTCCTGTCCTGCTGTTCGGCGAGGTCGCAGCTGGCTCTGGGGAATGGGGGTCCTCTGCCCTGGGGGCCACAAATGACCACATCTTGGAGAAGTTTCCACAAATAGATGGAATGCAAGAGGAGAAAGGGAGGTATTAAACAAATTCCGTTTGTGGAGCTCATTCTCATCATTAGAAATCATTCCGCATCTGTCTTTTATATGCCTTGGATGGAGTACCAGTGAATTACTGCAAGTCAGCGACCAAAGAGTGAATAGGAAGGCATGAGATGGAGTGCTATCTACATTCTAAATATGTCACACAATGGTGAAATGGATAAATATTACGCAACCTCGATTTAAAATAGTGAGGACAATGGACACCTTTGAGTTAGATCAGCTGGTGTCTGTTAGTTGAGCAGGGCTTGATAGCAGCCAAATTCTTATTCCACATTACATAGTATAACTCAGGACCAATGTTATACCTGTATGCGGAAAGGTTTTACAAGCTGTTAAAGAGTGCGGGATTTCCTGGATGACCTTTGAAATGATGAACTTTAGCTTTAACCGACTCTAGTTTGTAGGTATCCAAAAAGATGTGTGGGACAATTTAATGTGTTTCCTCTCAGCTCGGCAAAAGATGCAATCTGTCCATCAGCATAAAAAAAGCAGCCCTTCCTCCTCCAAACATGGTGTGTTGTGTTTGACCATATGAATGAGCAGAAATGAGTGACAAATGCAAATTGGAGTGTGAAAAGGACAATTCAAAACACTTCATTATCAGTTCTTCTTCTTTTCCATTCGGCTATATTGTGTATATATACACACACACGTTTGGTCTGATCTGAAAAATATTTGACCATCAATTTAAAGGCCGTTGCATTTGAAATGATAAATAATGGTTATGTTTAAAGCAGTTTAAGGGGAAAAACTAAAATAAGATAAACATAAGAAAATAATCTGACATGTTAATAGTCAATAATATGCAAAGAACAAGACAGCTATGTATAACACTTGAATTTCCAAAACTTACTGAATAATGACACAATGTCACTTCTTTTGTGTAAATAAGCAAACAAGAGGGTTTTTTTTGCTGACTTTGACGGCACAGTGTAAATGAACAGCCCTGTCTAAATATAAAACCAGAAAGATGACATCTAGTGTTGTGTAAGCTGACAAACAGGATGTTGGCAGTACTGTACTGAATAGTCACTGATATTACAACACTGAATGTCACAATAAAAACTGAAAGTCAGTTTTTATGATTATAACTTTTTTCAGACTGTGTACAGCCAAAATATCCGTTTACACTGACCAAGAATGATATTTTGCAAGTCTCAAGGATGAGTCTGAAGGACAAGTGATCAAATAGAAGCACTAGCCTGACATCTAGTGGTGAGATTATAGAATGACGTCATGGCTAATATGATTAACACGTCGAGACGTTCATTTGGAGCTAAAATGCAAATCAGCTAGTCGTATGAGTTTTATTTTTATTATGCTATGATTAAAGAAAACATTCCATATTTCATGTTACTTGGCTACTACTTTTCAAATACTGACAAGAGTATGTGACAGCACTTATTGCACAACATCTTTACATTATCATTCTAACAATGATCATAATAATTACAGCAACACATTTAAGCAAGATTGCATAATTTTCACGCCAGCCTTCAATAATATTACCCAGCAGGCTCGCGCTCACTTTGACTGGGCTCTTGCACATTATTATTTTCACATAATTATTCATATTTTCTTTTTGTCCAACAGACAAAAAACAATAGCTTCAAACCCTGTCAAAGGAAATAAAAGATATCGAACACTCTATAGTTTTTCAGCTAATGTATTTCAAATAATATTTTCAATGGTGTTAACACTACATTGTTTACAAGAACTGATTAATACCCTTACTAATTTTATCAAAATAAAATGGCATTTAATTGAATAAATAAAGACAATGTCTGTATTCCAGTCCAAACATTTTCGATTTACATACATATAAAGAAAGGAAATTACTCAGATATCTTGTATGATATTTTTTCTTAATCCATCGGAGAACAGGTCTTTGGGTTATGAACCTGTGACACTTGACAGTGATGTTGATCCCTTTCACTCAGATTGCTTTATGTGTTAATTCCAACCACTTCAAGTAAACAACCTTCTCTCAGCCTCTGCTGCAACTGATTACAGCTGAGTGTAGGATGTTTACATGAACTGAGCCTGAACAACTAATATTTAGGATACAGGCCCCCGAAAACAAAGTTACACTTCACACATGAACTATAGCACCTTGTTAGTAAGTATTCATACAACTTTCGCAATTAAATTTAAAAGTAACAGTTTGACAAATGAACAGAAAGCATTTCCTCGTCCCTTTGGTTTCTTCAGAGCAGGAGGCAGTCAGCAGTTGGCAGCAGTAAACATCAGACTGAAAGCTCTGCTGATAGACAGCTTCCAGTCGGGGATGTTTACAGCCTCAAACTACCTTGTGCATTTGTACTCCCAGTAGTAAACTATAATGTGCACAGCTAGAGACAAAATGAAATTGTTAAAGTTTTGAGAAATATCGACACAAGGACTTGGAGTCAAAAGTTGAAGACCTTACCTTACTTTTTCTGCATTTTGATATTTCTACTTAAGAATGCTGGAACTGTGCAGGCTTCTTTTCGGCTGATCTAACACAGAAAGAGGAAGAAACAGCATGGGAAGTAACCATCTGGCCAGTATAACACACTGGCTGGCACTATGGATGATGTCTGAGGCTAATCCAGATTCCAATGTCAAAAACCATTATAGTCTGTAGTCTTGTATTTTCTCTTGGAGAAGCCACTTTAGCCTGACCTCATTTACATTACACTAATGCTGAGAACGACTATCAATGACAACGCACAAAAATATTTTAGTACTAGCCCACTGCCAAGCATCTGCTAAAGCTAATGATTTATGAGCAACTTCTCTGAGGCTCCATGAATTATAAGTCCTTTAGAAAACTTTGTCTGGACTCATTACAGCGCTTCGTGACGCTTAACAAGCTAGCTCATTAACTTGCATCGATGACATTAGCTTACACTACGGTTAAAGACGAGCCAGGGCTTCATTACACGGTACAGTTAGTGAAGTTCCACAGCTGGTAAATAATCAGTTTCAAGGCCAAATACTGTGTCCTGTCTTAACAGCAACAGTGAAAAGGCTAGCGTAGATAACGTTTCAGCCTTTAAAAACGGGCGCTATTTGATATAAGTGAGCTGACTTCGCCAGTGAACCACTTAAAGTAACTTTGGCTTGTCAGGCAGGTTTCCAAAGTAAACAGCGTTTATTGGGTAACTTAGCACTAGCTCCGGTTAGCCAACGACCTAGGCTAGCTAGCTCGATAGCTTGTGCTAGCTTGTGTGTGACCCTAACCTTCTGCTGTCTGACGTTTGCTTACCGCTGAATAAAACGATGATTTCCGGTCAACATGAAGACAACACCCATTAGAATGCACTAATTTGAAGTTTGAGTCGCTTCGGTAATGATCTGTTCTACACTCGTCAGCCTGTTAAGTTTCCTTCCGTCTTAATTCACTTGTCTTTATTTTGACCTTTGGTTACTCGACACCAACATTGACGTCATTGTCATAGCAACAGAATCCCGCCCACCGTCAGCTCGGACCTATGCAATACTGTAATTACATTTACATTTTACACCTGACGTATAGTTAATAAACAGCGTTTTACACGTACTTCTGGGGTTTTATACGTAAAGTCAAATTATTATCTAACCCAAAGATAAAGATGTTGCAGCTTTGTGCATCATTAAAACTTGAAACAAGTTCATTATGTCCCACCAGGCAAAAGGAAAATGGTGGAAGTCACACAGAGACCCTTTACATTGGTAAATAAAGATATTAATACAAAAATGACAGTAATATTTGGTTTTAAGAACAGGTTTGGCTTTCAAATTGTAGTGCACTACTGGAGAGGTTTAAAAAAATTTTCATCCCGCAAAGCAGTGATGTATTGTACTGTAAATGTCCGTGTTTGTGTGTCCATCCGTCCGTCCACCAAATATCTTCACAACCGTTGCAGATAGAGAGATGAAACAAAAAGCAGATTACTCGGGTGGCAAATGGGATGAAAATGAGATGTTGACCATGACCTTGAGAAAAGTAGGTCAAGGTCAAATTTCAACTTCTGTAAATTTTTTCGCACATTTCTCAGGAACCGGATAAGATAGAAAGACGAAGCAAAAGGTCTTATATTCAGGGAGGCAAGGGGATTAAAATTATATCACAACCTTGACCTTGAAAAACTAGGTCAAGGTCAAATTTACACTTTTACAGTGGGCCATCGCGCAATCGTGCATCAACGCTCGTGACTTCACCTCATCGTGGATTTTTGGTAGGCAGTCATGTGATACCGTACGTGCATCTATTGGCTGATGGAATCCGGAAGTACGCTACGTTCTGTGAGTCTCAGACTTCCGTGACACACAAAAGTGCTTTAAACAGTTGATAAGAGTGCAGGAAAATGTAGTACAGCTAGAAGGTGGTTTGATATCAGTATGGGGAGGGTAATAAATGTTTAAATTACCATGAATAATAAGATAAATAGTTCGTCGCTCTGTTGCTGAATTCATTAATCGCATGTGGTTCCTGGAACGCATTAACCGCGAGGAACGACGGTGCACTGTGTACCTTTGCAGGTACACATCTCTGAAACCTGAAATATAATCACAAAACAAACAGCAACATGTGTAGGTCAGGGTAATACTGTATGTTGAATTCAGGGTTGTTCAGCAGGGATGTTGCAGTTTCTGACTGCTTTGTTTGTCTTGTGTTTGCTTTGACTTGTTTTTTATTCATATACTGTTATTGTATTCTTATCCTTCTTTTACTTACTGTATTCATTTTTAATTTATAACCGTATTTTTACCTAATTCTATGCATATTCATGTTTTTTGTATGCATTTCAACATCAAGGTTCCATTTGTTTTATATTCCTGTTTAAATGTCTTTTAATTTTGCTGACACATTATGTAGGAAATATAGACTCAAATAAAAAAAATTCAAAATTAAAGACGATACAGATATTCTTGGGTGGCACGGTGGCTCAGTGGATTGCACTGTCGCCGCACAATACGGCAGGTCCCGGGTTTGAGTCCTGCTCTGTGTAGAGTTTGTATGTTCTCCCCGTGTCTGCGTGGGTTCTCTCTGGGTTCTCTGGCTTCCTCCAAAAATATGCACTTCAGGTTAATTGGCCAGTCCCAAATTGCCCGTAGGAATGAGTGAGTGTGTGTGTGTGTGGTTGTCTGTCTTTGTGTGTTGCTTCGCGGCGCACTGGCGTTGTGCCCGGAGTGTCCCCCACCTCATGCCCTAAGCCAGCTAGGATAGGCTCCATCTCCCCGTGACCCGCTGCGTTGGATAAAGTGGAAGAAAATGGATGGACGGATGGATATTCTATAGAAATGACTTTAGTATATATATATATATATATATATATATATATATATATACTAAATTCAAATAAGCTGGTACTTCAACAATATATTATATTTTGTTATCCACTACATTTGACACATTTTGTCACAATTTTTATATGGAGGTTTGATTCTGTCCTAAAGTATTTGTTGAACAATCAATGAGCATAAGATAATCAGTAAAAGTCTCCTTCTTTTCTTTTGGCTTTTCCCTTCAGGGGTCGCCACAGTGAATCAGTTTCCTCCATCTAACCCTGTCTTCTGCATCCTCTTCTCTCACACCAACTACCTTCATGTCCTCTTTCACTACATCCATAAACCTCCTAATAATAATAAATCTAATAATAAACCTCCTAATAACCTCCTAAGAGAATCAGTAAAAGTAATTTTTTATAATTGATTTCATGAGTACAGTTAATATTTTCGAAACTAACTCAGTTCTTTTTAACTGTAGGTTAGAGGTAGTCTGACTATAATGTAGCCGCAAGAGGGCACAAGCCAGTGTCTTATTGTGCCGGTCCCAAGCCCGGATAAATACAGAGGGTTGCGTCAGGAAGGGCATCCGGCGTAAAACTTTTGCCAAATCAAAGATGCGAATCAAACATATGACTTCCATACCGGATCGGTCGAGGCCCGGGTTAACAACGACCGCCATCGGCGCTGTTGACCTACAGGGCGCCGGTGGAAATTGGATTACTGTTGGTCGAAGAAGGAGAGGAGGAAAGTGCGTTCGCACGAAGAAAGAGAAGAGGAGCGCCAAGAGTATAGGACTAAGAGTAGGGACGTTGAATGTTGGAACTATGACAGGAAAAGGTAGAGAGTTGGTCGACATGATGCAGAGGAGGAAGGTAGACATACTGTGTGTCCAGGAGACCAGGTGGAAAGGTAGCAAGGCTAGAAGTTTAGGAGCAGGGTTCAAGTTGTTCTATCATGGTGTAGATAGAAAGAGAAATGGAGTAGGAGTTATCTTGAAGGAGGAGTTTGTTAGGAATGTCCTGGAGGTAAAAAGAGTGTCGGATAGAGTGATGAGTCTGAAGCTAGAAATAGAAGGTGTGATGTTCAATGTTGTTAGTGGGTATGCTCCACAGGTAGGATGTGAGCTAGAGGAGAAGGAGAAATTCTGGTTGGACTTTGATGAAGTGATGCAGAGCATACCTAGAAGTGAGAGAGTTGTCATCGGTGCAGACTTCAATGGACATGTTGGTGCAGGTAACAGAGGTGATGAGGAAGTGATGGGCAGGTTTGGTATCCAGGAGAGGAACGCAGAAGGACAGATGGTAGTTGACTTTGCAAAAAGGATGGAAATGGCTGTAGTGAATACTTTCTTCCAGAAGAGGCAGGAACATAGGGTGACCTATAAGAGTGGTGGTAGGAGCACACAGGTAGACTACATCTTGTGTAGACGATGTAACCTGAAGGAGATCAGTGACTGCAAAGTAGTGGTAGGCGAGAGTGTAGCCAAACAGCATAGGATGGTGGTGTGTAGGATGACTCTGGTGGTGAGGAAGATGAAGAGGACAAAGACAGAGCAGAAGACGAAATGGTGGAAGCTAAAAAAGGAAGAGTGTTGCATGACCTTTAGGAAGGAGTTAAGACAGGCTCTGGGTGGTCAGGAGGTGCTTCCAGATGACTGGACAACTACAGCTAATGTGATCAGGGAGACAGGTAGGAGAGTATTTGGTGTGTCATCTGGAAGGAAAGTAGATAAGGAGACTTGGTGGTGGAATGAGGAGGTACAGGAGTGTATTCAGAGAAAGAGGTTAGCTAAGAAGAAGTGGGACACTGAGAGGACTGAGGAGAGTAGACAGGAATACAGGGAGATACAGCGTAAGGTGAAGGTAGAGGTAGCAAAGGCCAAACAAGAAGCTTATGATGACTTGTATGCTAGGTTGGACAGTAAGGAGGGAGAGACTGATCTATACAGGCTGGCAAGACAGAGAGATAGAGATGGGAAGGACGTGCAGCAGGTTAGGGTGATTAAGGATAGGGATGGAAGTCTATTGACAGGTGCCAGCAGTGTGATGGGAAGATGGAAAGAGTACTTTGAGGAGTTGATGAACGTGGAAAATGAGAGAGAACAAAGACTAGAAGAGGTGACTGTTGTGGACCAGGATGTAGCAAAGATTAGCCAGGATGAAGTGAGGAGAGCACTGAAGAGGATGAAGAGTGGAAAGGCAGTCGGTCCTGATGATATACCTGTAGAGGTTTGGAAGTGTCTAGGAGAGGTGGCAGTAGAGTTTCTGACTGGGTTGTTCAACAGGATCTTAGATAGTGAGAAGATGCCTGAGGAGTGGAGGAGAAGTGTGCTGGTGCCCATTTTTAAGAACAAGGGAGATGTGCAGAGTTGTGGCAACTACAGAGGAATAAAGCTGATGAGCCATACAATGAAGTTATGGGAAAGAGTAGTGGAAGCTAGACTAAGGGCAGAAGTGAGCATTTGTGAGCAGCAGTATGGTTTCATGCCAAAAAAGAGTACTACAGATGCAGTATTTGCTTTGAGGATGTTGATAGAGAAGTACAGAGAAGGCCAGAGGGAGCTGCATTGTGTTTTTGTAGATCTGGAGAAAGCTTATGACAGGGTGCCCAGAGAGGAACTGTGGTATTGTATGAGGAAGTCTGGAGTGGCAGAGAAGTATGTTAGAGCGGTGCAGGACATGTATGAAGACTGTAAGACAGTGGTGAGGTGTGCTGTAGGTGTGACAGAGGAGTTCAAGGTGGAGGTGGGACTGCATCAGGGATCAGCTCTGAGCCCCTTCTTGTTCGCTATGGTGATGGACAGGCTGACAGACGAGGTTAGACAGGAATCTCCATGGACTATGATGTTTGCAGATGACATTGTGATCTGCAGTGAGAGTAGGGACGAGGTGGAGGAGAAGCTAGAGAGGTGGAGGTTTGTCCTGGAAAGGAGAGGAATGAAGGTTAGCCGCAGTAAGACAGAGTACATGTGTGTGAATGAGAGGGACCCAAGTGGAAGAGTGAGGTTACAGGGAGAAGAGATCAAGAAGGTGGAGGATTTTAAGTACTTGGGGTCAACAGTCCAGAGCAATGGAGAGTGGGGAAAAGAGGTGAAGAAGCGTGTCCAGGCAGGATGGAATGGGTGGAGAAAAGTGTCAGGTGTGATGTGTGATAGAAGAGTTTCAGCTAAAATGAAAGGAAAGGTGTACAAAACTGTGGTGAGACCAGCGATGTTGTTTGGTCTAGAGACAGTGTCACTGAGGAAAAGACAGGAGGCAGAGCTGGAGGTAGCAGAGATGAAGATGCTGAGGTTCTCTCTGGGAGTGACCAGGAAGGATAGGATCAGGAATGAGTACATCAGAGGGACAGCACATGTTAGAGGTTTTGGAGATAAAGTCAGAGAGGCCAGACTGAGATGGTTTGGACATGTCCAGAGGAGAGATAGTGAATATATTGGTAGAAGGATGCTGAGTTTTGAATTGCCAGGCAGGAGGCCTAGAGGAAGACCAAAGAGGAGGTTTATGGATGTCGTGAAAGAGGACATGAAGGTAGTTGGTGTGAGAGAAGAGGATGCAAAGGACAGGGTTAGATGGAGGCGGTTGATTCGCTGTGGCGACCCCTGAAGGGAAAAGCCAAAAGGAAAAGAAGAAGAAGTAGTCTGACTATGCTTTGGTTTCTGAAACTGTCATGGTGTTTTTTATGGGCCTAATGAATATCTGAGTACATGATAAATAGATAATTCAGTTATATAATAATTTATTGCTCCACTGGCATTTCTAATTTTCCCATTATATGAGGCATTAAATAATTCAGCTTCATTAATATTTTGAGAACCAGAGGCATATATTTGTCATGAGTGCTGCCCTTGGTGTTAGTGTGTCAACCTTTTAAAGTACTGTAATTACTGCTCTGTCAACAACACACAAGCCTTAACAACAAACATCAGTAACATGTCATATGTGTAAAAGATTTGCTTCACTTCCCTCATACTTTCTTGATCTGAAGTTGTATATGTTATTTGTGCTGATTTAACATGCTTGACATTGTTAATCTATTAGCCTAATTCCTGAGTGATCACTAGCAACCATACCTTTGCATATATGGTTAGGCAGAGTTTCAATGACATGTTGATTGTGCTCATGTTAATGCCTTGCTCAACAAGCCAACCATTTATCCTTTCATGGCTGTTTTGTAAACTGCTTTGCACAACATAATCCACAGGAGGTCAGGATGGATCCATCTAATTTTCTTTGCATATTTATTTACTGGAACCAATTTCACTGTCAGCTCTTGTGATGGATCACAGAGTATTTAATCTATTTAAAAATCAGTGGTCATGAATATGTTGGGACTTTATTCAAGTACCCAAGCTTTGGTCTGATTTTTAAAACAATATCAGCAGATGTGCATTCTTTAAATTCTTTTTGAATATACAGTATACTAATCATAGATTAATAAGGATTCAGGAACATGGGGCTAACCACAATATGCCACATTGCTAATAATTTATACAACATATATCAGTTATTCCCTATGAAAAGACCAAGAAATAGATATAAACTAAAAATAAAAATTCCATCCATAACCTAAGCAGGAAAATTGATTCCCTTGTCAGTCTGTGTGGTCTGAAATTGCCCCAGGCTATTATCAGAGAGACTGATTTTCTCTGTGCAGTGAAGTGGAACATTTTTTCCTTGCAGAGCTTTTTTTTTGCAAGATGTGAAGACATTCATAAACAACAATGCCATTAAAGAGCTATGCTGTCATGTGCCCTCAACCAAATACCCTTAACATGGTCAAAAGCTTTTCAGATTTAATTTGGAAGTGATAACCTACATTTTTTTCATAGTGTGGCAATCTAATAAAGCTAGTGAAAGCAAGTGTCAGGTGCTAAATATTTTGGAGTATTTTTGGAAATAAATGACTTTTAGATGAGTTTTTTTCAGGGAAAAGTCCAATGAAGGTCTTTTTTAGGAAATTGTATACAAAGGAAACAATACACAGCAAATGTGTACATTTCTTAATACTTGAAGAAAATATCAACAGTCAACTTAAAGTCAACCACATGTATTACACCATACAAAAAGTGCATTATTTATACTATTCTACATTCTGGCATAATGCTCATACAAATTAGATTTCACAAAAGGCTGTGATGTTATTAGTAGATAACAGACCGAGTTCACCATGTGCTCTTAATTGCAGAAATATGGATATTTTGTTTGCACATTGATTTTGCAACAAGTCTATTCATACAGTATTGAATGGAAAATGAATAACTCAATAAGGGGTACAAATGAGTGGTTACAGGGGTACAAATAATGGCAGAGATGTTAGGAGGGTTTCAACTAGTTTCAAGTTTTCAACTAGCAATAATCGGATAAACGTCGGATAAACTTCATAGGCTACGATACTGCCACTGCGCGAAAGTTATTTATTACTTTGGCCAGATAGATAGATAGATAGACAGACAGACAGATAGATAGACAGATAGACAGATAGATAGATAGAGAGATAGATAGATAGATAGATAGATAGATAGATAGATAGATAGATAGATAGATAGATAGATAGATAGATAGATAGATAGATAGATAGATAGATAGATAGATAGATAGATAGATAGATAGATAGATAGATAGATAGATAGATAGATAGATACAGCTGACTGACAGACAGACAGATCGACAGACCGACAGATCGATCGATAGATAAGTAGATAGTTAAAAACATGGTACAGGTTTATGAAGCTGGAAGTGTTTCTGATAAATATGAAAAGATCTTTAAATAATACATTTCTAAAACGAATCTTGCCTGCCTAGCCTCATCTACAAAAGGATAAAGTGATAAAGCATTTTTATGAGTTTCTTTTCCATGTTTTCTTTTTTTTTTACAGCTTTAGTACTATCCACCCATCAAAATATGCATGAACTAAGTATGCACGAACTAGAATTGTCATACTCAACACAACTTTCTAATTTTTTTCTTTTTTTTAAAATGTATTTTTATACCGACAGAAAGAGATAGCGAGCCTGTGTGTGTGTGTGTGTGTGTGTGTGTGTGTGTGTGTGTGTGTTCGCACACTATGTAACAGTTATATATTTATACAGTATCTAAACTATTAATTGGAACTGAAGTGAGAAAGTGTCAAACTAAGAGCAAGCAGGTAAAAAAAACCCCCAAAAAACACTGGAGTGGAGGTGGTGACCGATGCGACATGAGCAGTTTTCAGCTCTGTCAGGTCAAATGCACCGCGTACGTGCAACAAAACAAAACAAGAGATAAGTTCACCAAGTAACCTAAATAGACCGAAATAAGAGACGAGCTGAAGAAAACCAGTGATGTGTTTCTGTAGGGAGGGGCGAGTGCTGTGTGTGACTGGCCAATCACAGAGCGTGAAGACAGTCAGTTATGAGCAAGGGTCCCTAACCCCCGGGCCGCGGACCTGTACCGGTCCGTGAGTCATTTAGTACCGGGTCCTGCAGACAGAAAAAATAATTTACATTACTTCCGTTTTATTTATTTTGGAGTCTGAAGGATGATTTTTTTTGAAAAATTACATCCGTCTTATGTCAGTGGTCCCCAACCACCGCGTCGCGACCCGGTACCTGGTCGCAGGACATTAGGTGCCAGGTGGGACAGAACATTTGACTTTCTTTTTTTTATTGATTACCAGTCTAAGGATGTTTTATTTTGAAAACTGACGTCTGTGCAGAATGACGCACAGACAAATGCATGCGTCTGTCCCACTTGACAGCTCTCGGTCACATGACAGGTTAGCTGTTAGGTTAGCTGTTACCCCTAAATTAAGCGCCCGGTGTTCTGGATTAAAGTCAAGGCAGATCATAAAAATTATATTATAAAAAGAATAGATAATCCTGCTTCAATTTCCCAACCTCCTGTGGAAAATTGGAAAATCTCAGTGACCATAAAAAAACCAAATTGCGGAGTAGGCCGGACGTCCGAAACACCTTCAGGTGTCATTGTCACCCGATTCCCCTAGATCAGCTGTCCCCAACCAATAATTTTCATCATTGTAATTATTACTACAATAATCAGTGCAGTCACTTGAATCTAGTTTTTAATATAATTCTTCTTACAATTATTTCGTTAACAGAGATGCTGATTATCAATTTATGAAAAAAATGTTGTTTATTGTCTGCTGATGTCTGCATTTTACATAAAACCACTGTGGAAAGGTTATTATTAGACTACAACTGTCCTGACATCATTAACGATTATCGAGCAAATGAAGGCCGGTCTGTGAAAATATTGTCTTAGATGAAACTGGTCCGTGGCGCAAAAAAGGTTGGGGACCGCTGGTTATGTAGAATGACGAGTGGAAATTATACTGTACAGAACAGGCCTTAATTAATGACTGGAAACAGAACTTGCCCAGGAGCGGGCTGTCACACATCAACACAAACAGGCATTTGGACGTACACCTACGGTCCTGCAGTAAAGCAGTGTCGCAATCACTGCATGACAGGTTATGAGGATTTTCCTTCAGCACGAGCACAAGTATCGACGAGTTTCACTTGTATCCTGCTCGTACTCGTCAAAAATGCTTCATCTGTACCGGACACTCGTCTGAAACAAGTACCCAGCTCAACCCTACCAGCAACTGTCCGATTGTGTAACCTGAAACTGCTATAGCAGCGCCCTCCCCTACAAAAGACCAAGAGGTTCTTCATGGATTTGTGACCAGACAATATAGTTCAGATATACAGATATATCCTTGTAATGGTAGACAGGTTCACAACATGAGTAGAGGCCATCCCGTGTAAAACAAAAATCCATTCAGACAATCTCACACACTTAGCCAGTGACACATCTGTGTCACTGGCTAAGGCCAAACAGGCGTTAGGGCTCAAACACAAGTTTGGTAATGTTTGCCACCTGGTGTCACAAGGTTGAGCGGAACGGGCCAATCAGGACATAAAATGGAAAATTTCTTAGGTTTGTGCTACTTCCAAGCTCACATGGGTCCAAGCATTTCCCCTCACCCTCCAGTAGTTCCGTCACTAATCCTTCACCTCATGAGCTATTGACAGGTAAACTTATGACTAGACCCCCAGAGATTCAGTTATAGGACCGGCACTGGACATCCAATAGACGGAGACCTCTTAGTATCTGAAGTCACTTACTGAACTGCAGAAAGGTCTCTCAGGTACGGAGAAAAGCTACCATTGCCGCTCCAGATATTGATTCAGAACCACAACCCAAACAGCCTGCAGTTGGACATTGGATTAAAATCCAGATCCACAATGAAAAGTGGTCTGAGAGTGGTTGTTATTATTGAGTCCCACTCTTTGGATTCCTCTGCAAGACACAGAACAATTTGCTCTCAGACTATTCTTCAAATGGCTCTGTGTGTGTCTTCCTATCCAGTTCATTATGCCCTTTATTACTGTCCTATATTCAGCTGAACAGCTAACTGCTGGTGCTGATCATAGTGGACATGGTTCAAAAGACGTGTGCTCTCACTGTTACCAGTGGGTCATTTGATAAACATGTATATATAGTGATGCTACAGGTGTTCTCTGAGGTATCCCGAATGATTTAAGGGCCCATTGTCAGATGGGAGCAAGATTCAAATCCATTTTTATCCGGCTCACCAAATTTTTTTTTGTACTATATTAAAAAAAAATTAAAGATATTGTTTGAATGCTTAAAATAGATTTTTTATAAGTAAATTTTATTGAAAATGCATTCATAAATAAAGTGCAGTAGAACTGGGAATGGTTATCTTTAGGTAATTCGACTTAAGCCATTTCTCGTCTAATGTCGCGTCTAATGGAACCAATTAAAGTCAACATAAGCCGAGGTATACCTGTAGTTGGTTTGGTAAATATAAGAATATCATGCTTGGTATAACTTGAATGGCCTACACAGAGACCTGCCCTTAAACTGTCCCAAGTGGAGGAGTTTAAGTATCTTGGGGTCTTGTTCACGAGTGAGGGAAGGATGGAACGTGAGATTGACAGATAGATCGGTGCAGCTTCTGCAGTGATGCAGTCGCTGTATAGGTCCATTGTGGTGAAGAAGGAGCTGAGTCGTAAGACGAAGCTCTCGATTTACCGGTCAATCTACGTTCCTACTCTCACCTATGGTCATGAGCTTTGGGTCATGACCGAAAGGACAATATCCCGGATACAGGCAGCTGAAATGAGTTTCCTCCGTAGAGTGGCTGGGCACACCCTTAAAGATAGGGCGAGGAGCTCAGTCACCAGGGAGGGAGGGAGCTCGGAGTAGAGTCGCTGCTCCTCTGCCTCGAGCGAAGCCAGCTGAGGTGGCTCGGGCATCTTTTCTGGATGCCTCCTGGACGCCTCCCTGGGGAGGTTTTCTAGGCATGTCCTACCGGGAGGAGACCTCGAGGAAGGCCTAGGATATGCTGGAGGGACTATGTCTCTCAGCTGGCCTGGGAATGCCTCGGGCTCCCCCTTGAGGAGCTGGAGGAGGTGTCTGGGGAGAGGAAAGTATGGGCATCCCTTCTGAGACAGTTACCCCCACGACCCGGCCCCGGATAAGCGGTTGATGATAGATGGATGAATGGATAGAGCAGAGTTTGAAAGCCAGGCCTTCTCATTTAACACCAGTGTGTGACCTCACAAATGCTCTTCTGGAGGAGTGGTCAAAAATTCTCATAAAATCACTCCTAAACCTTGTAGACAGAAGAGTTGAAGCTATTATAGTTGAAAAGGGTCGACCAACGTCATATTGAAATTAGGAATGGAATGTCATTTATGTTTATATGTGAGTCGAGGCAGGTGAGCAAATACTTTTGGCAGTATAGTGCATATGCTTGTAAAATCAAGTATCATTTGAAATACATCATAACTATGTTTTAAAGGTTCATTCACTGTTAATAATATAATAAAGTCAAATAACTTAAATGTATGGTTCTGCAAATTCTCATATGCAACTCTGAATGTAACTCTGATTGTCCTCTTTCTCTTGCACTCCAGGTCTGGGTGATAAAATGTAAGTCTCAAACGTCAGTGTGCACATCATGTAGCAGAAACCATCGAGCAGATAGTTAAAACATTTCAGGGTCATTCTGTATTGTCTGTATGAGGAGGAATTATTTAGGTGAAAAGAAAAGAATAAATGAACATGCTGTCCAGGTATCTGAAGACCAGAGTTCTGGTCTGTTCAACTGCGACACTGTCCTGCTGTGTCCATTAGCATATTTTTCAAGCCACAGCATGAAAACCAAACGGATGTGTTTTTAGACACCATATGAAGATCGGCAATCACACCCAAGACCATGGGAGAGTTTTATTCAATGGACACTTGCAGCTATTAAATTTGACTGGTTCACATACATGCCAGTTGTGATGCTCATTCCCTTACCTTCTGTTCCCTTTCACTCTCCTTCACAGAAAGTGGGTTAGGGTAAGTGATATTCAGGGAACAGGCAGTTACAGTATATGTAACCACTCAGTATAACCAAACAAAGTCTGCTGTACGATGCAGCAGAGGTAACAGTGCACAGAGGTAGGTGTTCAGTGAATCACAGTCATTTGCAAGCAAAAAGTGCTACTCTCTCTGCTTCATCTTTTGAAGTTCTTCCTGAAAATAGCACATCCTTCAGCACACCCTATATCTGAGACACCAGCTTTAACATTTACCTTCTCACACCTACTTTTGTATACTGTCGAGTTAGGAGCACTTTTTGCAAACTGCCTTATTTACTAAATGATCTTCTTCTTTGTGCTCCGCGGTGCACTTGGATCATGCCCGGAGTGTCCTCCGCCTCACGCCCTATGCCAGCTGAGTTAGGCTCCAGCTCCCCGTGACCCGCTACGGCAGATGAAGCGGCAGAAGATGAATGAATGAATGATCTTCTTTGTACAAGCTGGTTTTGTCTTTCTGCTTTTTGGCGATGGCCATCTTATTTACAGCAGGATTATCATGGTTTTTTCAATGGAAACGGGTCTCAGCTATGTCTGTACAGGAAAAAAGCTGAAGATTGAATTAAAGACAAAATTGAACCGTGTTAAAATGCAGAGAGCAATGCTGCAGAGTCAGATGATCTAGTTCTAAGCTTTGATATACTCTTTAAGATCCTTCAGTCCTACAGTATTCCATGTGATCTTCATGAGTCATATGATAATTCTGTTGCCAGTTCTGTTCTTCTTGTTTTATCCAATTCTTCTCACAAGTTCTGGAGAATATTTTTAGTCTATTCATTTGAAAAATATAAATAAATATAAAATACAATCAACGCATTTGCAGTAATTAAAGCTGGAAAACCCTCAGAGAGTGCAAACCTCTGCCAATTCCACTGTCACTCAGTCTAAGAGCTAAAACAGACAAAAAAAAAAAATCCTGTAAAGATGTCTAATTAGTGTACTGTGCCACTGCCTCACAATGAGCTGCCTCTTGTCATAGTATTGTATCCTTGTGTCATGTACTGTATCAAGTATTATTTTTCTTTGACACAACTGCTGAACTTCGGTATTTGAACTTGGGAACTGACAAGTGATCCATAGCCTGCATCTGTATCTAGATCATCTTTTGTTCTATTTCTACATAGATGGAACTTTAATGATTGTATGTTATAGTTTGTTATAAAATCAATCCTATCATTTTGTTTTGAGTCATGGTTTAGAAATCTTGTCATCAGGAGCAGAAACTCTCTAAATAAAATAGTGAAATATTAAATAAAATGAAATAGATAGACAGACAGACAGACAGACAGACAGACAGACAGACAGACAGACAGGCAGACAGACACTATTAATCCTGGAGGAAATTGCACAAATCCACTGCTCAGGTATTACATAATGAATAAATACTGGATAAACACCAGGAGAAAAAGAAACACTGACACCACAGGACATTCCACAAGACATACACTAAAATAACATAAAATAAAAATAAAAAGTGAAATTGAAAATAGCAGGAGGCCCACATAGTGGGTAACGTACACCTTTCTTACATTGTAAGGCATGTTACTGTCTAATGTCACAACATCACAACTCCTTGGGTCCATTACACCACAGCACAGGCTGACATCCCATCTCTTTCCCTCCATTCAACCCCCTGCTGACCTTGCCACCTCCCCCCTGATGGGACGGGGCATGAAGGAGGAACTCAGCCTCTCTGTGGAGGCACTGTGTAACAGCAGTCTGCCACTGAAGGTGCTTCTCTGCTGGGAGAAGGTGGAGTGCAGGGGGTGGCTGGAGTTATTCATGATAGCCCTGACTTTGGACATGGTCATGCTCTCCAGAAGCGTCTCCACAGAGTCCAGGCTCAGCCCGACCACTGAGCCCGCTCTGAGAATGAGTCTGTTAAAACGGTCCATATCTCTTTTCCTGGCCCCGCCAGCCTAGCCTCCTCAGGAAAAGACATCCTGCTCTGCTCCTTCTTGTACACACGGTTCGAGTTGAATGACCAGTCCAGTCTGCTGTCTAGATGCAGTCCCAGGTACTTATAGTTTCCCACCACCTCCACCTCACTGCCCTCGATGATCACTGGCTGTGGAGAGGGGGGTGCCTGCCAGAAATCCAGCACCATCTCCTTCGTCTTGTAGACATTGAGCTGGAGCTGGTTCTGTTGGCACCACTCCACAATGTCAGCCACCAATGCCCTGTACTCCCCCTCATCACCCTCCAGGATACATGCCACAATCACAGTGTCATCGGAGTACTTCTGTATGTGTCATGTATCCGAGTTGTGCTTGAAGTCCGATGTGTAGAGGGTGAAGAGAATGGGGGAGAGCACAGTCCCCTGTGGTGCCCCCGTGCTGCTGGTCACCATAGAATACAAACAGTCCCCCATACGGACGTATTTGGGTCTATTTAACCTGGTATCTGTACTCTACACAGTTACAGTAGATAATAGCCCACACTCTTTTCAACAGATTTTGTTCCTCCAATGGTGACTTTCATTCCAAGGTCTAAAATCAATCCTTGTAAAATGAATTTGATTGAATTAACATGACAATAGAAAATGTAGTAACACTTTTTTTTGGACCAGTTACAGTGCCTTGCGAAAGTATTGGCCCCCCAAGAACTTTCTGACATTTTACTACATTTCAGGCTTTAATCTTAAAGATACAAAACTGAAAATATTTTTCAAGAATCAACAACATGTGAGACACAATCGTGAAGTGGAACCAAATTTATTCAACATTTTATATTGTGTTTACAAATAAAAAACTGAAAAGTAGGACGTGCAAAAGTATTAGCCCCTTTCAGTTAATACTTTGTACAACCTCCTTCTGCTGTGATCACAGCCGCAAGTCTTTTTGGTTATGTCTCTAAAAGTTTTGCACATCTTTAGATAAATATATCTGCCCATTCCTCCTCACCAAACAGCTCAAGTTCCTTAAGGTTAGATGGAGATCGTTTGTACACAGCAGTTTTCAGATCTTTCCACAGATGCTCTATTGGATTGAGGTCTGGACTTTTGATTGGCCATTCTAATACCTTTAAACCATTCCATTGTAGACTTGAATTTATGTTTTGGATTACTGTCCTTTTGGAAGGTGAACCTCCGCCCCATCCTCTGGTCTTTTGCTGACTCCAACAGATTTTCTGCCAGAATCGCCCTGTATTTGGCTCCATCCATCTTTCCATCAACTCTAATCTTCCCAGTCCCTGCTGAAGAAAAGCAACCCCAGAGCATGATGCTGCCACCACCATGTTTGACGGTGGGGATGGAGTTTTCAGGGTGATGTGCAGTGTTACTCTTAAGCCAAACGTAACATTTCACATTCTGCCCAAAAAGTTTAATTTTGGTCTCATCTAACCAGAGCACCTTGTTCCTCATGTCATCTGTGTCTCCTATGTGGCTTCTTCCTAACTCCAAATGGGCCTATTTATGGTTTTCTTTCAGAAATGGCTTTCTCCTGCCACTCTTCCATAAAGACCAGATTTATGCAGAGTATGACTAATAGCTGTCTTATGGACAGATTGTCCCACCTCAGCTGTGTACTGTATGTCTGCAGGTCATCCAGCGTGATCATGGGCCTCTTGGTTGCTTCTCTGCTTAGTTTCCTCCTTGTTTGGGCTGAAAGTTTAGAGGGACGGCCAGGTCTTAGTACGTTTTCAGTGGTTTTATGCTCTCTCCATTTTGATATTACTGCTCGCACGGTGCTCCGGGAGACATTTGAATATTGTGAAATCTTCTTGTATCCCATTCCTGCTTTGAACATTTCCACAACTTTATCTCGGACCTGCCTGGTGTGTTCTTTGGTTTTCATGATGCTGTTTGTTCTCCAGTGTTCCTTTCATAGACCTCTGAGACCATCACAGAGCAGGTGCATTTAAACTGAGACCAAATGACACATAGGTGCACTCTTTTTGTCACTTTGTCATTTAGGTCAACATTGGATCATTCAGAAGTCATCAGGGAACTTCTGGAGTTCATGTTAGCTGAGCTGAGAGAACAGGTGGCCAATACTTTTGCACGTCCTACTTTTCAGTTTTTTTATCTGTAAACACAATATAAAATGTTGAATAAATTTGGTTCCACTTCATGATTGTGTTTCTTGAAAAATATTTTCAGTTTGTTATCTTTAAGTTCGAAGCCTGAAATGTAGCAAAATGTCAAAAAGTACTTGGGGGGCCAATACTTTCGCAAGGCACTGTACTTTACAATTATTATCTTACAATTATTATCTGTAAAGATTTTGCAGTTTGTGTCTTCAGTATGTCGCTGGCTGGCTTGGTTTTTTCGACTGCAAAACAATATCTTTGGATATATATAAATCTAAGCTTGAACCTTCAAAATTGAATGAACTCTTCTGTAATCCAAGGTCCACCCTCACAATTTTCTTTAATCAAAATTGACAATTTCTTAAGATAGCCTTTGAAAAACCACACAAACAAAAAAAACAAACAAACACTAATGGTTGCATAACGACTAACAATTACATTGATTCATAAATGTAATAAATAAATAAATTATGTAATTAAAATATATTATTTGAAGGCCTGTGACAAACAAAGTATATTTTCCTCTAAACACCCTACTGCCTTCAGATATAAAAAATGCAAATATCCTAAATCCTAAGACTAAATATCATATCCTATATAATATGCAGGTAAACAAAGTGGTATGAATGCTACTGTAACAGACTAATATTCTACAAATGATAATAATAGCATAGCATGATATGTTTTGCATTTTAGTAATGGTGGCAGATAAACACCTCAAGATTAAGAACCACCTTCGTCCCACAGCAGGATGCATCACCAGGGAATACAGAACCAGCTGTGGAGGAAAATCCAAGTGCTGGGACTTTCCTGGTTTCTTCCTCTCTCCTCTGAAAGGTAAAAGTAGATCAGTTTATAAGTCATGTCAGAGCAAACCAAATTCTGTCAAACCTGAAAGTTCAAAGCAGACTTAACAGCGTTTATATAACACTGTGACAGTACTCATAAAAGATCAGGTGCATAATGCCCCAAGTTTGAGGTAAAGTGCACGTGTCATGACTGACTGGGTGATGATTTTATAATCACTATGGAAACATGTCTGCTAAGAATCATGTGAACAAAATAATGCACACAGCTATTAAATGAGAATTCTATCTTCAGACGGGTTTATCCATCCAGTAAAATAGAGGATTGCCAGCAGACGATTAAAAGGTCTGCCGAGTTATTTTCTACTCTCTCTACACCTCCTCCTGTCTCCCCTTTAACCTACCTGTGGTATTTTCTACTTTACTGTTCATCTATTAGGAAAGGGAAAAAAATGCAGATGAAAATATGAATGTATATAAGTTGGACCTATTTGAGATTGCTGGTTTTATTTACCAGAATTAAATTAATGCCTCAGCATTTACTTCACTAAAAGCTTGAAGTAACTCACTGCTCATACCACTTCTCCTCAATGGCCTTGGAGGATTTATGTTTTGTGTTAAGTAAGGATGAAGCTACTCATGTTATCTCATTCCATCAATAGCAAATACATTAACAATATCTAGTCAGTGCAAGCACACTATTAATTTACCACGACCTGTCCCTACAGGGACAGAATGATTGTTGGAGGCAACGAGGTGTATCTACTTACCCTTCCCTGGGACACAGTGTCGCTGCTGGGGGATCAATGTCCATTGCGCTTGGAGGAAGATGGGCAGGCAGGCAGCCAAGCAACCTTTTGGAGGAAGCCCTCAAACTCAGCTCGAGTGACGCTGTCACTTAAGAGGTCCCAGCAGGCTCTGCAGAGACAGAGAAGGATGTGCCACCTGACGCTGGAGCCATGTCCTTTCACACAGAAACATGGGCCATCATTTTTCAGAGGTTGAAGAGGACAGAGGTAATGGATATTGCAACCTCCGGTTCATGACAGGAAAAACCCAGACTGCCATTTACAGTTGGAATAATTGCTAGTCAGACATATTGACATTTATCACTTGGAAAGGTGCAGTATGCATTTAACAAAAATGTGAATCGATAGGGATAAATACATCTTCACTTCAATATACTTGAGAGTGCACAATTTTGACTCCACAGGCTATTTTTTGTGGGCCCACTACATTGTGGTGGCTAATGTTGGCAAGGTGATACTGCTGTGTTACGTTGTATTATGGAGTATAAGGACTGAAGGACCAAATTTCTATTTCTTATTTGTAACATCCTCAACACTGCCACCGTCTTCCATTATGATATGTCTCAGGGATATATTGGAAATTGGACACCCCGTCCTTCGAGTTTGTTTTTTTAAAATCTCATTTTATTTTTTTATTCTTGTGTAACGTTTTTATGTAGTTTTTTCGCATCCGTTTCAAAGGTCTGTTGGTGGAGTGTTGCTCTACTGATTGCAAAGCCTTAAGAGTAAATTATTATTTGTGAATTTGGGCTGTACATTTAAAATTGAATTGATTGATGGGTAGCATGGTGGCGCAGTTGGTAGCACTGTCACCGCACAGCAAGGCGGTTCCTGGTTCGAGTCCCGCTCTGTGCGGAGTTTGCATGTCCTCCCTGTGTCTGTGTGGGTTCTCTCCGGGTTCTCTGGTTTCTTCCCACTTCCAAAAACATGCACTTCAGGTGGATTGAGCTTTCCAAATTGTCCGTTGGTGTGTGAATGTGCGTGTTTACCTGTGTCTACATGTGGCTTTGCGGTGCACTGGTGTTGCGCCCGGAGTGTAGCCTGCCTCATGCTCACAGTTGGCTGGGATAGACTCCAGCAACCCCATGACCTGTGACAGCGGAAGAAGCAGGTACTGAAGATGACTGAATGAATGATTGATTACTGTAATTAAAATCTGTGACGTAGTTGAAGGAAATGACTAGAAATGCGTGTCCAACCAAGTTAAAGAAATCAAGAACAGACATTTTTAAAACCTCCTGGATCTGCCTTTTATCTAGATAAGTCAGGTCTTCCATTTTACATGCCCACACCTTCTATTTCAAAAATTATCAGTCAAAATTTTTTGTCTTGTTAATAAATAAATGGGTGTTCATGATGGTGCTTTAGAGAGAAGCTACATCATTGTCTGGTTCCTGGAGCCCCATGTAAGGGTTGAAGGTCAATAGCAAAAAACCTCTCGCGCTAACGTTTAGAAGTGGCCGAGCTAGAGCTAGATTGTAGAACAGTATAAATACAGGCTGGAGTATAATAAGAATCAAAATAAGATTCTACGGAGGATTGTTTTATCTGCAAAACACACTGGTGCAGGCCTCTATTTGTTTTTTTGTTGTTGTTGGGTAGTCAGTTTCCAAAAATAAAAAAGAAACCTTTCCACCACATAGTTCGGACAATGAAATGTCAGACAAGCAGAAAATTATGTTTTTGATCAAATCCATCACGAGGGATCACTTGGTCATAAGAGAACCATTACTCAAAGGATGTATGGTAGATGTAAGAGCATGTTATGAATTAAAGGAGGGATACTTGATCTGTGTGATAGGAGCCGTCAAAATTTTCACTGATTTTATGGTAATAAATTCATACTTTCATCTTTTCAAATTTTTTTTCAAACCAAAATAGTCCAAAACATGTATGCTCTCTCTGAAAAGTCACAATTCCTTTCATGTGACATTGTCAACTGCCAGCCTGGCAGTTGAAAATGAAAGCTTTTAAAAGGCCTCTGATGATGTGCCTTTGTCTTCTCCATTGCTCTGGAAAGGGTTGAAATTCCTTGAAATGATATTTGCAGTGATTAAAGAGAGTCATTCAGTGGAGCTGACAGTTCTAATAGAGAGCAGACACTGTTCGTCCAGGCCTAATAGGCTGACAGGCTTCTCGACAGTGACTGGAGGAGTAAAAAAAAAAAAACATTTACATTGCTAAGAGGTTCTTAATTTTCTGAACCTCAGCATCTTCATCTCTGCTACCTCAAGCTCTGTCTCCTGTCTTTTCCTCAGTGACACTTTCTCTAACCAAGCAACATCGCTGGTCTCACCACAGTTTTGTACACCTTTCCTTTTATTTTAGCTGAAACCCTTCTATCACACATCACACCTGACACTTTTCTCCACCCGTTCCATCCTGCCTGTACACGCTTCTTCACCTCTATTCCACACTCTCCATTGCTCTGAACTGTTGACCCTTCGTATTTAAAATCCTCTTCCTTCTTGATCTCTTCTCCCAGTAACCTCACTCTTCCACTTGGGTCCCTCTCATTCACACACATCTACTCTGTCTTACTGCGGCTAACCTTCATTCCTCTCCACCTCTCTAGCTTCTCCTCCACCTGTTCCCTGGTTTCACTACAGATGTCTGTCAGCCTGTGCATCACCATAGTGAACAAGAAGGGGCTCAGAGCTGATCCCTGATGTAGTCCCACCTCCACGTTGAACTCCTCTGTCCTCTCCACGTACAGCACACCTCTGTCTTACAGTCCTCATACATGTCCTGCACCACTCTAACATACTTCTCTGCCACTCCAGACTTCCTCATACAATACCACAGTTCCTCTCTGGGCACCCTGTCATAAGCTTTCTCCAGGTCTACAAAAATACAATGCAGCTCCCTCTGGCCTTCCCTGTACTTCTCTATCAGCATTCTCAAAAGCAAATACTGCATCTGTAGTACTCTTTTTTGTTATGAAACCATAGTGCTGCTCACAAATGCTCACTTGTGCCCTTGGTCTAGCTTCCACTACTCTTTCCCATAACATAATTGTATGGCTCATCAGCTTTTTTCCTCTGCAGTTGCCACAACTCTGCACGTCTCCCTTGTTCTTAAAAATGGGCACCAGCACACTTCTCCTCCATTCCTCAGGCATCTTCTCACTATCTAAGATCCTGTTGAACAACCCAGTCAGAAACTCTACTGCCATCTTTCCTAGACACTTCCATACCTCCACAGGTATATCATCAGGACCGACTGCCTTTCCACTCTTCATCCTCTTCAATGCCCTCCTCACTTCATCCTGAATAATCTTTGCTACTTCCTGATCCACAACAGCCACCACTTCTAGTCTTTGTTCTCTCTCATTTTCCTCGTTCATCAACTCTTGAAAGTACTCTTTCCATCTTCCCATCACACCACTGGCACCTGTCAATACACTTCCATCCCTATCCTTATCACCCTAACCTGCTGCACGTCCTTCCCATCTCTGTCTCTCTGTCTTGCCAACCTGTATAGATAAGTCTCCACCTCCTTACTGTCCAACCTAGCATACAAGTCATCATAAGCCCCTTGTTTGGCCTTTGCTACCTCTACTTTCACCTTATGGTGCATCTTCCTGTACTCCTATGTACTCTCCCCAGTCCTCTCAGTGTCCCACTTCTTCTTAGCTAACCTCTTTCTCTGTATACACTCCTGTACATCCTCATTCCACCACTAAGCATGCGTGTGATTGAGACTAACAAAACTAGAGTGTGCATTCTTAATTTCCCTTCGGGGAACGAGATCCCGGATACAAGCGGCCGAAATGAGTTTCCTCCGCAGGGTGTCCAGGCTCTCCCGGGAGGGACTCAGAGTCGAGCCGCTGCTCCTCCGCATCGAGAGAAGCCAGATGAGGTGGCTCGGGCATCTGGTTCGGATGCCTCCGGGACGCCTCCCTGGTGAGGTGTTCTGGGCACGTCCTACTGGGAGGAGGCCCCGGGGACAACCCAGGACACGCTGGAGAGATTATGTCTCCCGGCTGGCCTGGGAACGGCTTGGGATTCTCCCGGAAGAGCTGGACGAAGTGGCTAGGGAGAGGGAAGTCTGGGTTTCCCTGCTTAAGCTGCTGCCTCCGTGACCCGACCCCGGATAAGCGGAGGAAGATGGATGGATGGATGGATGGATGGATTATAACAGTGTATTAAAAAAAAAAAAATTAAAAAGTCTCCTTATCTACGTTCCTTCCAGATGAGACACCAAGTACTCTCCTACCTGTCTCCCTGATCACATTAGCTGATGTCCAGTCACCTGGAAGCACCTCCTGACCACCCAGAGCCTATCTTAACTCCTTCCTAAAAGTCATGCAACACTTTTCCTTTTTCAGCTTCCACCATTTCGTCTTCTGCTCTGCCTTTGCCCTCATCATCTTCCTCACCACCAGAGTCATCCTACACACCACCATCCTATGCTGTTTGGCTAAACTCTCGCCTATCACTACTTTGCAGTGACTGATCTCCTTCAGATTACGCCGTCTACACAAGATGTAGTCTACCTGTGTGCTCCTACCTCCACTCTTATAGGTCACCCTATGTTCCTGCCTCTTCTGCAAGAAAGTATCCACTATAGCCATTTCCACCCTTTTTGCAAAGTCAACCACCATCTGTCCTTCGGCATTCCTCTCCTGGAATCTAAACCTGCCCATCACCCCCTCATCACCTCTGTTTCCTGCACAAACATGTCCATTGAAGTCTGCACCAATGACAACTCTCTCACTTCTAGGTATGGTGGTGAACAGCACCAATGGCAGTCGTTGTTTACCCGGACCTCAGCCGATCTGGTATGGAAGTCACAGATTTGATTCGCATGTTTGATTTGGCAATTTTGAACCAAATAAATGCACAATTTAAGCTACCTCAAATTTGTAATTTATATTGGATTGTGCTTCTTCTATCAGTACTTACCTCTATATTCTAATCACCTTATACAACAGATTTTTTGTACAAAACAAGCTCAATGAAGATACTTTAAATACATTTTTTACGGAGTGTTATGGATTGTCAGACAACCGCCTTTATCCTGAAGACTTGAAAGCCTACAAAGATAATTATCGTTCACCAGAATCTCTCTTGTCTCTGCTACTCAATGCTGCTCCCTATGTAAAAGGCTGCTCTCATCACTCTGCTGACAGGGATTTTATCCAGTACCACCAGATCAGTGCACAGTCACACACTGGTTGCTTGCTGGTGGGAAAAGAATCAATTACGCCCCTTTCTCCTGCAATACTTCAATTTTTCATTGATTTTCAGTTGTTAACAAGAGCTAATGGAAGTTTGCTGAGGCGATAGCAGAAGTCAATGTCCATGTGAACATATCAAGTGGCCCCAGCTGGTTTCCAACGAAGTGCTTAGAGCCCGCATGTGCCAGCCCAGAGGCTCTTGCCAGGCGGCGCAATGTCGTACCCGCTGGTTTGGTCATGTCCTCCGCATTCCTGCTGATCGCCCAAGAGCCATTCTCCAGTTTGATCCTAAGGCCGCAGACCTCGAGGAAAGCCCCGCACCCGATGGCTTGACGTCATTAAGGACGACCTCCGACAACAGGGAGTCACTGTGGAGAATGCAGAGCGGCTGGCACAAGACCGCCAGCATTGGAAAAAACTGACTCATCTGGTTGGCTCAATGCACAGGGACGGTACACCCCCCCATTACAAGAGCCCTACTGACTGACTGATGTTAACTTATTGCTTTTTTCCTTAAATTCCTCAACCGGTTTAGGCAAACATCATGGATTAAGTTGTAGACTATCGATGCTAAAATGTGAATATATCATATACAGAACATACAGGTACAGTAAATCTTGTAAACATTACACCTTTTTATATATCAAATTACTATCTGCCCTTTAATTTACTTCCTGCAGTTAAATCTCTTGAATAAACTGAGTTAGCTCTGCATGGTTCAACAATATACCAGATATTACATTGAATCTTTTAATTGAAATTCTCATGCTTTAAATGTCTGATTTAAAAAATTATGATTCAGCTTGAAGGTGTTTCACTTTATTCACAACAAACATTCAAACAATATTGGCATAGGAAAAGATTACTTGACTCTTCGGTTGGCTACTTATCGCGGTCCGCTACCTGTCAGCTCGTGGTGGTTTGATCCCAGCTCTGCAGCCCGCATGTCCAACTATCCTGATACTGAACCCCAAACTGCTCCCAGTGGTGGTTCCACTGGGGTCTGACTAATGGTGTGAATGATTAGCACTCCTAGACTCCTGGTTCCGGTCACCACCACTGTATGAATGTTTATGTGAAAAGATGAATGCTGGCTTGGATTGTGAACCACTTTGAGCAGTCAGCTTGACTGGAAAAGCACTATACAGTATAAGTTCAGTTCATCATTTATCATTCTTTCCATTCTAAGCAAGGAAAAGAAAATCTCCAGATGCATCCTTCCTGATTTCAGCTGCTGGTGCCATAAGGCTGAATAATGACCCAACAGTCTATAAATTTGACACCTTGTTGAAGTGGCCTCCAACACCACCAAACTAACTGAACACACAGGTCATATCCCTACATGCATATGGTACTGGATTTTTTTTTTTTTTAATTTTTTTTTAAATATTCAAAAGTAATAGATCCTTGGTGTGTATGAGGGTTTGTTTCTTAGATCGATTGAGGGGCTGGTGTTTTAGCAGGTTTTCCAAAAGAAAGCACTTTCCTGTCATCTGTGATTTCCTCTGGATATAAGATATATTCATTCCATGTAAAAAGACACTGAACCTTTAAAGACAGAAGGCTTCTTTGCTCCCTGATATTCTCTCCTATTAACAGTTGTCGGGGATATTACATTTTCATATTACATATTTATATAAAATGCTCTTCTTTCTTTTCACTGACCGTAAAACTGCTCTTGTGATCATTCTCTCTCTCCACTTATGTTTGACATTATAATCGCTGAATTCAGATAGATGGAACTGCTGCAAGTATACAGAGACACATAAATACATTAGTTATTTGTCGATGAAGAAATCCATGTTTACACAAATTAGATAATACTTGAGAATTCATTAAAGTCGTTAATTTCAGATAAGCTCTTCATTTTACATCATTACTTGTTCATTTCACATTCATTTTCTCAATTAATACATTCATTCAGAGTGTGGCAGCAAGGAAAGTGGTGGATTTTATGCAGATGGTTGAGAATAACTCCTGGATGCCAAAAGGCTACACAAACAGAGGTCATGCAACACTACCAGAACTGGACTCTTTTCTGTGATGCTTTCATGTTGCTTTGTAAGCAAAACCAGTGGGATGTATAGCAAAGCACAGCCTGTGTCTTAACGTGACATTACATGTTGAGTAGCACTGGAAAACCATGGAATAATCCATCCCTCTACTATTCCTGTACCACAGTGATTGATTTGGGGTTTGCAGGGTAGGGCTCTTACAGAGAGTCTTCCATTTCCCCACTTTAAAGTCTTTTAGTTTTACAATCTTTGTTTTTGAGCTAGCTGTTAAGCATTTGTAGCATTTCCTATGAAAAAAATATTTGCTGTAATTAGTGTCATATCTCTTCTTTCTGTTTTTGGGTCAAGTGCAGGATCCTAAATGATGATTTGAAAAGACTGGGAAAAATCTGATTTGTCTTATCAACCAATCCATCCATCCATTCATCCATCCATCCATCCATCCATCCATCCATCCATCCATCCATCCATCCATCCATCCATCCATCCATCCATCCATCCATCCATCCATCCATCCACCCATTTTTCGCTTTGCGAGTCATGGGTGTTGCTTAAGCGTCTCCCAGCTGATTATGTGTGAGAGGTAGGGTACGCTCCGGTTGTGTCGCCAGTCCATTGTGGAACCACAAACAACCACTCATGAACACACTCATACGTACAGGCATTTAGATGGGTCATTTCACCTAAATTGCATGTTTTTGAGCCCGGAGAGAACCGATGCACGCATGTGGAGAACATACATACAGCACAGGAAGAACTCAAACAAAGAACCCTCTTGCTCTGAGCTGACAGGGCTACCCACTGGTCCACCATGCCACCCCACATTACGGAAATTTTTTAAAAATTAACAGAACTTGATCTCAAGTAAAGAGAACTAACCATGTTTAAATTATTGTATGACAAATCAGACTTGAGAAACCTATCAAACCAGTGTGACTATTTAGCTTTCTTCTTAAGTGACTGAAACTGTCATTCTCCTTTTGTAAATCAAATTATTTATTTATTTATTTGTAAATTATTTTAATGTACTATGTATTATATAAAGGGCTTTAAGGTGGAGGGAGTATATAAATTTTAATAACTGCATTTTACCAACTGTAATAAAACCGTATAAAGATTATAAAGTAATACATTTGGAGTAAAATTCAGAAAATCTAACTCCACAACTGTGATAGAAATTACAAGGATGTGAAGTTTACTACTCTATCTTGATCTTGTTTGAAATGATAAAGTCAGATACACACACACACACACACACACACACACACACACACACACACACACACACACACACACACACACACACACACACACACACACACAAACACACACACACACACACACACACACACACACACACACACACACACACACACACCATATTTTTAGTGGATGATCTGTAACTTGAGATACTTAAACCTATGTACTCCTCATACCTCCATGTTACTGAATAATGAATTATGGGTAATGATTTTCCTTCCCCTGAAATGAATATATAGCATTACAAATACAAATAGCATTACAGAATTGGACATTTTACAGTAAGTGGCTTCCTGATCTGTCTCGACCTATAATAAGTGAAGTTTAGTTTTAATGGTTATCGATATTTGTGGAGATCGAACTAGTAACCTTCCTGTTGCCAATTGGCTACAGGATAACCTTGTGAACTACTAGACCTCAATAACAATTAAGCAAAGTTTAGCAGAGAATATTTTTATTAAAAAAAAAAATCTGCCTTGATTTTTCCACATATCGTATATTTTATAGAGGATTTACATTAGAGGGGAAGACGTGCAGGATATTTTCTGATGAACAAGCTTTGTTTTTCAGTGTCCTCATGAAAATTCAAAGCTTGCACAGAATGAAATGCACACCAATGTATCTTTTTATATCCTATGACAGAATAAATAAGAAGCAGTACAAGTATGATTTGAAAACCATTTGTTTCCTAGATCAGCTTTTCATACCTGGTAGGTAAATCCTGTTCTCTGCTTTCCTTCACTGTGTGTAGCATCCTAAACAACCAACTGCTGATGGGGTCCCGTAACTTAGAAGATACCATCAGTCTATGCCAAATCCTCTTTCCTTTCCTTTCCATTTCTTTTTTAAGTGTAATTAATTGAAAGAAGATATTTAGAAGGAATACATGTTAAACTCCCTGGCAAACAGATAAAAGAAGTCCTTAAATGCATCAGTGCATACACAAGACATGGCATACAGGCTAAAATGCCACAGGCAATGCTTCATCAATGATTATACAATCATAATTAAGAGACAGCATGCATGTTGTATCTGAGTATGTATGCTGTTCTGATTATTACATTAATGCCAATTTAGTCTCTTTTTAAAGCACAGACGCAAACATACACACACTACTTTTTGTAACGGGAGAAGTAACAAGTGTGAATAGATACAATGTCAATGATATATCCTTGGTTGACATTATGTATATGTGAAAACGTGTGTCAGCATGACAAATAAAGACTCTGATTCTCTCTGATTCTATATGAATTTATGACCTATATTCATCGTATACAGAGGAAGCAGATCCATATTCACAGAATACGCCATGTTACCTTACTGTGTTTCAACAGGAGCAAGAATTTCTTCCTGGGACTACATTCTATTCTTCAGTCAAACCTAACTGTACTTGATCATGGGGGGCCATCCAAGACTGATCAAATTTTGGAGTGTGTTGCATAGAAAATCAAAATTAGTTCTTAGCTTGATCTTAGTACGATTTTGTGTCTCTATGTGAAGTTGAAACTGTTTTTATAAAGTATTTTAACCCCAATTTTAGTCTCATTTTCTTGGATGCCAACAACCTATTATCTCAATTTCTGTAGTATAAGCCCATTTTGTTTTGGAAAATGCAAACACTGACTCCTGCTCAAATATTTTAAGTTTATTTGTAGCCACAGCAACCGAATGAGATGAAAAGTTTTCAGTCAGCGAAGGCCCTACAGCCACTTGCAGCTGGAGCATTTAGCAGCTTTAGAGAAAAATATTTCAAAATAAATCAAATCTGTTGGAGACAAAACAGAGCTGAAAGAAGAATCAGTATGCTGCCTTAGTCAGATGACTTCAGGCGTGTATTTTAGAAACCTAATGTTACAGCTCCATCAAAGACTCCTTTAATGTTTGCTTCCCGCACTGTCATGAACATGTGACTCTCGCTCTGCACTGTGATACCATCAAGTTTGACCTCCTCACAAGGGCTGTGGATAAACTGGGTCATGATACCTGGAAGGACACAAAGGCATTGAAGCTTTCATGTGCAGGTGTATTTTATTAATTTATTTTTCATTTTGGTGCTTCTCAAGCAAGCATTCCCTTGATTGGACCTTTAGCTGATGACCTTTACCGGATTTTATATTTTCAGATAAATACTGCTAAAGCTGCAGATTCTGAAAATTCCATCACTTGGTTCACAATTTTAAGATACTTTGTATTTTCTTGTCAATACCATGACATACGATCATGAAAAACGATCATCAAACTTAATTTAGTCCTGAGCCGATCCAGGTGCACCAACCTAATCCTGAAGTCATCTCCTTGGTGTATCCTTTACCCTGCAATTATACAAAAGTTAATGATTTCCTCCTGTTGATGCAGAATGAATGACTGTGAGAATTATCCCAGGATTAGGTATTTGATAGCCTGGAAACTTTCTTCTGTTCTGTAGCTGTGAGAGCATTGTACAAAGATATACTGAGGTTTTTAGGCTTTATTTTCAACTGCAACAAAAATGAACTCTAACTTCAACTACTAGTTGTAAAAAAACAAACAAATAAAGAACACATGAGGGTGGGAGAAGGTCTTTATGATGATTTACTAATGAAGGCAAGCAGAAAAGACTCAGGCAACCTGAACGCAACAGTAGAGCTAATCCATGCAAAGTGATATTTAGAGAGGATTGGAGAATATTTAGAAGTGCCTCCGGCCGTGGGCTAGCTGCTGATGCCATCACAGCATCATTGTACTTGTGCTTAATCGCTGTGTCTAATGACAGGAAATGAAATCACCCGCTGAAGACCAACATGCTTCCCACAGAATAATTACTGATGTTGACCTTGTGCCTCTTTCCGGTATGTAACACTCAACCACACATTTAATATTACATATTGTCAGCTTCTTCAGGCTGTTCTGTGGAGCTCATCGTTCTCTACAGACTATCAAAAACACCAAACTGGGCTGTTGACTTTGTGTCGCATTTGTAGCTTCAATTGATAAAAGGATCTGTGTGGAAAAAAGTGGGATGACATGCACGCTGTTTATTGGACTGTTCTGTCAAGTTCACATAGTGCAGAAGAGTAAAAGCACAAAATGTGTGCAGGCAGTGTGATAGTCTTTCACAGCACGGGGCCTAATAGAACATGTCAGTGTATTCATATTTCTGAATTCCCCAGCCTTTCCTTATTTATTTATTCTTTTATATTACCTGTCATCATTGTTGTAAAGCAGAATTATTTTTTAAACTCCTATTTCTGTTCTAGTTTTTTGACTAAAGGCCTGATTTTGCAAATTGAACCACACATCCAAACACAAAAATTATCAATACTGATCAGATTACTTGTGAAAATATAAAAGTATATTCAATCAAGGTCGACATTTCTTAAGATTTTAAACTTAGATCCACCCATAGTGTATTTTTTCATTTATCAGGGGTGGGGTCAAGATGGCAGCAGCCTGAGGAGAGCATTCCTCTCCATGGCAACTCTTTCTAGCATCATCAGACATTCCCAGTCTAGGTGAGATAATACCTCCAGATAATTACGGCTCTACATGCTTAGATGTTCAAATCCAGCAATACTATCCAGATGCTTGAAAGAATTCTACTCATTAGATTGTTTTGATGGCTTTTCCTAACTGTGGGAGATTCACAACACAGTTACAGGTGTAAATCAAACGTGAACGCAAATGCAGATAAATAATTTGGAATTGAGATGAAAGGTTTGACATTTCATATTATATCCAAGATAACTTTTTTTGCCTGGAGATAAAGAGTATCAGTAAACCAGCAGTAGGTGAGCTAAAAAGCTGACATACAGGGAACAGTTCTGTCCATTGGTAACAAATCTTCCAACCTCCTCCACAGCCCACAAGAACATGTGTGAAAATACAACGTTACTACAGCTGGTCATCTAAATTAGTACAGAATGAATAGGTGCATTATGTGTACAGCCAGACTCCCCCTGTTTTCTATTTCTTTATGAGTTACAAAATCCAGAGATGGTACTAATATTTTCATTTCTAGGAAAAAAAGAAAATATATACATTTTCGAAAATATTAAATTACTCCTTTAAGGGTAAATTATGTAAATGAGGTGAAATAATCCCATTTGAGACCTGTTTTTTTGCTAAAAGCCTAATCTTGACATTGCTCTTTACACTGGAGAAGCTTTGACTACAGGAGGGTTTCGGTGTGTGTGTGTGTGTGTGTGTGTGTGTGTGTGTGTGTATGTGTGTGTAGGTGTATGTGTGTGTGTGTGTTTGTGGCTCGACCTTGGGAGCTCTGCTGGGTGCCATTGATTTGTTTACCTGTGCACTGCTGACAGTTTCTCATTAGGTTTCTTTTGCACAACGCTTCCAGGAGAGGAGACCAGAGTCTGCACTTCCCAGCCGACGATGCGTGATCAATGTACCTGATAGATTGGCGCTGGCAATATAATTCTGTTGAATGGCTGTTTAATGGATGTGAGCGCTCCATTTAGTAGCCACAATAAGGTGCCTTTTGTGACTGAAGTGGCATTGTGTGGCTGTGTGAGGAGGAAAACAATGCCTTGAGAGGAGAGCTTTGTTAACGTTACTTTAGAAGACAAGTGAGACTGGAATTGTTTTTTATTATTTATTATTGTTATTGAAAAGCATTAAAGAATAAGGAGACAGTATAAATTAGTATCAACAATTCCATGTAACATTATTCTTTTAGACAAGGTACATGCTGTTTGTAGAACTTTTTACAGACAGGTGAACAGAGGATAAATACAAGAATAAAGGGTAACACAATGACAGTTTCCTCAGCATTGTTGGGCCTTTTTTAATTACTCTTTATTATTGTGAAACCTTTTAAAATATTTCATCAAAATCTTTTTTATTTGGAAATAAAGACCAGACCTTTGGATGTGTGTGTGATAATGGTTTTACCAACAATGGTAATGTGCATTGGAATTTCAGATAAATTCAATAAAGTTTATCTTTTGTTCCAAAGCTTAATTTTGTGTTCCTGGCTCCAACAATTTTTTATTTGTTACCCATTTATTTCCCTTGGCATCTGAGTTATGGAAAAGCTTCAAATCCAAAGCACTGTTTCTACTTCAGCTCCTCCTGTGCTCCTAAATAATTAGACACGGTCACAAGGAGGCACTATTGCCACTCTCCAAGCAATTCTCCTGCCACCATGGAAATGTGGAGGAAATTCACTTACTGTATTTAAGGCATTAAAAAATTCTCCCGCTCTGTCACTTTGTTGCTGTTTGTCTCACAGATCAAAACAAAATGGCAACACAGTGAAGCCTCCTTGTTCTGGTATTCCAATTTACGTCCTATCTGTGATGTAAAGTGACACAGCAATCAATTTAAGGTCAAGATCTAATTACAATTCAAGTGACAAGACACCAATGACATTCCTTAACTGAAACATGATTTCTTGAATATTGAAAGTAAAACCATGAAGTATGTCCACTTAAATCAGCCAGGATTTATGTGAGTTCAAAGGACAGTTGACTGCAGCGCTGATCAGATTCTGCCTCTACTCATGAAAAGGTGAAATACTGACTTTGAAAGTAGAATAGTGCAGACATAATAATATTAGTGTACGACACCCCACAGTGTTCTACGGGTTTTTTAGATCTAAATGTGGTCAACATCATATTTAGGGAGCTGGGACAGGTTGAGGGGCAAAGGGGGGGGGGGGGGGAGGGGGCTTTTCTAATAATCAAACCAGCACTTTGTCAATGTAATAGCCCACTGTTCCTCATGCCTTGTACCCACCTGACAGAACATTCTTCATACCTTTGTTTACACCAGGGCTGCCGCCCTTTTGGTAAGTTGTGACAGGTATAAAAATGTTGCCTCTGATTATTTTCACTTCAATTGATGTGTTGCAATCACTTGTAAAATTCTTAAAAAAAAAAAAAAAAAAAAAAAACATTTCAAGGAAGATGTATTAGTCTGCAATTTTGATCCAAACATCAACGACAATGTGGGGCTTTGTTGATGAAGACGCTGAGCAACAGATGGCAAGCATATCTATAAATAAGTCACTCCTCTGAATAGGAGATTAGTGCATTTGAGCCGGTTTTTAATGGTCTCTGGGAGAGATTAAAAAGTAAGCTGATTCATATTGCATTTCTCTTTGCAGTGATTTACTCATAAACAACATGCCTCAGATGTGACGAAGTAGAAGTCAGACAAACCTTGTACATCTTTAACATGCACACCATTCACCCATTGCATCTGGACTGCTGAAACTATTAGTCTCTTGAAGAAATATGTGAGTTTTCCAACCATTTATTTAAAAGAAATATATTAATCATCACTAATGCCTGCAGCGATTATTCTGGAGCACAAATTGAGTCACAAAAGAAAAATAACCAATAGCTTCTTCTAAAGTTCATGGAGGATATATTGTTGATAAATATACATAAGCCCGTCTTGGTTTTAGCCTCTGGGTCACATTTTATTCAAGTTATTGAAATAGAATGGAGAAGGGAAAAAAAATCCTCAATTATATAACCAGTGCTGATCTGCCTACAGATAGCCGCCCACCTGAGGCTACCTCAGCATCCTCCACAAATATTGACAGATTTATTATCTTTCTTCCACATTTTCAGACAAATATGAAGCTCGTTCATAAATTCCATTTTTGAATGCACTAAGTTCCGCACAAAGACACGATTGGCTTTCTTGTATGTTTCCAGGAACTTTCGGGCTCAGGATGTCTGATTAAATGAATTTGCAAGACCGAGTCTTTAGATATGTGCTGTCTGGATAAACTCTATATCTGTCTATTAATATCACTAGTGTCACTTTTTCTTTTCAGTTATAAAAGTGGACACTCACCATGAATGCCTCAAGGGCTTTATGAAGCTTATATTTGGACAGCAGATTTTTCTTATTTAATTAATTCATAAACACGGCCGGGAGAAAGGCGTGTTTGACCTATGAGAAGGTGATTGGATTTGCTGTGATCTATTGACAGGTTGTCCTAACAAGTAAAAGCAACCTAAGGAGTCATGCTGTCATAATCAATTGTTTAAATGAGTAAAGAGGACAATTATGTAGCCTCCTGAGACACTACTGTAACATTCCTACCTAATAGAAATACAACAGCATTTAAAGTGGAGCTACATTTACATACATCATCTGAAAGAGCCTTTATTTAAATTTTTGACCAATTTAATATGCAGCATTTGTGTATTACAATGTTATTTCCAACAACTTCATCAAATTTATATCTTTTTGGTCCATCAGTTCCTTTTATTATTGTGAGCCTTCACTTTGTATTTCTATACCTAATTAAGAACCATTTCAACAAGATGTTTTGCAACTCATTGTGTGTCTCCTTCACTCATCAAGGAGTTTAGACACATCAAAGTTAATGGTATTTTACTTCTCCAGTGTTTATAGACATATGGTACTCCCAAAGGTATTCCACTATAGTGGCAACGGCATCATTAGCTCAGTTTGTCTTTTAAGAATGTTTAAAAGATGAGATACAAAGACAAATTAATATGATTTTAAAAATAGCACCAAGGATCTGTTAAATTGTTATCAGTGGGGTAGTAGTATTGCAGCACAAAAGCACCAGGTTTGTGGTGATGTGATTTTCAGTCATTTGATTCTCATAAACTACTTTGACACCATAAACTACAGTAGTGAAATAGAAAATGACTTCACTTTATTATATTTTATTAACATATAGCTCCTTGAGATTAATAATTCTATCAGTGAGGTCTTAAGGAGGATATGTGGACCATGTTTGTTGTAGAAATGCCCGGGCACTGGCAGATCCTTATTTTTAGCTGTTCATACGTTGATATTGATTGGGACATAATCAAAGCATTTAAACAGTCTTTTAATTAATTTTTTTATAATATGTGTTCGATCACAGTACACTAACTACATGAGATATCGAGTCAACCACTGTCACTGATATGTAGTTGAGGTACTTCAGATTCGGATTCAATAAATATTAATCCTTGTATCTGTATTATGTCTGGACAGCGAGATAAAAAATGCCACTCTGGAAAATGCTATTTTTTCCCATTCATTACTCATAAACTACTGCTGAAAAACACATGATTCTTAAAAGGAGTAAAATTTTCCAGGGTGCCAAGAAGCAGATCCGAGTAAAGTGGTAATATTTGGTGAAATATATGTTAAAAATTTAATTACAATTATTTTCTCAACTTTCCCTGCATATATTTTTACCATGCAACTATTTCTATGTCTATGTGAGGTAATATTTAATGCTAGTGCTGTCAGGCGTTTAAGAAAAGTAATCTAATCAATTACAAGATTTGTAATTAATTAATCTAATTAATTGCATTTTAATCTCATACCTGCTAAAGGCCCCCAAATAAAGAATTTGAATTCTAGGACATTACAAAATTGTAGTGCATGACTAATCAATAGAATACACCAAGAAGAGAAGATGTAAAATCCACATTTTTATTGGTTAAGTGTGCTTTATAAATGAAATTCAAAAGAAAAAAGGCCAAGTACATCAGCAAACCAATTAGGCCAGGTGCATTTCACAAGAATGCAATACAAATACAGTTAAATAAAATAAATAAAATTCAGAAATAAAATAAGGCTGAGTCTCAAATAGGCACATAAGCAGACTCTCAATCAAAATGAATACTAAAGCTGATTCAAAACAGCAATTCAAAATGAATAGTATAACATGCCTCTAAATAAGGCAACATCAATAGCAAGATGCCAACAGGCTTTTCCTTTAAAAGGGTAAGCTAACATTCAACTCTGTGTCCTTGACATGTTTTGCATTTAAATGATACGTTAGGCTGGAGCTGCTTCGGTGATATGAAAATTGTCTTTCACAAAAGGTACAAATCACTGTGTTTTTGTTGATAGTCCCGTCTTTTATCTTTTTATAAGTCCAGGTGGCCTTACCTCACTCTCCTGTGTCGCGTCCATCTCTGTCGTCAGTCACCCTGCTTTTGACTCGTGGCGCAAGTACAAAGTGACGTGCCACTGCAGCCTACGGGTCACTCAATGGGCCAAATTTAAAATGCTTGCACATTGACTTGCCACTCACAATTAATTACGTTAATTTTTACAGTGCATTAACTTGCTGCATAATTAATTAATCTGATTATCGCGTTAAACTGACGACCCTATTTAATACTAGTTTTTTTACATTGCTCCATGAAACCACATCCCAGTAGCCTCCATAGATGTGTTTGAGCGTATAGAAACTGATCTGTTTCATGCCTTTGGGTGAGTAATAGTGTACATGAAACTGTGCTCTTATGAGGGCTGCAGCCATTGAAGGTAGAATTTAGTGTTGAATTTGTTTGATTGATTCACACTGCTGATACATTGTAGCTATTCAGGCTAATATAAAATAAAGGTTGAATAATTTTCTTCCACTTAAACAAGTTTTGATGAAGATAGCTGATAGGAGATGAGCGTTCATGCTATGAGAGCATCATGGAAGTAACGGTGGGTTCAGCACCGCGGACAGCTCTGGCGTGTTGCTCCGCCCCTTCTCCCGCCCCTTCTCAGGCGCCGCGACCAATCGCTGGCTCCGCCTCGGTTGAGCTCTGGATACAACGGAGCCAGCTTCAAAACGCCTGTCCGACCAGAGAGGAGAGGTTACCTCACGTCGGCTGTGATGCTTAGAGCGGCTCTTGTGGTTCAGCAACACCTGGATGGGATAAAACCTCCCGCTCACATTTAAGTGTTTGTCTTGTGTTCCGCGCGGTCTGAGTAATGCTTTTGTAGCGAGAGCGCAACTGATATTACAGCCTTACAAAAATATTTGGAACTAACCTGGAGCAAGTTTTTTTTTTTTTTCTTTCTTAGCGTAAAATACATTTGAGTCGTTCACCTGGAGAAATGGAGAGCGAAAAGTACTTGCCGGAGCTTATGGCAGAGAAGGACACGCTGGACCCGTCTTTTCAGCACTCCCTGAGGCTACTGGATCAAGGTAAGTGTCCGCGGTTAAATGTGGAGCAAACAGCGGTGTGAAAACAGCTTGATTGTCCGCCACGGTGCTCAGTGCTGGGGTTCAGTGCTGCCGCTGCAGCCTCGTGACTGTCCCACCCGCCTACTTCAAGTTCTAAATAAGATATTTGTGGATCTACTTACAATTCCAAACAAAAATTGCACTTTACATTGGGTTTGTTTAGCAGCTAAGGCTTCATAACCATTTTTCTGTATTCAGTAAATCATGGTGACTTGTGCCTTAAGTCACATTAACTTTTCATTTGACCTGGACAGACATTAACTCCTGTATGGTGGAATCTTTGCACCTCCACAAGAGATGTATTCTCTATCATTAACAAATGTTAAGCATGGAGGATTTCAAACTTAATATTTATTCTGAAATTGTATACATTTTAAGTTACAGGAACAGCCAGCATTTTATGAATGGGGGGAAAACTGTGGAAAACCAATAGACATCCCACTTTGCAGGCTGCAGTCTTCTCATCCCGTGCAGACATATGTAAGCTGTGGTGCACGAAGTAGAGTAATCACACTCTTATTTAAATGTACATGTGTTTCTTCCTTTGAAGATGTGGACGTGACTGAAATGGATTTTTAAAAGGAATGGAGCAGCTACAGCAGCAGCACCATCAGACACTTTAATTAATCCTTTGCACAGCCCCCCCTGCTTTAAACACTTCTTCAGCCCCATGGAGCTCCTCATGTGGGAAGTGTTGTAGCATCCAAGTGCATCCTTCAAGTACCACTCATGGGCTTTGTCAAGAGTCTAGCAGAGTGTTGTTGGTGTTAAATGTAATAGACGGAGCTCTAGTTCTGTTGGAATTCCTGGATGCATCTCCTGTTGTTTTATTCTCACAGCAATGTCCTCCCTTTTTCCTAGTTTCCAAACTTTGGATCCTTTTACAGCTCTGACGAGACCCCTTATCAAGGATGCATGGTTTAATTTAATTTATTAATTTAATTTATTTTATTTACTATAGTGACAAACAGAAAGTCTTTTTCTGTGTCACCCCCTAAACCATCTAAATATGTATACAGGCTTCAACATGTTAATTATACACTGTGACGTCTGCTCAGAAAATGATGAGCCTTAAAACTCCATCAACTTTGATCAATTGACAATTAATCACATTTACTGAATAATTTAATGTCCAGGTTACTTTCTCCCATTGGTGTAATCATATTTCTGTTTAATGGGATTTATTTGAATCATATCTGTATATTCTATAGTTTTACATTTTTATATATTGCGTTTGTTCTTCTTTGCTTGCTATCGTTGTCCTCAGATGGGTGACTGGTAAAATAATAAAGTCTGATTTAAGAAATGCAGTACAGTGTGCTCCAACGAAAGGGATGACATTTTTTTCCAGTTTTAAATTTTATACATAATATTTTTAACGGAGTGATGTGTTAAATGAAATCCCCTTACATCAAGGATTGACTGTTTCGCTGTTTTTCTCTGGGCTGGTATGAATGTGGATCACTAATTATCAAGGAAAAATCTTTTCTTAATGACAAAGTTTAAAATAAGAGTAACTAAGTACAAATTCAAAGTACTATTATTATTATTATTATTATTATTATTATTATTGTTGTTATTATTATTGTTATTATTATTTTATTATCACTACTATTACTTTTCCACTCCAATACCCTTTACAGGGACATATCCTGCACCATATTTATTTAATAACTTTAGTTTACAGTTACAGGGTGCATTTTCATTATCAATGCATCTAAGTACATAATATACTGTATATCACTAGATTATGCATATGTCACTGCTGTAAACATAAACACTGGCCAGCTAAATGGTCTGTCCCTCCTCTCCATGTAAATTCACTATCCTCTATTCATTGAGTGCATGTTGGGTTAATGGATGTAATGGTGTGTCAGTGTTGATACAGATTTGAGTCCTGTTTAACAACACATTTACTTCTGTTTTCATGGAATAGATTCATGTACAATACAGTAAATTCATTCCTGACTGTGCAGCAGATAAGGCTTTGTTTTACTCAGCACCTTTTGTTATCAGCTACTGCTGTTATTCAGATCTGGGCTAGTCTTTTTTCCTTCTAAGAACACATATCCTCCTCACCAAGATGGGAGCTCTAAATACTTAATGCCAGAAAGAAGCTTTCCAACCACTTCCTTGACTCACTCTCTTAGACTCCTACATCCTGTACTGACACTGTCTGCTGTAGAAAGATATGATAAATATTGGCCATTTCCCAAGATCAAATGAAAATAATGGAATTCTCAGAACTGGAGACAGCACAAGACAAAATAGAATTATAGTGTCAATGTTCCCTGGGGAATTTCAAGCATCCAAGTACATAGTTTATGTAGTTCTTGATGTTTCAATCAGGCTAGCCTGTGATGTGCCTGGTGGGGGCAAAGATTGCAGTTGGACACCATTTTAAGTGCCAGAGTTAATCCGTGACATTTTATGAAGCAGGCACAACTCTGCGGTGCACAAAATTTGGCTGAAAACAGTTTGCTACAACTCCAGAACTGTAAATACTGTTATCTCTCTCTTACACAGCAGATGGAACACGGTGCAGCTTAATAGAGCACTTCTTCTGCCATCTTGTTGATGAGTTCTAGACATGATTATGCAATTGGCATGGGAGGCAGAGAACAGAGCCGGAGTAACTAGAGTTACTGCATGCAAGCCTCGAATATGAGATTACTCCTGGTCTGGAGAGACTTCCATTCAGGAGAAATTAGCGGAGCATTGTGTTGGAAGCTCGGGGACAGGGCAGTATGCTTTGATAAGTTTGGGCCTTTGCAGAACTCTATTCCCAAAAGACCATGTCTCTGCCGCTGTGACAAGCTTCTCACAGCAAGCAGCAGACACTTGGAGCTGGAAAAATATCTTATGCCAAAATAAGAGAGAAGCAGGACCAGCGACTTACATGGAAAGAAAAATCCTCAGCAGCATACTAATGACAAGCTTGTACAGTAGGTACCTAGACATATTGAATAGGATGAGGTTCATTGTAAATCAGTGCTACCTTGCAGTAGATGAACATAAAAATGCGGAAAGCAACAATGGAATGTAAAAGTGCACTAAGGACCCTGGAAACAGGAGATTGACGCAAAACAAATTATAATTTAAGGATGAAATTCAGTTATTTGAACTTCTTACCAACATTCTAACAAAGGAAATAATCTGAACGTTCTGACCCATCCTCTGCCCTGATGTCCTCAGCAAATAACATTGTTGTTATTTTAATGAAAAATAGAGAGAATTAGCAAATTAACTAATGCTCAGAAAAACATTTTTGATCGACAATATAACTGGCTTCGTCTGCCTGATTTATCCTGTTAGTAGAGTGTGGGTCGAATAACATTTTACTAATACAAATACCCATCACAAAGAAGAGTCATTTCTTGATATTGCCACACTTCTTCTGAAAACTCTCTAAGTAAGAGACAAATTGTTATATGTCTGTCACATTTCAGTGATTTTTGTATAGTAGAGAATCTGCAAAAGTTCTTTTTTTCTTTCAAAGAAATAGTATTACTTTTGACCAAAATCCAAATTTACAAAATCACCAAGTCTCAATTTTTAAGGGCTCTCTTTTGGCTTTTAACCAGATTGTGTGAATTCATAGACAGGTTGTGTTCAGATGTAAAGTTATTCCCTGCAGCAGATACCTTCTGTTTGGTCAGTGTGAGGAAACAGAGCAGTGAGCGGCCCACTATGAATATTTCACCACCTTTGCCCGTTTTTGGGACATAAATTCCATAGCGAGTGCCTTTTAACCAATATGCCTTAGCAGGATCCAAGCATAGTGTTTGCATTAAATTAGGATCTTCAGAGTGCTTACAAGCAACTATTTTTTGCAAAAACACATTTTTTAAAAACCATAACAACTTACTTTATCTGAGAAGTTGTGGGAAAGTATCAACGTCATATGATGGTCTGTTGTTGTGTCACATATTTATATCTCATCTCAAACAGAGGGTATATTTAGTTGGGCTCGAGTTTTGCCCTAAGTTAGAATGCCCAGAAGTGAGCTAAACTATACTTTGGCAGAGGATCAAAGGCAGAGATATCGTTTTGTTGAGGAAACAGTGCTTGATAGCGATAATAATCTGTGGATCGGCGGCTGGCCGACACGCTGAGCCACACAGTTAGGTGGTGGCTCAGACGTAGTGTTGGGCTTGCCTGAGGCTGAGAGCTGACTGGTGATTTGACCCATGGATATACGTAGTGAACTTGCAAGTGAACTGTAAGAGGGCAAACAGGGGAGCTCCAGCAACCTGCTTTGCTTTCAGATGTGTAGTGGCAACCTGCTTTCAGAGTTCAATGTCTGCTTTGGTACAGATTTCTCTGGCACCACTGTAGGCCTGGGCTGACAATGACAGACTCCGGCTATTAGACCTAATGGCACCTCGTTTACATGATGCAATGAGTCACATGGTTGCATTGATTTTATTGCTAATGTAGGATGTATGTTCTCACTTATTACAGACCCTGCAATAAGCCAGTAACACTGTGAATCAGGTCGTTCCAAGCTCAGATACATCACTTGAGGACTGTAATACCTTGAAATGTCAAATGTAGCATTGATGCGTTATCCATATTCTTCTGCATGTAATCTTATTGTGTAGTTCGCTTTGAGAAGTTGTCAAGTGCGGAAAACACATGTAGTCAAATATACGTGATCATAAATGTCTGAGCTCTGCTCCAGTGTGAACTGGAGTTTAATTGACTGCCAATATTCATGTGTTTGTCTGCAACATATCTCAAAAAGTGGATTTTGATGCATTTTTGTGTATGGTTATGTAGAGGGACTGCCTTGCCACTTTCTTCAACATTGTGAGATGTGACTTTTATAAAGATTTTGCCAATTAAAGAAAACAAATAGGCTGATCAAGGCGGCACGGTAAACTGGCCGTTCCAAATTGCCCGTAGGAGAGATTTTGAAACGTGTTAGTCTGTCTCTGTGTGGCACTGCGGTGCACTTGCATCACGCCCGGAGTTTCTCCCGCCTCCTACCCCAAGATAGCGCGGATAGGCTCCAGCTACCCGGGACCTGCGCATGCGGATGAAGGGGTTAGAGAAAATGAATGAATTAATGAATGAAAATGCCGATCAGAACACACCTTCACTTTTCACAGTAGGTTCCAAATCTGGATCACAATTTAGTTAATGGAGATTTTGATTAGTATTTGGACTTTTATTAATTGCATTTAATCATCTCCAGGTGCTGGTTCAGTGGTTTTTCCTTGCCGCTCTGCAGCTACTCCATAATATTCTATTCAATGCCATCACCATATTGCAAAGGATACAGCCTGCACCTGGCACAAACCCGCCTTGAGCTCAGCTTGTTGATTTAATGCTTGGACTGTCAAATTTCCATGTTCAACATGCTGTTCTGGTTTAAATGCTGCAGTCATATTTCAGATACCACAAAGACCTCCTCCTCCTTCACCTCCATGCATACATCGCTGAGGGCCTGCCTTGAGCTGTCTGCTAGGACGTCTGTCCAAGAGGAGACTCTCAATTAAGGCGACCAGCCAAGGCAGTTTAAATAATGCAAACTGCACTTGTTTAGGAGAGAGTATGCTGAAAGCTGATATTCTGCCTCTCAAGTGTATGCTGCTAGATCATCAGTTCAATTTTAAAATCTTAACAACTTTAAAAGTGCAATTAAAAACATATTTTTTTGCAGTGTTACTTTACAATCAGAAAAAAAAAACATTCTTTTGAAATCCAAAGTTTTTTGTATTACATTGACTCAAAACTTTATGGATTAAAATTTGAATGGGTGCAAATTTCTCTCTTCTGATTATGGATGCTCAGGAGACCATCGCTTCAGTCTTTATTTTCAATGTGACCAGGCAGTTCAGGGCTTTACCATCAGAAAGGATATTCAGAGGAGCCCTTGCCATCTTCTCTGCATCAATTACAGAACCATTAATAACCATTTCATTGGACGATAATGCACTCTGCAGTCCTGCCCAAGACAGGATGCAGACAGACCAGGATTACACTGGATTAATTTGAAAAGCAGAAGATGTCCTCAGACTGTATCAATCTGTTTACTGTGCCTGAGGCTGAGAGACAATGGGAGATGGGGATGGAAAAGAAGGGAGTGTGTTGGCACGGCTGTAGCAAAAGCAAGAGTCTTTCTCCCCAGGGAAAGGTTATTTGTAGGGGGATTGTACCAAAGTCAGTTACAAAAGGGAAAATGCAATATGGAGGGAGGGAGGTAGGGAGGGAGGGGGACAAAATGGAGGAATGAGATGGAATGGGAGTTGGAATTGAAGAGAAAAAGCAGTTCTTGGAGTGCTGTCATGTGTTAGTGATAAATAAGGAAAGATGCTTTTTAAAAGAAAATATAGAAACCCCCAGGCTACTGGTAACATCTGGGTTTATATCATGTACCTCAGTCTCCTCTTCTATGAATGCACTCTTTCTGAGTGTGTATACTGTACTTAAAGGTGAAAAACTGGAAGGAGTGGTAGGTCTTACCCATACTAAATCCTTCGTATTGATGCTGGGATGAAAGACAACTGTGATTTCCCACTTCCTCAAAGGATAGGAGTTGTTTGAATTCATTGCTTATTCAATTTTGACTCTATGGAAGCTTTCCAAATACACTGCTCTCTGTATATGTGCACAAATATCCTTTTATGATGAAAGTGTTTTATATTTGTGTCAGATTCAGCTACAATTGAAAGGTACTTCCAACACAACTCCTTATTTCCTGCACTAAACTGTATTATTAGAGTTAATATTTGACATTGGAGTTTTTTATTCTTCATTTTGAAAGCCTCCCTTTTACCCTAGCCTTGATCTCCCTGTGACAACTCTTGCTTCCTTTTCCTCTTTTTTATTTATGTCATTTTGTGTGGCTGGCACCTCAATAGAGTGGATTGCACTGGATTAGCTTCTCCGCCTTCCCAGCTGATCCGATCCATTTTGTGTAATCCAACTCAATTTAATTATGTTTATCGTTCCACCTCGCTGGTGCAGAGGAGCAGCAGCACACCTCCACCAAGATAAGCCAGGGGACCTTGTGCCTTTTTGCTGGCAGAGTGTCTGCCTCAGCTTGTTGCTTTATAAACAGATGGTGTAAGTCACCTACACTCTCAGTAAATACTGTGTTATGTACGATATTATGATTCACATCTCCCCTTAAACATCACCATGACATGGAGAAAATTGCCAAGGTTGAAGAACATTATCTTTTATTTAAGGAAAAATAGAAATTTGTATAATTTAGCTGGCTCTCTCTCCTGCTCCCTTGGATGTAAAGAGAATTAATATGCCCACAATGTACACAGTTTTCTATAATACATCTCTGAGTGCAATCTTTGGCATTTTCAGCATTTCAGGAGCTCACAATAAGTATGAAGCATGTTTTTCCAAGCAATCAGTGGGCACAGATCAAGGGCTCATGGCCATGTGCAAAATCTTTTCTCCTTTTCAGGATATAGCATTTGTGCAGCAGAAAGCATTACAGTTGCAGGTTAAATGTATTCATGCTATTGGGGACTGAAATCAAAATTTCCACATGGGCGAGACATGCCTCCAATCCAGTCTCACACATTTGAAAATTTGGTGTCGTCAACCACAGTGAGCATCAGATGTTACAGCACAGCAGCTACGAAGATAAAAGAAAAGACTTTTCTGTTTTCTGCCCTGAATGTTCCTCTGTCATATGCACTGCCTTTGTAAAAACACAGTTCCAGAACCCTGGGATTAATCTATAGTCTAAGACTTTTTCTATTGTTACTAACAGATAGTTTTCCATTGCACATTTTAATAATTTTTATTCAGTGTTTTAATCAGGGATATACAGAATTGCTTTCTTTTCCTATATTATAAATACTATAATTTATGTTGAGCCTGCACACTCAATGCTGGTCTCATTAAAAAAGACTATGTTTCTATTACTATAACACTTAATAGTCTTTCATTTTTGATATTGGAAACATGGTGAGGTACAGGACAGGGCATGTGTTTAATGTTAAGGAGTTAGATGTGACTTTAGCAGGAAACCTAATGGGTCCTTAGGTTGTATGATGTGTTGTCAGCCTGAAAGAGGACTGATGTCACTGTTTTATAAAAGTGATTAGTTGTGCCAATATCAAAGGTGACATATACTTTGTAATTTCTTCAGAGACTACAGGACAAGAGACATATTGAGCAGATATCCATGATTTTCCAAAAAAATACTTGGAGCTGATCAAATGCTCTGACAAAGAGCTGCAGGCTTTTGTATTCAGTGTACATGAAGGTGATGTGAGTTTTTGGAGCAGGAAATGTTTTCTTGAATGGTAGACGATAGATAATTGGTCGTTGACCTTCTGCCATTACACTTTTCCTTTTTTAAATTCTTTTTAATTTTATTAACTGTATTAATCCCTGATGGGAAATTAGGAGTCCACTCTACACACAGGTTAGTAGTTGCATGCATCTATAACACACACACACACACACACACACACACACACACACACACACACACACACACACACACACACACACACACACACACACAAAAGGGGCCTGTGGGCATGCAGGTGAGGGGGAGGTAGAGCGGCAGGCAGCTCCTTCATGGTGCGCCACCAATGAGCAACTTGTAAAGGGGACGGCGCCTTGCTCCAGGGGTGCCTTGGCAGTGCTCGGGAGGTGATCTGACACCTCCCCCTGTCAGCTCACATTCTGAAGTGACTGGGTGGGAGCGGGAATCGAACCACCAATCTTGGAACATTGGACGACCCGCTCTGTCGCTGAGCCACTGCTGCTCTCTATTGGGTTGCTTTGCTCTGTCTGTCGTTGCTGTTTCAAGTGTCTGATATCAATGCCTACTTGTGTTACATCTCCCTTTGTTTCAACTGCTCGTAATTTGCGTCAGGACGTTCTAAGAAATCGAATTAAAAACAAAAATATGGAACGTGAGTCCTGCAATTTTTGTGTGTATCATTGCTACTGTTGTACACAGTGAAGGATCGTATAGCCTAATTCTTATTAAAGAGACAGTAAAGTTCATTTTAAGTGACATATATGTTATTCATCATTATTAATTAACACCAAATCGTTCCTTAACACCTATCGTTCCTTAGAATATTAATTCCACACAGTTCAACAATAACGAATGGCGGCTAGCTCAATGCTAACATATTATGGAAAATCCCATTGACAGGCTAGCACATTAGCATAGGTAGTGCGATTAACTTTTCCATACACACAGTAAATCATCTAGCGACTCATCCTAGGTCTTCATCTGAATCACAGAGATATCCAGCTAGTTATAATGTCCTGTTTTGGTTTACTGTGTGTATGGAAAAGTTAAAGTTAAAGTTACCGTTGCTAATGCGCTAGCCCGTCAATGGGGCTAACATATTATGTTAGCACTGAGCTAGCCGCCATTCATTAATGGTAGACTGTGTTGAATTAATAACAACTCTAGTTTATATTAATATGTCTTGTATTTACGAATGTATAAGGATCAGGACCTTACATGCTGTTTTTGTATGTTTTATTCCAGTGTCACAGATCTTCTCAGTAAAATGACCTGTCTATCACTTTTGTTTACATTTCGCGATAATCGCGCGATAATCTGGTCATAAAAGCATTTATACAATATCTCCAGTAGCTCCAGACATGAATTAATTATCCACTAAACCTAGGGAATTCAGAATAAATACTATAAGTTGTCTGAAAACGATCTTACCTTCAATTGTCTTTGGAAATCATCCGAGGTAAAGTGCTCATGACAGATCCTCGGATCCTTGGTCATATTGACCCGGTTTATCCGTGCTCTCCATCTCCTTCCTAGTTTCCCAGAAGGTATTCTAAAGAAGGATAGGTCCTTGTCTTTGTGTTTTCTTGATGTTCTGTCGACACAACCGTTCACCTCGCAAGTAACTGATAGTTTTGGAGTTAATTGTGACGTGCATTGCATTGTTTCTTATGGCTGCCAAGCTATGTTGAGCGCCAGTGACGTATGACGCCCACGTGACCACTGAATGCGGAAGCTGCTGCGGCGCAGATTTGAAGCTTTTCTGACCAAAGGGATGATGCTACACATATAACATTTATTTTTTCTTCTATTTTTCATAATGGGGAACAACATATATATCACTTCAAAATAACTTTACTATCCCTTTAATAAAGCAAAGTGTCCAGATGGACCATGTTCTGTACATTGGTATTTGTCAGCCTGTTAATGTGTCACTATTGTTTAAATCGGCCATAAAAAATTAATTATTGTCTTATAGACTGAGCATAAACAAGGGGTCAAACAAGGATATGTGACCCTTATAACGAGCACATAAAATCATACTGTTTGCTGGTGTCTGACAATCCAGCTGATAGCTCATATGTGCTCCTTCGCTGTACCATTTGGCAGCACTTCTTGTTAAAGTTTGACCTAGGATTGGCCAATAAGAGGCTTGTTAAATTTTGACCTGGAAGTGTCTGTCTGCTTGTTAAACCTTTGCCTCTCTCTGAGGCCATCATTAGTCTGCAGAAAGTGTCTGGAGATTGTGTGGGGTCTATTTTTTGTATGCTCGACAAAGCAGAGTCCCCGCTGTGAGGGGCCGATCGTTCTCACAAAAGCAACAGATTGGAGTTTACGGTAAATTATAAAAGACTTTTGTTTTTAATATGGTACAGATGCTCTGCAAACACAAATTGTGTGAGCTGAGAGAGCTTTCTTCTTATTTGTATATTGTCAAATCAAGGAAAGAAATATTGTAATAGAAAATCAGTAATCCCTCACACATTCGTGCGTCAACACACGCGACTTCACCTGTGATACCGTACACGCATTTTATTGGCTGATGGCATCCGGAAGTGCGCTCCGTTCCGTGAGTCTCGGAACGCAGTGCACTTTCGTGAGACACATAAGTTCTTTGAACAGTCGATAAGAGTGTGGGAAAAGGTAATACAGATAAGAAGGTAGTTTAATAGCAGTATGGGAATGGTTCATAACGTTTAAATTACCGTAAATAGTATACTAAATAGTTTGTCGCTATATTGCGGAATTCGTTATTTGCGTGTGGTTCCTGGAACGCACTAACGAGGGTGCACTGTACACACTTTGTTCTTTCTTGAAAATAGACATTCAACAAGATATCTCTGGAAATTATTAAGTGGAACTTAGTATGAAAACATTTTGACTCTTGTTGACATTTGTTAAGAATTTAAAATTTACAACAAATACTCATGATTGTTAATCAATAGTGTCAAACAGAACCACTAGATCAACTTTATCTTATTTTGAGCCTCTTTGTCAGAGGTGCTGAAACCATTGAAGATTAAAATAACATTTCATTACAACTATTACTCTAATGATAATACTTAAGTTACTCTCAGTGAATCCTATTTCAAGAAGATAAACAATATTTTTGTCTTTTCCTCCATAAATTGTGACTCCCCTACCTTGTCAGTACCACTCAGCTGCAGCTCCCATTGTTTCCAATTGAAGGCACAAATATATGAAATCAAGAAACCAAAATGGGCCACATCACCAGACTATGGAGCTGTTTCTTTCCTCAGGCTTGAAGGGCTCTAAATTCAGCCTCCAAACACCTTCGCAAAAACTAATTTCAGTTGTCAGAAGTGGATTATTTATTGATCCTTTCATTTAATTCTGTTTTTATGAGGGGCATAAAATCATGATAGTTTCTTCTGTAAGCTAGGCTCAGTAGTTTCCTGAAGATGCTGCTAAATGTGGATTTTAGAAAACATAATGAAAAGTGTAACATTTTTGGGGACTGTATTGTAATAAATATATTCCTCTAACACAGCGTGGAAGTGAGAATACGTGAGACTGATTTCAAATTACATACAGTGTGCTTATGCTCATGGTAATATAAAAATATTTCACAAAGATGTGGTTTACTGGTGTCTTTCTAGTAGGATTCTAAAAACAATATATCTCTACTAATTGGAACCGGTGGAAATTCCACGATAAAACAATAATGTCAGACTTCATAGCAAACATATGAAAAGAATAAATAGCTACCTTGTTCTATGGAGTTGTTCTACGCTACACTGCTAACGTGGAGACCTCCAGCTAAACAATAGCCAACCGATTCTAGCCGAGCTTTTGCTGCAACACAACGTGAGACACAGTGATATCAGGTATGCTAGCGCATATTACTTCTAGATTACTTTACTACCTAAACAATGATTTCTACATTATATTACAACTATAAAAGTTGAAGTTTTTGATGATGTAACTTTCCTGGAGTTGGAAGCATCCTGTTGTGAGCATTGGACACCAGGAACCTAAACCAGTGGGACGTCCATTATGGTGCCGACACCATCCTGACCTCCATTGAGTCTGTAATCTGGTGGAGAAACTTCAAAATGATTAGTACAGAATGATATCACAGTCGGGATTCAGCTCGTCTTCATTGGAGAAGCATTAAAAAACTCAGCAGAGTCTGCAGCAGAAACACAACTGGACGGTCTGATGACATTTCCTTGTTTTGGCCATAGATTGGTTGTTGATTGCGTACATGAGCAATGCTGGAAGGAATTTTAATAGACGGGCAAAGCGAAGCTTTGATTTCATCCTTTTTGGTTGAGTTTTGCCCATCTTCTTGACAAAGGTACGACAGCATTTAGAAAGGTTTTTACCCCTTGTTGTTCGCAACCGGATGGACGTTGCAAATATAAGAGTTTCCTTTTTGGGCAAAGCAGTCATTGTGTAAATGGCCATACTTTTTGTACACCCCACATTCATTGGCTCTGACTAAGTAGTACTTCCCTTTTTGTGACGCAATCCTTTCCTGTCTTTCAGTCGGAGTTTCACTCAGAATTTGTTGCCTTTTTCTGTCTTGTTCCTGCTGTTTGGACTCTGCTCAAAACCATGAAAATTGTTGGTACAGTTATTACACTGTAAAATTCTGTAAAATGGGAAGTCCATGTTTAGTTATTTCTTCTCCTAACATAGCAGATGCCTTACGCCAGATTGTTCACGTGATTCCTTCTGGCAGATGCGCCGTGATTGGTTGGGAGCCGTGATTGGTTTGGCATTTGATTGACAGGTAGCGGGTGGAGTTGGTGACCGCGTGACAGCGTTAGTCTTTCAAGTGAGCTTATTCAAGTATGTAGGTGGGGAGATGACAGAGAAGACCTTATAATAGACCGTAATTGATTATGAGTTCATGGAGAGTTTTGGTTTATTCATGGGGTTTGTTTGTGAAACAAAGGACATTACCAGTCTTTTCCTATAAGTATCTTCAATAAATGACCTCACATTTTCGAGACTAATTGGCAAAACATGTTGTTTTCTTTACATTATCCAGCAGCCCCTTCACAGAGATATTAATTGAACTGACAAAAAGACTGCAGCTATCTATTAAATAGCTCATTCATTAGTGATGGGATCACAAGTATCACTGATCAATTCATCTATGTCATGTGCAATACAACTCCGCAAAGGATGATTGTAATTATAGTGAGCCTGCAGTCTACACAGTCAACACGTCCTGAGCTGGTGCATCGATGGGAGGCTGCAAGAGGTGAATGGATAAAAATCAAGTTTATAGATCTGTGGTTCGCACGCACCCAACCCTCCACTGGAGGGCCGGGGTTTTAATTGCCGTCTGACCAGCGTTGGTCCTCTGTGAAGATGTGCCACACTGATATGAGAAGGAGGAGAAAGAGGGGGAAGGATGTTTTTTTTTTTCTTTCTGTGGTTGTTGTATTGACAGCTTCTCATCCTGGTGGAGCTGATAAGAACACAGGATTGAGTGGGGAAGGGGGGTACAGAGAAGTGGATTACATTTCAGAACAGGAATCTTTAGCTATATTTTGGGGGTCTGAAGGTCCCATGGTCACATCAGGCATCTGCCTTTATCACACATTAGAAAATACCAGAGCAGGTGGCATTCTTGAGTAACAGGCCTATAAGCAGGACTATGTGCCAGAAATGTAACAGCTGCATGCGAGAGGAGCATCATTTTCAAAATCAATGAGGGAAAGTGCATTGATTTATAAAAGAAAACACAAACACAGGGGACCTTGCTGTTCGCTTTGTGTTAGGTCACTGTTTCGGCATTGCATTATTTAATGGAGCCGCTGCCCAGACACATACAGATGGAAACAAGGAAAAGAAACACACACCCCTTCTAGTTTATTTGTTTACTATTTGTATTGATGCACTTCATTAAACAATTATTAGCCTAACACTTTTTAAATCATAAGTGCTGAAAGGGATTATAATTAAGAATTTTTAGATCAACAAAGGCTATTGAAGGCTGATACCAACTTTTTCAAAATTTTTGATTTCAAAATTTTACTATGGTTATAACTAAAAGAGAACACATGTTGAATTATTAGTTGTTTTCAGAGTTGCATGGACTAGATAGACCCTGCAAAAGTCACAACAGCAAAAACAAGTATTTATAAAAACATCTGATTCATTTCTCATCTGGTAAAGGAGGACCTTCTGTGTTCGGTAGTAGGATCATTTCATAGATCAATGTGTGATGTGGAACAAATGCCAAATATTGGGGTACAGTATTACATACATCTAACACTTGTGTACTGTGACATCACTGCAAACACTTGACTTATCGCTCCCTTTACTGTTTTACACATACCTTTGCGGCGACAGTACAGGAAGACAGATTGCACTATATGTGCCATAGATTTCACTGTCAGAACTACATTACCCCCACTGAGCTCTTCAGGTTGCCCAGTGAGAGATAATTTTGACCCCTGCTGAGAGGGAAGAGCCCAGCTTACAGGAACCACCTTCTGTTCATCAGTGTACTCAGTAAAAGTTTCTTCCTTCATAGTTAGACAGGGATTCCTGTGGTTGTGACATTTTTGTAGAATTTTCCATATCTTTATAGAGAAGAATTCAGCTAGCAGCCATGGAAGATTTCCACTTAGGTTTTCCCATTGGGTTTGAAATTCACATTATGCAGAAATTGAGGTATATGATTCACAGAGGAATCTAAATCTTTTATGTCTTCTTCTGTACCATATGGTGCTTTGAATTATATCCCAGCTGTCAACTGCATTGTCTGCAACTGCTTTATTTGTAGTGAAATAAAGTTCTTCCATCGGATAAAAGGTTGTTTTTTGAGCACAGCCTGTTTGAATGTACCCATATCAGAATTCTTCATATGTAAAAAAGCATATTTGCTTTATTTCTTAATAACACAATGACATTAATGTTCTTTATAATTAAAATGTTTTGAAACAAGTGTCTCAATAGATTATTATGTATTATTAGAATGTCTATGGACCATATTCACTAAACTAAATTTGATTTTCATTACTTAAACCTTCTCCATAGATGATGATGTCAGTTCCTATTTTTTCTTCTCTAAGGCTTCTTCTATATATATATATATATATATATCTATCCATGTGATTCAACTGACGAGTTGAATCACATGCAAATAATTTCCCTCCAGGGATCAATCCAGTATTAGAGATACAAAAAACTCCTAATAGTACGAAGTAACATCATTTTGTGCTCCAAAGAGAGTAACCTCTAGCAGCTATGTATACAGTGTGATGAGTGTGTTTGTTCTGTTGTCAGAAGAATATATATATATATATATATATATATATATATATATATATATATATATATATATATACAGTATATACAGTATATATAGATAGATATAGATATACAGATAGATATATATAGTGTGTACAGACCCTGAACACACGAAGGGCCTGTATGCATGCAGAGGGAGGTAGAGTGGCGGGCAGCTCCTGCTTGGTGCGCCCTAATGAGCAACTTATAAGGGGGATGGCGCCTTGCTCAAGGGCGCTTCGTCAGTTCTCCGGAGGTGAGCTGACACCTCCCACTGTCAGCTCACACTCTGGGTGTTTTTTGGGCAGGAGCAGGAATCGAACCGCCCATGTTAGAACATAGGACGACCTGCTCTACCGCCCACTCTACCACTGAGCCACTGCCGCCCCATGTATAACTCATAGTGAAATTTATTAGCTTGGTATAGAGTTCATAATGTTTAACATTTTCCTAGTTCACACAACTGAATTTATACACATTAAATTATTGCTTGTTAAGTAAAGTCATTTACATGTGCGTGCAAAAAAAGAGGTCTTTTCTCCTTAGCTGTGATGACTTTCCACCCTAACTACCTACTCATTTTTCCACTCTACCTACAGTTCTCTCAACATAACACAAATAACCCCCCTGGCAATTGGTAGTGTCTGCCTCATTATCATATTTATTTAAAGTATCATATGACCCATTTCATTTGAACATTGGTTCCCCTCGTCATGATTGAGTAGTTCCATATTTAAGGGTAGTCTCCAGAGATGCTGCTGTGCATATTGGGAGCATTACTTTTAAGCATAGTCACATGCATGTCCTTGTCATTGAAATGAAAAGAGAAACATTTCTGAAGATGCTAACTAAGCTTTGTTTTAGATTACAATAACAGCATTATTACAAATACATTGAAAAACTGTAGACTATAAAAAATGAGCCCTGGATCTTTTTATGGATGGAATTTTGGAAATCCAACTCATTCGATCAATGATCTGTCATGTAAGCAATATGAGATGAAATACAGAATATGTTGGCCGCCGGCAAATGATATAGTATAAAGAGTCGTGATGGTGAAAGGAAAGGGCTGCGGTGACGCCCTTTGTAATGTGACCACTCTAATGGACCACATCTGATGAATGGTCATGATGGCTCCAATAATATAAGAAGAAATCTGTACGATTGCTGGGTATACACAACGGTGAAAGCTTGAATGGTTGAATCTGTCACTAAACGGCTTGAGTGTGGTCACTATGGCCTCTGTCCTGTGACTCGTAAAGGAAGATTAATAGCAGGCTCCCAGGCCATCTCCGATTGGAGTTATTGAATGGTTTCCCTTGGATACTTTACTCAGGACTTGGTCACGTCTAGGCTTTATTGATCTGATGCTTGCAAATTTATGGTTATGTTTCTACAATTGTCACAAAGGCAAAAACAATGCTATTTCGGCTGCATCAGTTATTGACTTGATGTGGCTGCAGCAGTAGTTCTCGGCTTTGTCACCCCAATGGGTCGAACCCTCTCCATTTGTGTTAGTGTGAATGTCATCGCTGTTACTTTATCCATGCAATTGACTGTGACCTTCATAGTGCTTTACTTTTAGGATGGTTTACTGATAACGACACTCTGATGTTTTAAATATATGCAGATATGCATGGAGGGTGCAGGTCACTTGAGTATGTTGGATGATTATACTAATTTCAGCTACATAATTTTGAGACTGCAATGCTTAAGTTGAGTTTGGAGGCTGACTTGGAGTTTTACAGAATTTTGGATGCCATGCAATGTTTTCTTTTGAAGATATTGCCAAACCTGCTGGGCCTGATACCCTAAAACTTCAGTGTTAAATTGATTTAACCTCGACTTCAGATTCAGGTCTCTTAACCTGACAAACCATACTTCAAATTTTGTCCCCACACTGACTCGATTAGCTTCAATGCACAGGGTTTCATTACCTCTGCCTTGGTCATATGACTGGGAGCTCTGGACTGACATTTCAAAAGGGGTTTAATTAATGAGATGTGCATATCTCGTTCTCTATCCTGTTAACGTCTTCAAAGACCTTGTATGGGAGCTAAGAGCAGCAGGCAAACGGATAAGGCTAAAACTAGAGAGGTGCAGCGAGGTTAGAATCATGACAAGACATTTCATGTTTCCTCTTCATTTAAGAGGGCTAAAAACAACCTGGCTGCGTAAGCTGCTCACTTAACACGTTACATATCGGTTATTTGTTTAAGTTAGGTTTCCAAATATTATATGATATGGAATCATAGAGTATGTGCTTAAACACATGCTTTTAGAAGCTACAGTAAATACACACAGCATGTATGTTGACCTGTAACAGAATTCAAGCAGCAAAACATTCTGCAGGCAGTCTTGAGCGGACTGAGAAAAAATATACTGAAAGAAGTCTTTACTGAGTGAGGTATGTGGTTCAAATACTGTCCTGTATGTCAGCATCTTTAGGATGGAAAAAGATAAAAAAGCCTATATTTTATGTACACTCCAATGAAATTGATTATCATGATACAGGTGTCGCGCCTGGTGTTTCAAGGCGTGGTGACATGGCTCACAGTGGAAATTGTTATACCCGACTCAAAGTTTATCTTTTAGTTCATCTTTTAATTATTAATTTTTTTTGTATGCAGTTTCATTTTTAAATCCTGTATATGAAAATCAGTCAACCCCTTCTATATATTTTTAGAGGTTAGCTTTGCTCACTACTGTTTATGGTAAGCTTTGGAGGCAGAGGTCTGAATGTGTTAAAGTTGAATTTCATCTAAGCAGCTCTCAGATATTCTGAGCAAGAAATGGAAGAGATGGGACTGCATTTTGTTCCTGAATCTGAAACCTGCTGCTGTGATAAAATATGGAGAGCACCAAATGTCAAACACATGGTTTAGAACATTTTTTATTCATTTTATACCATCTAATGTTGTAACACATTATTATGCAAGTTAAAAATGCTTAAGATAACGGACATTCTGGAAAGTGGTCTGGAAAATACAATAACCGAAGCATTTTTTATAGCAATTTGCAAAAAGCCTTGTGGTAATGCTTAAAATATGATACACACAATATGTTAGATTTTTGAATAACAAGGTGTAAACATAGCTTTGCACTGCAAAACAGCACAGTTGTATCCAGAAACATGCTTCTTGCACTTGATCCACACTGTTTTGATTTTCACCACTGTTTGTGATTCCAGTGGAGAGGTTCAAGAATAACTACATTACAGACTGCATCCTTTTAAGGGTTAGATGATTTAAATATAATGGGATTATTTTTGTCTTTTAGAATCAATTCTGCATTTTTAAACCTTTCCATGCCATATTTAAATTTAAATTACTGCAGTATAAAATTAAAATGTACAAGGTATTCTCTATCAGCAGCAGCACAGTTAACAATACAACGCATTCATGACCTTTTGTTGGAGATTCTATTTCAATTATCACCTGTCTACAGTTGTTTGTGCTTCAGTAGTGTTTTGCGACCAGTTATTCACAGTGATTGTATACTTCAGTTATTTAATAAACACACTTTCTGTCATCGGTCATTGTCACAGCATAACACAAATCATGTGTGCAGACTCAAATAAATCATTAACCCTATAAGATGCTATTTAAATGTGTCCTACTCAAGTCCCAACTGGATTAATCTAAAAACAGGGATGGGCAACTCCCTCCCGTATTCCTGCTGCCTTGCTAAGGATTTGAAGTGGGTTGTAATGTGCTGAGGCATTACACATGGCGTGACAGATTCCACGTTTCAGACACAGCTTCAATGAGTTTACTGTCAAGTGTCTGTTAAGAGTATCCATGCCCTTCAGAGTTTAAAAATACTTCACATCATGGCTTTACATATGTCTCAGATCAAATGTGACAAAGGCAATAATTTGACCTAAACAACCATGTCTTACCCATCAGTTAAGATTATCAAAGACTGATTAATATTCCCTGTTTGGAGCTTTTTCTCACCTTGAATCCTACTGATGCTGTTTTTCCATGCTCATTTTGCTAGTGTGAAGTATCATGTCAGTGACTGAAACATGCTGCAAAATATCAGTAACATGTTTCACATGACACTTCAATTTCCTCTCTGTCAATCAGTGCAACTGCGCTATCTTTCTTATTTTTTATGCTTCTGCTCGGCTGACATCCGTGACAGATATGGCTTTCAGTTACTGGCAAAAATATGTGATTACACAAAAGGACATGCAGATGCATGCATGTATGACTGTATAACTTTATTCACCTGTCTGCACGTTGTGTAGACTAACACAGCATTTTCTGTTATATTGTGATTATGGAAAAAGAACATACAATAATTGTTATATTTGATCATAGGAACAAACCATACAATGAAAAGATACACTAAGAATATACACACACTAAGAATATTTAAATGAATATCAAATGAATCATTAATAGCAAATTGTTGAAGTTACGCCTTGGTACCGAGTCTGCTTTATCCAGAAAAGAGAAACACAGCCTTATCTTTACAGTCATGTTGTCACCACAGCAGTTCTTGCTCACTGTCATGTTTTTCATTAATTGGTAATTGGTATTCACATGCTACTTGATTCATATACAGGCATACTACAAAGCCCATGTACTGTTTAAGCATCGTAAATTACATGTTGGTTTGGGATTACAGACATAATTAGTGGTTGACTGTATTTAGCGGCCAACATCTTCAACTAGAACAAGGTCATTAATTAATGGCATGATGACTGAACTCACCACATTCTGATGTTAGAAAAAAATATTGATACCATAATGGTAAACAACAAACTCAATCTGATTTTCTTTTTCTGTACTTAGTTATTCACATCTCAGATGTGTTTGACAGATTTATTTCATGTAAGTCAATTCTAACTTATTAGTTACCCTGAAAAGTACAAAGAACCTAAACCTAACAAGTACAGCACAACAATAGATGCTTGCAGATGAGTGATTCACTCTTTCAGGAATTTAAAAAGTTGGGTCAGTAAACTATAACATTGTAGAATCTCAAGGAAAAACTTTATATAAGCAGTCATCAGCCCACCATTCCACTGTTAGCATCCTCAGGACTAACGTGAGTTGGCGGAGAAAGCTACATGTGGTGCCAATAGAGAAAAGCACATTTGAAGAGATAGCACAAGCATATTAGGTAAGCAAACTAATTCATCAGTTTCATAAAACATGGGCAGCATTTAGGAAAGGTGCTGTAAATACAACACAAACATAATGAAAGTGTTTACAGCACTGAGCAAAGCTTCACAGCCTTTCTGTGATTTTTAACTTGCTAACAGTTGCTGTGTATAAAAGAGCAGCCTTTGTGATTTATGTCAACACGGAGGATCTAAATAAACTCTCGGTAAATACATTCATGTTTACAGTAAATCCTTCACAATCTGACCATTGAGCTGGTGACTTCTCGGCCTTCATACATGCCTGCTGTGGCCTCAGAGCGATTGTCATAAAAATGGTGTGTCCTGGAAAGACAGCCAGCGGCATTGCTGAGTCGGCAGCCCCACTGTGTCCTAGAGTAGTCCATTAGCTCTACCTGCCCCTTTTCTCCACATGATCCCCACAGCACTAAATGAAGTCAGGGATATTTTCATCTTCTTGACAGCCTAGCTGCGTCCATAGGAGATGGAGGTCTGTGCCAGTTTATATATTCTGCTGTTGTCTCTAATACTGATACACAGACCCCTATACCATTCATTCAGAACTTAATGATGTCATTACAGTGAAGAAGGGTCTGGTCATTTTAAATTTATCAAGAAACTGCACTGATTTGTCCAAATTAGTGAACCTCCACATTCCTTGATCCTTCTCCTGCAGCTACTGTATCCAGGCAACATCAGAAATGCCAAGTTTCTACACAAATCTACACTTGCACCCACGCTCACAAACACTGTTTCTGCATTTAAATCAATTAGGGAAAGTCTGTTACAAGCAGTGTTACATTTGCTAAAGAAAGACACCAATTAAGTAGTAGCTAACCAGTTAATTTTAAGAAAAATCATGAAATTATAGGAAATACAAGATGCTCTTTTAGCTTAATGCTCTACTGAGTCGAGCTTTTGCAGAATCACTTCCTAGTGAGCCTGTCTGATGTATGCTAAACAAACTTGGCTCACTGTTCAGTTCTTGTGAAAGGGCATAGCAGGACTACAGCTTCCAGTCAGCACCAGTGAAGTGATGGGTTTAGTGGTTGTGATGCAGCATTCACTTGTGCGACCAGTAGTCAGCAATCAGTGCTAACTTTTCTGCTCTGGCTAACTGGACTGGTAAGTCCTTCCTTCATGTCCTCAATGTTTTGTTTTTTTTTCCAATGTGTATGCCATTAAGAGCCAGTGTGATTAATGTAATACACTGCTTTTAGCTCTTTCAATTCTCCCTTCTGATTGGAAGAGTATTGTGTACATTACAAATTCTCACACCTAGATACCAGAGGAGTGGCAGTAATTCAGTTAACTAAGTTTTTGGCCGGAGACCAGCGGGCCCAAACGTTTGGAGTTTGAACTGGCAGTGGGAGGTGCCAGTTCACCTCCTGAGCACTACTGAGGTGCTCTTAAGCAAGTAGCTGCCCGCCGCTCTACCTCCCCATCATTTGCATGCCTATTTGTCCCTATAAATCCTCTTTTAAATCACATTGAAGAGTTCCACATATAAACACATAAAAGCCATACCAATCTATTAATGACACTTTTGTGAGTCTGCATACTCTACATATGAGTAGGAAGCATTTTCTCTCTCCATTTTTTCTCTCATTTTCTCTCTCTTTTACACAGTAAAAGACATGGGATACAAAAAATAAAGAACAGGTTTCTGCACTATTTTTTTATAGATAACAGGAAGTTGTAGTAGTAATACACATTAATGGTATTTGAGGAATATTTGCTTCATGCTCACTAGAAAGGAAGTTATTACAAGTTTACATTCACGCCATTGCATACATTTCATTGATAAATGAAAATAAGCAAATCCTTACTTTTTTATATGATCCAAGTTCATTCACTGGTGTTTTGGTTCGTGCTCATAAGCATTTCAGACAGCATTGTTTTCCTCAGTTTTGCACATTGGGAGCTAACTGAACCATCTGCTTACAAGCTAAATATTTGGAGAACAAAGACTCCAATCAGCAGAATGAATGCTACCCCAGTACAAAGGCTATACCTGGAGTATTTATGTGCAATTTACTGCAGATGCTCGGGGAGAAATCTTTGTGGAGATGTGGAGGAGTTGGAGCATAACCAAAGTCTTAAACCATGGTGGCCTCTACAAAACTAACCACCCACTCGTGTTAAAGATATATTGAAATATTTCTGCCAAAAGTGAGACAGTAAAAAGAAAAGAATGTACACTCAGGAGCCATACATTCACTCTTTTGTGCAGTGAATAAACCAATAGACAGTACACCAGACTGTGCTCACTAATAATTGATTTTCTTTTCTCTCATTAAACGGTACTAGTTATTATTCTATTAGTTTTGCGCAGTTGTGTACTGACAGAAAAACATTTTTCAGAGGGTAAAAACTGTCATCTGCTGTAGGTTCCCACTCAACATTCAAGCTGTCAGTGAGTGGAGTTCAATCAAAACACTGCAGTTATCGTTTTCTTCCCTTGCCACAACTCCCCTGCCTCATTCAGTTACAGCTTTAATTTCCTCCATCATGATACTGTTTGGAGTCATGGAAAAGTTAGCGTGGCTGTGAGGACACAGGTGCTGAGAGCCAAAGTGTCATCCCCTTTGGTCTGTGGTCGATAATGGGACTGAGAGATTGTATGAATAACTCCATGAACCCTTTTTCATTTCCTTAATCTCTGCCCACAGGCCAGTCCAGTAACACTAAGTCATTATTTTCCATCCGTTTGGCTGCTACTTGATCACATGTATCACCTCCTGTGGGGCAGGATAAAGAAGGAAAGACAAATCCACTGCACAAATGAAAAACCCTGTAATTCCATATCTTTAATAAAGATGGTGAACAAATCTCCTTGTTAAGCTTCATGTAGCATGATTAATTGCAGAATACTTTGTAACTTCAAATCCATGACCAGCTTGTGACCACTGGACCATAGAGGTAAAAGTAGTTGCAGAACAAGTGCTGCATTCGTTTTGGGCTTTGGCCAACCATGGTCAAACAAGGAGCCTCACAATGAACAGGTGTTTTTTCTTCTGTTTTGTTTGTCTTGATCTGGTCATCAAGCTAACTCTCCATCATGGCTCTTTGCAGTATGTTCTTTCATCACATTTGATGTGCTTACTGTGGATCTGGTAAATGCTTGGCGGTGCATGTCGGGTGACCCAGCAAACACCGATTCAGCGGGTCGACACTATCAACCCAGCAGCAAGGGCCTGAAGCGAGGCTAAGCACTTGCAAATGATTTAATCACTTGGAATAGGAACAGAATATAGGGGGAGTCTGTTCATGGATCCTCCTGCTCTTAGAATGTTGGCCACATAGAAAAGGTTAATCAGATATGGAGACCTATTAGGAACTGTGTCATCAAAGAAGCAAGGGTTTATTTTCAAAAGGGATTGCAGATTAATCAATCAATAATGCCACTGGATCACCGAAGCGCAGCAACATGCTCATGTTTGGAGATTCAGGTAATTCAGGTAAAATACACACACACACACACATGCACACACACACACACACACACACACACACACACGCACGCACACACACACACACACACACATAAACACACACACACGCACGAACACACCCACATACACACACACACACACACACACACACACACACACACGCACACTAGAGGTAAGATCGGGCCTAAAAAATCCAGCCCGACCCGAACCGAGCCCGACGGTATTAAAGTCCGACCCGACCCAACCCGAACGTAATTAATGACATTTTGAGCCCGACCCGGCCCGAATTTCAGGCTTGGATTCGGGCTTAAGATCTTACCTCTACTTTCAGTGCGTATACGATCGGAAAGGTAAAGTGACAGGAGAAAATACAGCTGACGCACGTAGAGAACTGAGCAGGTACTGTAGATGGATGTTTCTCATACAGCGCCTTCTGTTTTACCTAAATTATTTATTTTATAAGGGTATTCCTTCGTTTAATACTCATAGATCGTTTGAGATACATAATACTGTATATAAATATATATTTATTTAAAAAGTTTGGGCCGGGTCGGGCTTGGATCTTAAGACCTTAAGCCCGACCCGACTCCAAAAAAAATCCAGCCCAACCCGACCCGAGCCCGATGGTATTGAAGACCAACCCGAAACAACCCGAAAGTAATTGTTGACTTTTTGAGCCCGACCCCACACGAAATTCGAAATTTCGTGTGGGGTCAGGCATAAGATCTTACCTCTAACGCACACACACACACACACACACACACACACACACACACACACACACACACACACACACACACACACACACACACACACACACACACACACACACTAATTGGGGAAATTAGCTAATTAGCTAATAGCTAATTTATAACTGAAATTTGTCATAAGGTTTAGAATAACAGTGTAGAAACAGTGGGACTATGTCAGATGTCAATGTTGTTAATGGTCATGATGAACATGCAAAGAATTAGAATTACAATTGAAAGCTGAATATGAAACTCCCTTTGAATATTTGGTCATTGTCAACAACTTTTTCAGACTAGCAAGCCATTTTGTTTCACCTTCATTGCTCTCATGGTGAGATTTTCTACCACAGCAGGCAGCTGTTAATAGTGAGTGTGTTCTTTGTTTGATGAAATAAACTTTAGGATTCGAGAATTTAGGATTGACACATTAAATACTGTATTTTTCTGCATTTTGTTTGACTGTTTTTTCTAACAAAAAGGGCTGGATCAATGGAATTAAATGAACTTGTTAAAATGCCTTAAAATGATTAGTGTTCTTACAAGAACTAATTTCAGTCATTTTATTTCCAACTATTGTCTGTCAGAAAAAATAGGGGAATTCTTCTGGCGCCTCAGAGAGAATAGGCTTGGTCAGATGGATGCATTTAGAAACAGCTGACATTGACTTGTTCAGTTTATCTTTGTTTCTGTCAGAACATATGTTTTCATTGTAATCAAATTCATTTTTATCAATGATTTGTTCCATTCAAATGTTGTTTGTTGGGAAACTATACCTTTTTCTCTTTTGGTAAATTGGTTTCACTGTTGATTAAAGACACTTTTGTTGTAATGTTCCAATATTCAGTGTTTAATTAGCAGCCATTTAGAGTATTTTTCATGAAAATGATCTATTACCCAGCTGTTACACAAATTATGTTACAATTATTTACAGCCAGAATTTTTTCATCCATAATATTCCCTTTTTTTTGCTCCAAGACACACTTTTAGTAAATCTCTGAAACAAAGATTTGTTGAGTGAAACCCAAGTTTCTTTTGGGTTTTTAGATCTTTCTGAAACAAATCTTGCTATAATGTAAACCTTTAACTGTTAACAGGAATACAGTTTCTATGATTGAATTACCGCTGCTATAATTCATTACTCTGCAGTCCAGTGGTTAAAAGCATTGAGATGGGACCAGGCTGTGGGATTTCCTTGCGTCAACACTTCATGAAGAACTTTGAAAAATATCGAGGGCTATACTGAGGAATCAGTTTGTATCTGCAAAACAAGACGACAGCTCCTTGACGTAGACACGGGGGGGGGGGATAATTGGCACTGCCTTGTTCCTGTGCATTCCCATTTATCATTATTTATTTAGTAGAGTACTCTTAAACAACATGACCTTTTAGCACGGGCCTGTTTGATGCAGCCTGAGTAGGTATCAGCAGGTCCTAAAATGCTTCATTCGTCTTAGGAGAGGTAATGATGATCTACAGTGTCATAACCTGTAAAACAACATGCCAAGTCATGGCTGAGTGATCACTCCACTCATAACATGACTGCAACTGACGATGAAATAGGGCATAGGTAGGAAAACAATATGGGCTCCTTTCCCGGCAATTAGTCTTGACTGAATCGATGAAGGACTTGTCTTGTTTTTCAGCATTGTTCTTTGCTCGCCGATAATATTGGTACTGGTAGACAAGTCATTTCTGTGAAAATGATACCAAATTTCTTTAGAAAAAATCTTTTGCGGGGGTCTCTCAAATGCAGTGCTTGTGGTAAGAATGTAGTGGCTTAGATTAAGTGGCTCAGCTGCATGTTCACCTCCATCTTTGCAGACATTTCAATGACGATACAGGCTGAGACGTTGTTAAAAGGGGAGGGGTGGTGGTGTCCGTTTACCCAGGAGAGAGCAGGTGTAATCCATCAGCCTGGCTGCTGCCCGTTCAGCACAGCCGGCCTCAACTGCCTACAGCTAACCACCACTCCACCTCGCAATCTCGCTTCACTCTTTCCGTTTTTTATCAGCGTGACTCTTTCTTCCACTCAGACTGGCTGTGGAGCAATGCTGTAGACTAAAAGTTTCCCTGGATTTTCTAATTTATCACAATGGATAATCTGCAGCTGACCTGACCTATAGCAGCAGCCAAAAATGAAGCAACACAAATATTTAATATTAAGTGATTTATTATAAACCATATGCTGTCTGGTAGTATAAACCTACATATAAAGGTATTACAGAGCACTGTATTTCTGCTTTTATTATACTGCTTTTATTATACCGCTATGCCAATTCTGCTTTAAGGTGGTGTTTTTAGCACGAGTCACTAGTGAAAAGAAATTACAGGAAATGTTTTTCCAATGACGAAACATTTTACCTGGGATGCTTCAGGGCTTTTGTCTATGTATGTTGTGCTGTATGTTGTGTTCTATTAGTTGCTCACTGCTGATTACTTGCTCTGTGCTGATGCAGTAAATGAGTTATCCACTGGATTATGAACGACATATGAACACAAAATTCATGAAATCTGAAGTAAGTAGTCCAGTGGCCCATTTTCCTTGCAGAAAAGTAGCCTAATGTGCTGTCTCTCTTTCTTTCTCTCTCTCTCTCTCTCTCACACACACACATACATGTATATACAGTATATATATACATACAGTATATATATATATATATATAGTTTTATATATATATATAAAACATTGTTTTATATTGTTGTTTATATATATTGTTTTATCTTGGAAATTCCAAGATAAAACAATAATATCAGAGTTCGGTCCTGGTGAATAAAGCATCGGGGTTCCCCACACGACAAGGTGAGGTCTGTCACAATCAAAGAGTATAAACCGCAGTTTGACAAAGCCAAAACGACTCCATAAGTGAGAGACATGGACAAATGTGAAGACCGCAGCAAACTCGGCTAGCGGCCGAACTTCCGGGTAGACGCTGGATGGTGACAGTGTGAGGTTTTCAAGTGAGATTATTCAAATATATAGGTGGGGAGAGAGAGAGAGAGAGAGATATTTATATATTTATATATGTGTGTGTGTGTGTGTGTGTGTGTGTGTGTGTGTGTGTTGGGTTTGTCCAATCCCAACAAAGTGTTTAAACGAGTATCACAATGTTCTGCTTAAATACAAATTAACATATTTCAAATAAAGGCCAAAACCAACAAAGCTACTCTATTTCGCAATGTGGATGATATTTTGCTATTAATTAGAGGAATACATTGTAAAATTAAAATGCTAAAGCCCTTCTGGAACAATATTTGAAGTGTCCAGACTCTGATTAAAATGAAAACTTGGAGTTACATATTTGCAAGTGAAACAAGATAAAGTCAAATATATTAGACTGCTGAACTGCAGTAATTAGTGTGACTGTAATTTCACTCTAGAATTAATGATTCATGGATGAACGTTAAGCATCCTAATGTAGCATCCTCACATTCTTTGGATACAATCTTCTCTATGGTTGCGTGTTTCAATGATAGCTTACCAACCCAACACTTTCTGCTAGATTTAGCACCTGTCTGCCATTTTTAGTAGCTTGAGTTTCAAAGTGAAAGGTGCAGAGAAAAGTACAAGTGAACAATGCTTTCAGTGTGTGTGCCTGGAATAAGAGAGCGGTGTGTATCAGTTTCTTGTCCATTCAAGAATATCACTTACTGTAACGCTATATGCTGTCATGGGACACTGAGTAGGCGCTGAAGTACTTTCCACTGCTGTCCAAACTGTGTCTAAAGCTATGAAGAGTACATGTAAAGAATAATGTGATGTTCTCATAAAATATCTCAGTTCAATTGATTTTTCTACAGTAAAGAGTAAAATACGATGGCTAACAGCAGAGTGGATGACCAAACTGTACTGAGACCATCCAAACTTCATGCGAAAGCTTCACCTTGAGCGATTCATGTCTGCTCTCTCTCTGAGGTCAAATCTCCCACAGAAAAAAGTAATGTAGTGAGAAAAAATAAAGTCAAGATATTATTAAGAAATATGAGGGCCAAGAGAAATGATCACACTGGCTATATTAATATTTGATCATTGTGAAATCATTTTCATCCTCTTTTGGTAATTAAACTTTTGACAGCATTTAATGGAGGTTCAGTGAATGAAATGTGGAAAATATCGCATAACTACTTAATTAGTTCTCAAACTCATTAGAACATTTTTGCATATGCATTGCCTATAAATCTCATACTGGAATGACACGTTGGGTAATTTCAAGCAGAAAAAAGTTAAATATTCGGGTTTGCTATCCCTTAGGTGTGGAACTTCAATAATTAGGTAGTTATAAATAATTTTATGTCAGTTTACAACAACAACAAAAAAACAACAACTTGTGTACATTTACATTCAGCAGCTTTTTTCCTCTTCTGTGCTCAGAGTCTTGCTTCAGTCTCAGTAGAGACAGCCTGTCAAAGGGCAACAGGAAAAGAAATGGAGTGTATTCAGCAAACACAAAATAGAGCTGTTGGTCTTCCCTCCCCTTTAGAGTTGAGTTCATGGTCAAACCATTTTCTTTCAGTAAGCGTCTTTAAAGTATAGTCCTGAGATTAGCCCCTCTGTGCATCTAAAGAACTCATGTCAACTTCCACATTGGACGTATGACTTTTTCATTTGCGGCCACGTCTTCACCCTGAGAGACTAAACTGAAATAAGGAAGACGAGGGTTTTGTAACATTTGTGGCCTTGGCATATTATATAACCATAGAGTGATCATGTAAGTGTCAACTGGAGCAAGAAAACCCCCCCAAAAAAAAAACTCAAATCAAATAAACTTTTGTAGAGGAATGGATTTTTATCTCATGGGAGGCAAATCATGTGTGCAGCTGGTCTAAGTGACTCTGTTAAAGCACTAAAAAATCTCTCTTCCCTTCTCAGAGCCCTCTGAGGCCCATTAGGACCTCTCTCATAACTTCAAGACTTGTCACAGTCTGTTTCCTGAGCTGTAAGCATTCTTTTTCATTAGGTTATGCCTAAAATTGTCTGACCCCATTTTCTTTTATGCTCCATGTCTTTTGTTACATGCTTGCGTATTACTGACTTTCTAGCAGACACTCTCTCTACCTGAGTAGATTTCAAAAAGAGCAGAGATTTTGAGCATAACTTTGATTGGAGTGATTATGAATTATTTACAATCCATTACAGAGATCTTTTTACTACAACAGCCCACGTGTAAATGTAGATGTGAGCAGTCAAATTCACATTTACTCTGATGCCCACAGATAGTGTCATCAAACTAAGTGACCATTATTCTAAGGGTTAATTTGTCAGCAGTTTATTTTTCAGCTTCAAGCGTTAAGGTCATTAATGTCTCTTCTCAGAAACATTAAAGGCCCCAGCGTTGTGTGTTTTACTGCAGTGTCATCAGTGTGTCACACTCTCTGAAGTCTTTCTGGCCTGATAAAATATGTCTTATATCTGTTGCGCTGTCTGTTACCTTTGACCTTGCCTCTTACAAAAGTGAGATTCGGGTTTTCTTTAAGTTTGTTAAAACACCAATGTGCAATGGTGTTCATAAACTATGAGGGTCATGAATTACCTTTTTTCTACCGGCCAGAAATTTTTGAAGCAGACAGTGTTGGGACTAAATATTTCACACATGGCTAATTAGCCAATTATTGCCTATTTTGCTTTATTTTTTATTTTATTTTACAAATGGTGGTATTTTAATTAGCCTATCAGTCTGAACAGACTCATGAAAATATGAAAAATTCATAATACCTAACTAGAAAATGCTCTGAGACCTCCACCAAAGAGGTAGCCACTACTAAATACAAAACCCACAATTCAACTTAATTATTTCTATTTGCATTATTAACTTCATTATTTCATCTTGATGTAGCCACAAGAGGGAACAAGCCAGTGTCTTATTGTGCCGGTCCCAAGCCCGGATAAATACATAGGGTTGTGTCTGGAAGGGCAACCGACGCAAAACGTTTGCCAAATCAATATGCGAATCAAATCTATGACTTCCATACCGGATCGGTCGAGTCCTGGGTTAACAACGACCGCCATCGGTGCTGTTCACCTAAAGAGTGTCGGTGGAAATTGGACTACTGCTGGTCAAAGAAGGAGAGGAGGAAAGTAAAGAGGAACGCCAACAGTATAGGACTGAGAGTAGGGACGTTGAATCTTGGAACTATGACAGGAAAAGGTAGATAGTTGGTTGACATGATGCAGAAGGTAGACATACTGTGTATCCAAGAGACCAGGGGGAAAGGAAGCAAAGTTAGAAATATAGGAGCAGGGTTCAAGTTGTTTTATTATTGTGTAGATAGGAAAATAAATGAAGTAGGAGTTACATTGAAGCAGGAGTTTGTTGGGAATGTCATGGAGGTAAAAAGAGTGTCAGATAGAGTGATGAGTCTGAAACTAGAAATTGAAGGTATGATATTCAATGTTAGTGGATAAGTTCCACGGGTAGGATATGAGCTGGAGGAGAAGGAAAAATTCCGGTAGGACTTTGATGAAGTGATGCAGAGCATACCTAGAAGTGAGAGAGTTGTCATTGGTGCAGACTTCAATGGACATGTTGGTACAGGAAACAGAGGTGATGAAGAGGTGATGGGCAGGTTTGGTATCCAGGAGAGGAATGCAGAAGGACAGATGGTGGTTGACTTTGCAAAAAGGATAGAAATGGCTATAGTGAATACCTTCTTCCAGAAAAGGCAGGAACATAGGGTGACCTATAAGAGTGGAGGTAAGAGCACACAGGTAGACTACATCTTGTGGAGATGGTGTAATCTGAGGGAGATCAGTGACTACAAAGTAGTGGTAGGTGAGAGTTTAGCCAAACAGCATAGGATGGTGGTGTGTAGGATGACTCTGGTGGTGAGGAAAATGAAGAGGCAGAGCAGAGGACAAAATGGTGGAAGCTGAAAAAGGAACAGTGTTGCATGACTCTTAGGAAGGAGTTAAGGCAGGCTCTGGGTGGTCAGAAGGTGCTTCCAGGTGACTGGACAACTACAGCTAATGTGATTAGGGAGACAGGTAGAAGACCACTTGGTGTGTCGTCTGTAGAGAAAGTAGATAAGGAAACTTGGTGGTGGAATGAGGATGTATGGGAGTGTATACAGAGAAAGAGGTTAGCCAAGAAGAAGTTGGACGCTGGGAGGACTGAAAAGAGTAGACAGGAGCACAGGGAGATGCAGCGTAAGGTGAAAGTAGAGGTAGCAAAGGCCAAACAAGGGGCTTATGATGACTTGTATGCTACGTTGGACAGTAAAGAGGGAGTAACTGATCTATACAGTTTGGCAAGACAGAGGGACAGAGATGGGAAGGACGTGCAGCAGGCTAGGGTGATTAAGGGTAGGGATGGAATTGTATTGACAGGTTCCAGTAGTGCGATGGGAAGATGGAAAGAATACTTTGAAGAATTGATGAACAAGGAAAATGAGAGAGAACAAAGACTAGGAGAGATGGCTGTTGTGGACCAGAAAGTAGCAAAGATTAGTCAGGATGAAGTGAGTAGGGCACTGAAGAGGATGAAGAGTGGAAAGGCACTCAGTCCTGATATATACCTGTGGAAGTGTCTAGGAGAGGCAGCAGTAGAGTTTCTGAATGGGTTGTTCAACAGGATCTTAGATAGTGGGAAGATGCCGGAGGAATGGAGGAGAAGTGTGCTGGTGCCCATTTTTAAGAACAAGGGATATGTGCAGAGTTGTAGCAACTACAGAAAAATAAAGCTGATGAGCCATACAATGAAGTTATGGGAAAGAGTTGTTGAAGCTAGACTAAGGGCAGAAGTGAGCATTTGTGAGCAGCAGTATGGTTTCATGCCAAAAAAGAGTACTACAGATGCAGTATTTTCTTTGAGGATGTTGATAGAGAAGTACAGAGAAGCCAGAGGGAGCTGCATTGTGTTTTTGTAGATCTGGAGAGAGCTTATGACAGGGTGCCAAGAGAGGAACTGTGGTATTGTATGAGGAAGTCTGGAGTGTCAGAGAAGTATGTTAGAGCGGTGCAGGACATGTATGAAGACTGTAAGACAGTGGTCGGGTGTGCAGTAGGTGACAGAGGAGTTCAAGGTGGAGGTGGGACTGCATCAGATATCAGCTCCGACCCCCTTCTTGCTCGCTATGGTGATGGACAGGCTGACAGACGAGATCAGACAGGAAACTCCATGGACTATGATGCTTGCAGACATGGTGATCTGCAGTGAGAGCAGGGAACAGGTGGAGGACAAGCTAGAGAGGTGGAGGTTTGTCCTGGAAAGGAGAGGAATGATGGTTAGCCGCAGTAACACAGAGTACATGTGTGTGAATGAGAAGGACCCAAGTGGAAGAGTGAGGTTACAGGGAGAAGAGATCAAGAAGGTGGAGGATTTTAAGTACTTAGGGTCACCAGTCCAGAGCAATGGAGAGTGTGGAAAGGAGGTGAAGAAGCATGTACAGGCAGGATGGAATGGGTGGAGAAAAGTGTCAGGTGTGATGTGTGATAGAAGAGTTTCAGCTAAAATGAGAGGAAAGGTGTACAAAACTGGTGAGACCAGCAATGTTGTTTGGTGTAGAGACAGTGTCACTGAGGAAAGGACAGGAGACAGAGCAGGAGGTAGCAGAGATGAAGATACTGAGGTTCTCTCTGGGAGTGACCAGGATGGATAGGATCAGGAATGAGTACACAGAGGGACAGCACATGCTAGAGGTTTTGGAGATAAAGTCAGAGAGGCCAGACTGAGATGGTTTGGACATGTCAAGAGGAGAGATAGTGGAATATTGGTAGAAGGATGCTGAGTTTTGAACTGCCAGGCAGGAGGCCTAGAGGAAGACCAAAGAAGAGGTTTATGGATGTAGTGAAAGGGGACATAAAGGTAGTTGGTGTGAGAGAAGAGGATGCAGAAGACAGGGTTAGATAGAGGCAACTGATTCACTGTGGTGACCCCTGAAGGGAAAAGCCGAAAGGAGAAGAAGAAATAGAAATAAAAAAATATTAGTCCAGTCGTCATTCGATGAAAATAAACTGAAGTAAAATTCACAAAAAGTACTTTTGGAGAAGCATGACCTTTGATCCCTGCAGCAGGTCGGCGGTCCTCCCATCATAGTCTCACATAATCTTGCATCATCTATGATAGTGCTTTTTACAGTAAGAAAAGATCCATTCAGGAGGCACAGCAATATTTTTTCATTCCCTTTAAGTAATTAATGTTAATTAATGTTCTATAAAACCTTAATTTTTTTCTAATTGGTCTTTCTGTTAGTATGCTTGTAAGATGGGTTAACCTTGACAATGGCTTGCTTCTCAGACTGAAGCTTCATTCAGAACTAAAGGAGACTTTGTTATCATTACAAGAGGTAAGCTGAACTTTACATAATCATTTCACATCTGAACAGTTTAGCTTACAATTTTGTCTTGTTTCTCAGCCTGACAAAAAGATCTCCAAAAAGTCCGATAGTTAATACCAATGAGCTGTTCTACTTTGTGATTACTTTGCTGATTATTCTAAAATACTTAACAATCAGATAATTTGTGGAAAATAAAAGAGGTACGTATGGTACGCATTTCACAAGCTGATCCATAAATTTCTGATCCCCGTGAAATCAGCACAAATGCTAGCTCTGTCCGTGTGTATAAATGTGTGCACTGTACCTCTGCTGAAGAATATCAAGTGCCTTATTTCATTTATAATATTGATCTTTTTTCCATCTTGAATCATTCGATGCTCACTACTATGAAAAGATGACAAACTGCAATCTAATTGATTTGGCTCGGTTAAAAACATAGGTTTCATGTGCTTGTTGTGATCAAAGACCATGCAATGCTGACTGAAGAGCAAATTAGAAAACTTTATTGAAAATTATGTGGATGCAATCATATCATACTATTCATGCATACTTTAATGCTTGCTTAATGCTTGCACAAATTAATTTGCGTATTTACCAGAATTTGACATGCAGTGTTTGCAGATCCAAACCAAAATTCAATGCTTTTAAGAGGCACTTACATGCTCTAAAGCCTTTATATGTGGTTGTAATTGACATACGATGAGTAATAGAAATAAAAAATGAAGGTGGTTTGGTCATTATCATTTATGATGATTCAGTGCATTTTGATAATGCAGCATTAAATGAGTACCAGATAATGATGTACATTAAGCTACAGTTTTTCCATTTTCAGCCCCTCCTGGCTTTATGGCCTAATGACAGCTTCATGGGAAACTTCATTAGGTAAAGGAATGTTGAAACCATTGAATATTGGCCACTTTTAATTGTGGGACAAAGTGGCCTTGCTGTGGCCCTTCCATGGTGAGGTCCAGGATGAAAAAAATGTTGAGTTTCAGGTGTGACCAGAAAGATGATTTGTTATTAATGAAGTTATGATTTGTCCTCCTCGTTCCTTTTTGTTCTTTTGTCTGACTCTGTGTTGTGTGGTGTTGTACACGGTGCCCAGCAGATAAGTGAATGAAGAGGAAATATTGCAGACTGCACTGCTGTGCATTACGATCCAAAACTTTAGTCTCAGCCTAGAAAATTAAACAGATGTGTCAGTTTGTGCAATTTATAGTGTGTTCATATGTATCAGTCTTATTGTAAAACCCTTAAATTTACCCTAACTATAACCTGCAGCAGCATATTCTCTTCACATATGTTATGTATTCACTCATTGTTCATTAATACAGTACATGCATATCCTCTGTGTCAGCTTTATGGAGCCCACAGGTGAAGTGGGTTGCCCTGCATTAAGGCTGTGATGTCTCCACTTCTGATGTATTCCCTGTTAAGTGCATTTCCATCTACCTGTTTTAGGTGTACGTTCATCTTTTGCTGTGGCGAACAGGTGGTAGTCAATAGAGTGTACTGGACACAAATTGGGTGAATAAGTTGTGATATACTGTACATATAAACAAACATGATGGGAGACAAATACAACTGTGTCTAATCCTCCTGAAATTAAATATACAAAAAAAGTAATTGAAGTTGTATTTCCCCAACATATTTTAATTCACTTCGTTTCCATAAAACACTTTGTGTGTAGGTGTGTGTCCTCAGACCATACATAAAAAAAATGCCAATAATGATGAAAAACAGGGAACCATTTGTTAAGCACAAAATGCCTCTTTTCTTAACTATTCTTAATAACCATTTTGTATTTCTTTTCTTTTTTCTTTGCTTCTGGCTTTGAAAGATTTTGAAGGTCATTCATAAACTTCAGGCTCATTTTTATAGTTACAATATAGGTTTATTCCCTATAATGGCGACTGCCTCTGCATAGAATAGTACAGTGTCAGACACATTTCATGCGTATTTAAACCAGTACAATTATGTGAGTCTTTAGCTTCTCTCGTGGATCCACACTCACAAAAACAAGAATTTGTTACTGAGCAAGGTTTGGAATCACCTCCCTGCTTCTAGGAGAAGTTTGATGTTTTCTTATGTATTGTGTGAAAACTGAATATTTTATGATGAGGGCTATTTTGAATTATGTATGGAAGAATATCATTAACCCATATAACTTGTTTGAGGATCAAACTTGTTCCTCATTCAGCATTTTTTAGGCCACAGTTTTAAATGTTCTTTAGATTTACTTTGGAACTTAGCAAAGTCAGCAAGTCATGCGGTGTGTTTTATTATAATATTCATAGATACACTTAGCACTTATGTAGAGACTTTTATGTGATGACAAGGTCATTTAGGCAGATCTATTAAACACATAAAGTTTATTTTATGACCAGGAATATTTGCTTTGTCTGGTAAATAATGCATAAAGAGCATGTATTGTGTAGCAGCTCTGAAGAAGTCAGAATATTTGATGAAAAGTCACTTGATTCATGACACTGTAACTTCAATCCCTTTGTGTCCAAAACCTGTGACATATTTATCATCTGAGGATCAGGTGGTGGGTAATAGCTGAAAAATGATGCCCACACAAACATCCATTTATGTCTTTTATTCTTCTGAACCTCACTGTGTCTTCCTACATGAATTGCAGATTTTCTTTAAACGTGGAGGCAGGGGAAACCCAGAAGCATACCTGGAAGAAACAAGAAACTACGGGAATTTTGATTAATGTTTTGATTTTCTCAAAATGTTACACAGTGATTCACTGGTAAATTATTGCTAATTTGATTTTGTTTTAAGCCACACATGATCTCACGCAACAAAAACAACAAAAACTTGCAAGATACTTCCTGATATATTTGTTCAATAAATGATATCACTATTTAAAGCAGCTGCTCATGTTTTTAAGAGTGGGGGCAGATTTCTAAGCCAAAATCCTCTGGTGGGTTGAGAACGCTTTGATAATCTCTGCATGCAATTTGTAAATGAGCAGGTGCCAAGATAAATGCACCCTGCAACTATTCCAATGATTGGCAAATAACGAAGGCCTCAAGGTCAGAGTATTGCTGTCGCATGGAGTTGAAGCATACATCATTTCTGGCATGTTTGAGGTGGTGTAAAGCTAAAAATCCTTAAAAGAAAAAAAGCCACAAGTTTGTGCACTTTGAACAACCCCCATCACCCAGGAGTTCTTTGGGGAACTTAAATGTTCTTAGAAAACCATTCTAAATGTGTGCCTCACCCTGAGGATGACAATAACATTCCTGAAGATGCCATGATTTTCTTGCAGTGAAAATGTTCTTTTGTATTTGTTTAATGCTCAAGCCATTAGGACTGAGTTTGGTGGATTAAGATCATATGAAGTTGACTTCCACAGAAATCAATGGAATTGAGTCCCTGACTAGCTGGACATATTTATGATGCTCCACAGGCCAGATACTGACATGAAAGAGGCACCACTCGAGGGGTTCTCTGTCTTAATCCGTGGACATTATCTCTATACTGTAAGCGGGTCTTGGCTCGTTACCTCGCAGTGGAGAGCCAGGCTGGCAGGGTTGCAGAATGGGAAGGAGAAGGGGGGAGGGCCCTGCCCAGGCACCGAGAATGTAATCTCCAGATTAGGGGGCGAGACGAATTCCTGCTGCCAGCCTGACCTTGTCAAGGCAATGGAGAAGCCAGAGTGAAATTGAGATTTCAGGACAGGAGTGACTTGAGCCTTTTTTTTTTTTCTTCAGTGTTTCTCTTTCAAGGGTCACAGGCTTGACACCATGATTCATGCTTAATCTGTGTGGTCACACTGGCAGCATACATGAAATGTATGCGGGGCAAACTGGTTCTGGCAATGACCATACTGCTTGAAACAAATAGTCAGTTTTTTGCAGCCATCATGGTATATTATAGCCTATATATTCTAAATATACATACATACATTTTCATGTACCGCCGCTGTATCCGCCGTAGCGGGTCACGGGGAGCTGGAGCCTATCCCAGCTGGCATAGGGCGTAAGGCGGGGGACACTCTAGGCAGGACACCAGTGCACCGCGGAGCCACATACAAAGACATACAAACACGCACACACACAATCACTCCTCCGGGCAATTTGGGACCGGCCAATCAACCTGAAGCGCATGCTTTTGGAGGTGGGAGGAAGCCAGAGAACCAGGAGAGAACCCACGCAGACATGGAGAGAGAATGCGAACTCCGCACAGAGCGGGACTCGAACCCGGACCCGCCGTGTTGTGAGGCGACAGCGCTAACCACTACGCCACCTTGCCGCCCTATTCCAAATATAGTTTGTTGTAATTCATTGAGACTTCCAAATTATGAAACAGAATATTTTTTAGAGATAGATTTTAGAAGTCAATTAACAGGCCAATAGATAATTTAGATCTGAAATCCAGTAAAAGTTAACTGGTAGAAATATTTTTTCAGAGGATTTTCAAGAGGTTAAGCAGCTTGCTGGGTCTGATATCCCGTGGAAAATTGCTCAAGAGAGTGGGGCCACAAACAGATCAGTAACTTGGCCATCAGAAATGACTGGCGAAGGCTTGGCTGAGAGCCTGACCTTGTTGTCTGGGCATGTTTGTTCTTAAAAGTAATATCATGCACAAAAACAAAAAACTCAAAATGTAATCTACAATATATACCAATGACAATTTTGAGTGCAGTTATGTAATTTGTTGGTTTTAGTGAGGATTTTGGCTGCTGCATTGTGGGCAAATTTGGCACTTGCACTCAAAGTCAGGCAACTGAAAAAACCAAGACTTCACATTTGTTAACATATTTTGCTCAAACTGTGCAAAACGTACAAAACGCTGCCAGTTGCATTTTTTTTTTTTTACAGTGTTTTCACATTTGCCCTCACTTGTCAAGTTTGTATTTTAATATTTGGACAATGATGAGAACTGAGATGAGTTGACAATGACAACAGATCTCAGTTAATTTTCTTGTGTAAAAAAATTGTCCATTTGGTCAGAAAATGCTTAAGCTCTAGTCTAAAATATGAATTGGTATTTAACTGCAGTGCAGTGTTTTGAATTAATTTTCACAATGTTCAAATAGAAAAAGTGATTTGAATATTGTCTAATTGATAAGGGTTAATGATTAAAACCTTTGACTGTATGAACACGTTTTTATTCTTCTAACATTCTATCCTGCATTTTTAAATGAAGCAGAGGGACCTCTGCTTCATTTAATTGGGTTTATACAAAGATGCCCTGGTAAATAGAAACAAAATGAGAATAACAATGCAAAATAAGAAAATACTAATAAATAATGCACTGGCTATCAAAGCATTTCATTCATTTGACCCATATTTGTACAACATTAAAATAATGAGTCTGTTGCAGAATGAAGCATAGAGCATATATAGCATCACTTGCATAAAAGAAGTGACAGGACTGTGCAGATGAATGACTTTTGTGGCATTTAAATAAGATTTATTCTTTTTGCTTCAGACGATTTTTGGAGCAGAAGAGACACTAACCACCGTACAATCTTCAATTCAATTATTTACGCAAGCAAATAGACTCAGAGGTCAGCTTTGGAATCCCTGCTGTGCCTTACTGAAGCATTAATGATTTTCAGGAGTTACGAATTGTCAGTTGTGGTGGTATATGACGTTAGAAGCAGTAAATCAACACATGACATTTTACATTGGTTGTAATAAAGGACATATTCACCTATTTGCTTAAAACAGAATGATATTATTGGATTCTACATAAAGCTGCACAAACTGCACAGAGAGTGCACTGTACCATTAAATGAAAACCGCTGTTAGATAAGTAATTTATCAACTTCAGAACTGTTTCATGAAACACGTTTTATGCACAATGAATTCTGAAGTACCAGGTAGTTCCACTAATTCTGTAAAACAAAACATTGGCTGGGTTTTCTTCAATTTCCTCACCACCTGGATTTTACCCCCAGCACCCAAATAAGTGTCATAAGAGGTGTAATTCAAAGTCTGTGTCGAGCTAATTCAAAGGGAGAGACAGTGTCAGAATGCCCTTGAACATCCAAAGCTACTATGACGTCTTAGATAATTAGCATTTGTATCATTGCACATATTACCATATACAGTACTTCCAATTATATTTGTTAGCTGTAAATTTTAACTTCCCATGCATTCACACCAAAGAGGAACCCAGACTACCTTATAAGAAAAATCCTAAGCCAAAGTTATTTGTCTCATTTAAATAAAACACTGGTTCTAAACACTTTGTTATTATTGGTAATCATACATGGAAAGTGAAGCTTGGGTGACTAAAAGTAATTCTTCCCATATAAAGCAACAAAGCTGTTGTTGGTAGGCTTTAATATAAGTGTTTTTGCTTTCCATTCACTGGATTTGTGTTATCTTGCAGTACACTTTGGGGCAAGTGAATGAACTTAAGCTTATGCTTTTCTTCTCTTGCCATGGTTACCATTAGAGGATTAATGCTTCTTTCATACAGTATGTGATCTGTATGCAGCTAAATGTAGTGGGGAGGCAATTATCTTAGATGAGAATGAAGCAGGGGTAAACTCTGACAAACTGTCAAAGAATGGTTTCATTACCTTCTTGAACCACAAGTCGTTGCTTTTACATTTCAATTGTGTATAGAATCATGAACACATTTTCAGGTAAGTATATAAAAATAAAATAAATGTAGTACGTAAACTGTCGGTATCTTTCTGCATCCACTCATTCAGTCTAATGTACTCCATGGCTGTGGTTCATTGCTTTAAAGATTCCTAATGCCATGTGCAGTATCAAGGAATAAATCGGTGTGCAAATATAAAAAGGTATAGGTGAAGTATAGGCAGGATGTGACTTGTTGGCTTTCACATCTTTACCTCTGCTGAATGAATTTTATCCTCTAGGGATGTACTGTAGATGCTACCAAGCTTTAAGCCACTCAGGCATTCCACCATACTTCTGTAAATGACGCACTAATGTGCTTCCTGTGATTAAAAGTCAGACACTCCGCTCTATGTTTGATTACTCCGTTTTATTTCCATTAAGCTTGTCTGTTAACTCGACAAATAGTTAACATCAAAACATTCAGAGTTCAGCATTTAGCAATCAAAAAACTGTTAATGCTTCCGGCCAGAAACCTAACCCGGCCAACATTGGTTCCTACTTATATCTAAGCACCAATTATCCGTAGGGGACCCAATACATCCTTAGACTCCTACAGTATAACCCCAATAATAATAACAAAAAAAACCCATGAACAAACAGGCAGATTGTGATGAAGTTTTCTTACCCAAGCGAAAACTGTTAGTTTGTCTTATATTTGCTGAGTTATTTTAACAAGACCTGTGAAATCTTGATTCAAAAGGTGTTAGTGTTACGTTTTACAGACTATTCACATCAGGCTAAATCCTCTCACCATGTTTGCATGATCGGACCTTATCCACATTATGGAAAATTTGGCCATTTTCCACATTGTGGCTAGCATAGATAATTAAATGTTTCATGTGTTTTAAAGTTTGTGTTAAATATAAATGTTAAAATTGTCAGAATTTAGGGGGCTTATCATCAACTTAAAAAAGAATTAGGCCTGTTTATTGCATATTTTGTCAGTCAGTCATTACCTTAACCCGCTTAATCCACTGACACGGGTCGCGGGGGAGTCGGTGCCTATCTCGGCAGTCTCAGGGCGTGAGGCGGGGGACACTCCGGGCAAGACGCCAGTGTACCGCGGAGCCACACAGAGACAAAAAACCACTCACACACACATTCACTCCTAGGGTCAATTTGGGACCATTATTGGGTCTTGCCAAGGCCTTTTATACATTGAAAATCCATTTTTAATGTGAGAAAATGTTTTAAAGTTGACATGCACATGTTCTTAGAAATGAAGGAACAAAAGGAAACAAAGAATGTAAAAAGTTAGTCAGGAGAACCAGTGTAGAAAACAAGGGTTGTTAGCGCTTTCTGCTCAAAGCTTATTTCCACTTTCTTACAGCAACTTGCAAAGCTATGCAAATGGCAATCTATGACAGTCTTAGCTGTTTCAAAGTTTGACTTGAATCGTTTGAGTATAGTATGCAGGTCTTTATATAGTATGCAGGTCTAGCAAATGTTCATTGTTTCTCAATATAACGATCCTCCAACTTCAAGGCCTGTTAAGAATCCTGGTTACACAAAAGGGGGGAGTACAAATGACAATAATGGCACACACTTTTCAATTGTCCCTCCTCCTGAAAGGCAGTGTCGTTACCCTCCATTGTGCACAGGACAAGTAGCTGTGAGGGGAACAAAAGAAGAGAGACCTTGAGAGCTAACTCACAGCACACTTTTCATATGGCCAATCACTGAATAACGACTGTTTAATTGACTGGCTGTTTCAGATAGTAAAGATTGAAAGATTCTAAAAGTTTTGAGGGTAATCAAGTAGCGCTTCATTTGAAGCATACAACATTCCCTTTCCCTGATTTGTTTATTTGGTTCTTGTCAACTTACTTAATGTAATATAACACGATCAATTCAGCAAAGTTTATTTTGAACCTTGCGCCAAGCATTAATTAAGACATATTTTTGACTAAAACAAACATGCACATGTAGCTAGACAGTTTGGTGGTAAAACAAGAATGTATATGGTTACAGAAGTTTTGAACATGTTGCCTTTGTCTTATCTTAAAATAAGGGAATTCAGCAGTAAGCAACTTGTGCAATCCTGGAAAAGTTTAAATTACCTTTATTTACTATTTCAAAATTATTCAAGATTTTTACACCATTCACAACCAGAGAAATTTCATATAATGGAAGTGGCTCACGGCATTCTGGTTATACGTCCTGGTGGTACCACGCCTCTCGCCTGAAGCCAGCTGCGATAGGCTCTAGCAACACTCCTGACTTGCGAGGGGGAAAAACGGCTGGTGTCGAGATGATTACAGTCATCTATCTTCAAGAAAATGGATGGATGGATGGATGGATGGATGGATGGATGGATGGATGGATGGATGGATGGATGGATTACATACACAGAAATTTATTTTATTAAATTGTGCTTACTGAGCACAATGGCTGAGAAATTGCACCAAATCTTTTTTTTTTTTCCATAAGTTCAGAAGTTGGCAGAATAGAAGTGCAGCAACCATCCCAATCGATCCGTGCAGCTCTTTGAGCTACTGACTGTGTTGTGCCTCTCAAATGAGGATACCGTGCTATTCACCATCCTTTTGCAACCAGAGGAAAAGTTCACATAGAAGGGAAAAAAAAAGAAAACAGTAACATTAAGCTTGTGTCAGAGATGCTTGTTTTAATTTGTCTTTTGAACGCTCAGTAATGAGTCGTAAACTGCGACACAAACAAGATCTTTTGAGGGAACTGTGGTCAGTTAATTCACATGAGCTGAGTCTTTGTTCAAAGAGTGAGTTCATTTGAAGCTGTAGTTTGGATGCTTATTACACCTGCTGATTGATTGCTGTGCCCTGCTGGAGTTCATTTGGACTTAAACAGCAAAAAAGAAAAAAGAAATGAGACAATTCACAGTCAACACACAGTCTTTATCACAATCTCCCGACACATCATTCTGTGTGTTTTCAAGACAACGTCTGGTAGAAGGAGGAAACTCCGTCTTGGCAAGTTGCTAGGCGATGCATTAATATTAATGTTATCTTCTCTCAGAACGTGTGCACTCTTCCCCCCCCTTGGGATAAACTGGAGCTTAAAGATATCTCCATCTCACTGATACTCATTTTATCCTTGTTAAAACTCATATCAAGAGTTTTAATTACATTCAGCAGATGTAATGCAGCAAAGCTTTGTTGAGAAATTGCAATTGTCTGTTTTATAGTACAGATATGCCCAGCTAACGTCTGATTTAGTGTAATTGAAAAATGGGAATGTGGTATATCTGCTTGCGCTGTGTTTGAACATCTGAAGCCTTTTAAATGTCTCATATTTCCATGTAGGACCACTACCTATGTTTCTTGGATCTGATCAGTGCCACATTCTGATTCCCTGCAGAAATTTCAATTGTAATGATCATGAGCCAGGCATTCTAATGTCACTTTTATGTTTTAAAAAATATTTGTAACATAGCATTATTTTGATGGTGATCCCCCTATGTCTCACCCTTCTCCCTGTTGGGCTTCTTGCCTGGGGTCTTTGTCATACTCTCCGTTCATCTCTTTGCTGCCCTTTCAGCAAAACCATTTTCTTGGCACTGACATGCAGATGCTATCCGTCTGATTAAACGTCCCAGGTTACACCTGAAAATGCATCTAAAACTACCCCTCCCTAAACAGGGAGCATGACAGTTATTATGCTTGCTTGCCTAAAGGCACTTTACCGCTGTTGTCTAATTTTTTTTTCTATGTAAGTCATAAAGTTCAGCCAGCAGGTGAGCTGAATGATGCTAAAGCAATTTAGCACTCTTTCTCAATTACAGCGTAATTGATAGTTTGTCTTCTATGCTAAAACAAACTCTACTCCCTAAAATGCTACGTCAGTTAGGAGAAAAAAAAAAAAATTGTCATAATTGGATATTGATTCCGTCATTTGTCAGGCTATTTGTGATTTATCACAAATAAGTTTGACAACATTGTTTGTTATACATTTAATGGAGTTTCAATTTAATTCAGATTAAGAAGAAGTAGTAGAAATATCTTTCTTCCTTCTGGTTCAGAGGTAAGATACATGACATTTTCAGTTCTGTCCATTAAATACTAGACTGTAACTATAATTATTTCAATTACTTTTTTATTCAATCATTTTTAGCTATTACTTAATTATTACTTTACAATTATTACTTTTGTTTCAGTTGAACTTCATTGTTGAACTCCTCTATGGTTCAAATTGAAGAAAAGAAAAATAAGTGAGCTGCTCAGAGTAATAAGGAAATATTTTCAACAGGCCTCATCGGGGGAAGAGTACACAAAATACCTACATGGGCCAGATGTCTCCTCGAGACTCAATTACATTCATTCCAACAACAATTTCTTTTTAAATCTTAAAATGTTCACTTAAAGCTGAAAGAAACAAGAACAAATTGTAACTCCAGAGAATTCACAACCAAATAGTTTTTTTTCCTTTAAAACATTTGAAAACATCTATAATCTATAATCTATATAACATCTATAAGGCGGCACGGTGGCGTAGTGGTTTCCTCCGGGTTCTCCGGTTTCCCCCCATTATCAGGAAAAACATGCATCTAGGTAATATTAGGTCATGTTTGACCGTAGTGGCGGCGCACCCGGGGTGCAGCGGCTCTGGACCAACACTCCATCTGGCCTTTGAAATTTCGTTGTACCGTATGTGTATAATGACAATAAAAGAATGTTTGTTTGTTTTGTTTGTTTGTTTAATCTATAAAACATTTATAATCAATAGAAACAACAAATCCCCTATGTATGGATGATCATCACGTACAACCAAACAGTTTAGCTTTATGAAATATTTTAACTTCCTTCTGTCACATCTTTTAACTTTTTGAAAGAGTAAAATTGACTATTTTCATTAGGTATAGTAAAGTGACACCATATGTAGTTTGTGAGATTGCCCTGTGTGGTACTATTGAAGCAAAGACACTGCAGAAGAATTGTTGAGGGATGGAAAAATGTGTTTCACACCAACTTGTTTTACACCAACATGTTACAGCAAGTCATTATGACCATCTTTCTGATGTCTTGGTCTTATTCTAAGCTAGTGTAGGTTCTGTCTGCAACTCTGTACACCAAACACAAGCAAAAGTGTGTCATACCTTGTAAAGAAAGAAAGTGTACTTCCTGAAACGGTGAAATATTCTTTTGATCGATAAAGGAGATATTCATTAGTCGCATTCTCTCCAGAGCCATTTTTCAATCTTGTTTATTTGCTGCTTGTCAACACCAACTGATTACTTTTCTTCTCCCATCATTCTAGAGATTGAAAAAATTCAAAAAGATGAGGGGAAGGAAGAGGAGAAGTTCATCGACGTCGTCATCAACAAGAACATGAAACTGGGCCAGAAAGTTTTAATACCAGTCAAGCAGTTTCCTAAAGTAAGTACTATAGTACAACCACCAGAGAGTTCTCCAAAATGTGATGTGCACAGGTAGACAATTTCCGATTGTGTTATTTATAGATAATGACGCCAACTACAGGTACTCTGGTTTTGATTTAAATTCCTCACAACAGCCACTTGACATTTTTTGTACATGTTTTATGTTATTAGATGTAATAAATCTTGAAGATGACGTATATGCAGCGTTGGTTGACATAACTAGGGTGGAACTATATTAGGGATATTACTTTCAATCTGAAAAACTGTTTCAGTGTTTGAAATGTTGCAGCTGTAATTCCCTTCTTCCCTTCCACACACAGCTCTCTATTGGAAATCATTGGTAACCTTAGTCAATGATGATTTGTCTATTCATTTGTCACCAGATGTATGTGAATGCATAATTCAAAGGTTTGTCACAGTGGGATACAATGTTCTTGAGTGTCCACTTGATTTTTTTTTTTAAATTAATGTTTTTCATGATCTTTATTAAAGTGTATGATGAACGTTCTATTGCAAAGGAACACATATGTCATACATAGACAGCCTCACAATGACCTCTGCATGAAGTCGTTGTGAGCAATGACACTGTTGTACCTTTAGAAAACTCTCAAGCCTTGGCCACCAAATAGGATCCTACACGAGCAAGAGCATTTATTGGACCCTCCTTGCATGACAGGGATTTCCCGCTGGGAGCTCAGCGGGGAAGATGGTGTAAAAGTGTGAGAGATGCTCTCAGACGGGAACATCACTCAAGTTTTCACCTCAGCCCTTAAGGGGGAAGGACAACAGTAACCTGCAGTAAGGAGCAGGGATGAAACACAGCAGAGGAGTTCATACCGAAATAAGGAAGCTTCTGGGAGCATTTTAGGTTATAGTCTATAATTTTAATGGCATGCACAATAAAATAATGTCACTAGAAAAATACAAGGTGTTAAAAAGTCAGCTTTATATGAGGTGTTATATTAGTCCACACCCAAAATTTAATTTACTACTTAATGATAGCGTTAAAGTCCCATCATAGCATAGTGTAAGCACAGTGACAGCACATTAGGTAACACTCTCCAATTTAAAATGATTGTCGCTGAAAGGCAAACCTTGTAAAGATTGTGCAAGATTTGTCAGTGTTAGAAAAGAGGAAGCAGTCAGATGGACAACAATATTGATTGTTTCCCCCCTCACAGAATCAAACTCTCCCTTTTGGGATCAGAAGCTTTGAGTTTGGTCTGATGTCAGCATGCTAACATGCTCATGACAATGGCCCAATGCTGGGTTGCAGGTGTTGTGTTTGTTTTGTTCATCATTTTAATTTTGCATAACTATATATTCTCTAGCACAGATGAACATTTGGAATATCATTGGTTTTTCAAGCATTTTGTCATGGAAGTATTTATCATCATATGATTACAAGATGGTATTTGGGATCTAACAGTTTTTAGGTTTCTGATGCTGAAGGTCTATATTACATTATATGGCAGTCCATCCAATAGTTAAGATAAATGCTTTGAGCTGTACAATGAGTAAAATAAAACACCAAATTCACAACAATTAATTGTTTGACAGTTATCAAACATGAAATTACGACTAAAATGTAGGGGGGAGACTTCATTTTAAATCCTTCTTATTAACATTTTATAAAGAGTGGTTCTTTTTTGAGGTAACTATTGAGCAAACAAACAAAATATTCTCATCAGTATTGACATGCACTCTAATGAAAGGTTAATACATACACGCTGTACTGTGCACATATGTTTGTCATGTCATCTGGCTGATCTGACTCTCCTAGGTTCACAGCTATTTGCTTTGACAGCTCTGATAAGTAGAGCCACTATTACACTGTTTAGAGCCCAACAAGCTGCAGAAGGAAGACAAATTCAATTTGTTCCATCTGACAGGTAGCAATGGCAAGAGTGATCGGTCCAACTTGAATGGGTTTTCTCCTAAGCTACAAGCATCACCTTTTGGCTTCTGGCATTGAGGTGGCACAGGCATTTTCCAAATAGCCATTTAAAAGCACATGGAGAGAGGTTAAATTCATCCTCAGCAAACATAGCTTTTTATCAAAATGAAGTGCGCAAGGACGCCACGCGGTGGGTTCTGGGCTGCTGGTTTCCTGTGATAAAATGGAGTCTTTCTTTAGCAATGATTTAAAATATCCAACTACAAGAAAGCTTTAGTTTCTGAGATACTTGGAAAAATGATGATAATATGATGTTTTTTGTTTGTAGTCTTTTAGCAATGGAAAGTCAGGCTCAACAAACTAGGTCTCATAGCGGTCCACATAATGCCTTTTATCACATTGACATATTACAGTGATATGTAGTGTTGAATAACCAACAATCTCATCCAATTAACTGTGATAAGCATTTCACTTCTGTATCTGCAATGAAAATTATTAAAAGGTGAGCTGTGTCAACTTTACACTGGTCATTAAATTTCTCTCAATTTGAAAATACATGTCACTACTTTATACTCGCTCTATTGACATGTCATTCATCCTAATGAATTTTGTTGTACATTTTGCAGGGTTCTGAGGGATTAGGTCACCTTCTGATGACATTCAACATAAACAGAGAGGACCTGATTTAATCGGTGTGACAATTAAAGCACTATCGCTCATCTGTACATTTGTTTAGATCCCTTTAAGCAAGTATCATTTGGCAGACAGCAACACAGACCATTAGTGAGGCATAAAGAGTCCTACTGGTTTATTTCCCGTTCAGACTGTGGCTTTTCTGTGTTTAGAGTAATGATTTATCCTTCTGCTGTCGCTCCTGTCCTGCTGTCCTCAGCACAATCTCTCTACACTGGGTCTCTGTCAGCACACCTTTCACCAGACTAGCAGGATTACATGCAGCAAATGATGAAAAGATCTTAGATGTGCCTCCCCTCCCCTTTGTGCCATATGCTGTCTTTTTAGTAATCCACGACTCACTTTTGCGTCACTGTGCAATAAACCATTTTCTGTATTTACATATTTTTCGTAGATGCATGCTTAAAGATTCATGCGTTACTTTTTGTGCGGCTAATATCACAACAGCTCACCCTGCAAAAACCTGTGATTAAACACATTGGCTTTTCTCCTGGTGATCACAGGCAGAAGCACAATCCTCTGAAAGAGTGCAATGACGTGAAACAGTAAAGGAGCTCAATTTTTTTTTTTGTTAGTAAATCACATAATCCCTTCTGATAACTAAAATATTAGTGAAACCACAACCACAGCAGGAGCCAGTCGGATTTTGATTTCTGATATCCAACAGGGATTACATTTATGTGGTCAGTACTGGCAGTGTGTGTGCCTCTGTAAATGTCAACTGGGTGCTAATATGTCAAAATGTCCATAGTAAGCCTTTGACATTTACTAGTATTTGACAAATAAATACACGGTAAATCCTCATGATCACTTTTTAAATACTCAGAAATGTCCAACATATATTACAAATTATTTATATTATTGTCTGCATGGGGAGAAGACAGTATGAGTAAAAGATATGATATAGTGGCACCCACAAGACCGAATTTACCTGCTGCCGGGCCCCTATTCACCTCTTTCTCTTTGTCTTCTGGTGATGAAATACCACATGATCTGATGTTTACTTTGCTCTTATATGAGTAGATAAAGTCATTCAAAGATATTGAAACACAATCAATCAATCAAATCTAATTCTAGACGAGGTGAACCTTTCAGAAATTATTTCAGAAATTAAGCACTAAGTGACAGCGGCCAATTCAAATCAGAGAGATTAAAGTATAAAGCCACCTGAAATATGATTTTGTAAATAAAATAAAAAAAACTATTTTATTTATGTATTTTATTTTTTACTTTATTTTATTTTGATCAGTTTATTTCTTTCTTTTTGGACATGTTATTACAGCAGACGTCACCTTAATCACTTTTGCAACATCAACAACTTTCTCTTGATAGCTGGAAACACAGCACTTTCACAGAAGAAAGTAGGAACTACATAAAAACATTTTCATTATCTTTTACTTGTGTCAAACTTTGGAACAAACTGGACAACGAAGTTAGGAGTCTAGGAACTTTTTTTGAAAAGCTTTTAAAAACTTGACTTTGCAAGGTTATAGTTCAGATGTAAATGATGGTATAAATATTATTAATATTATTATTAATATTAATCCTCACACAAAACTCAAAGATAGCACAAACATTTTTTTTTGTGTGATGACCCTTCATATATTACAATATCGGCTACTAAACATACCACAATTTAACATTTATTTAAGATTTATCGTTTGGTTCTTGTGTTGAAACACTAACAGCAGTAGGGATTATTAGAAACATCATGGTGGAAGTTTGAGAATAAAAATATTAAATTAAGTTTCCTGAAGGACATTTGTAATTTAGACCTAATAAAACTTTCCACACCTTGTGTACAGAAAATTGCTGTTTAATTGGTAAAATCACAATCCAGTTAGTGATGACATTTTCTCTTCAAGCCGTACTACAGTTAAATTAACAACAACAACAAAAAATTTCCATGTGTAACATTATGTGCATCTTGTGCATGTTATGGTACCTTTTACCACCCCTTCAAATAAGACAAGAAATAAGTAAAATTGGTGCTTGTAGGGTCACTTGGGGCTCTGAGGGCCTTGTGTTACAACAGAAGCGTCACTAAATCACATACATTGTATTCTATGCTGCTTGATAGTTGGATGGAACATTTTGTAGAGAATTCTTTTTCGATTTGCATCATTACAAGATAGAACGAAGAGTTCCTTCTGGCATCTTGTTTGTTTTGGCCCATTGTACCTGCCCTCAGTGACATTTTACAATTTTTAGAAATTCAATGTGTATACCAATAGTTTTTATTTTTATTATCCACAATTACAGATGAATATACTGTATATAGTGCCTCTTCACAAAAACAAAATTTCATTTGTTCATTCCTTTATCCATCCATCCATCCATCCATCCATCCATCCATCCATTTATCCATCCATCCATCCATCCATCCATCCATCCATTCATTCATTCATTCATTCATTCACTCATTCATTCATTCATTCATTCTTCATTCCACTGCTTACAAATATTGTTTCTTCTATGTTTAACGTTGCTTTTGTTCATTTTGCTTAGATGAGCAAAACTTAATTATGGACTAAACGATAAAGTTCCCCACAGAATAGGCATTGAATGAGCAAACTGGCTACAAAATATGACAGTCATACTGAACATTATCATAATATGCTGGTTGGAGTTAACATTGAACTTTACCACCTTTGGCATTTTTCCACCTATCACAAGCTGGCTTAGATTCCATCACAAGGTCACCATTTTTATTCATAAAACCCAAATTAAGGCTACGCTGTGTGACATCCATCTAATTCAGACAAACTTTACACAAGTTAGGCACAAATCCACCATTATTATGATAATGTTCTAAAATTGATGATATGATATTTAATTAAAACCAAGTTTTGAATACAGTATATCAGGATTCTGAGGTGTTCTGTTAGACTGGTTGATTGGCACAGACAAATGTTTATTATAGTGGATTTGGATTTAGAAATACAATTATTACCATTTTGTTATTCAACAGGTTCTATGAATCTGCATATTTCAAAGTTGCCCTGTAACAACACCACATTTTCTAAATAAATCTGGATAGTTGCTCTTCCGTTAGCTCAAAATCTAGTGTCGACTTGTGTTCCTGCTTTCCAGAAGCTGGAGACTGTAGTTTTGTTTTAGCCAGTTTTTGTCTTACAGACTGTAATGATTCCAGTCTCAAAAAGCTTTCAGCCAATGTCATTTAATTCACATTTGGTATTTTCCCAGTTCTCCCACTGTCAAATTGAAAGTGACAGTGGGAGAACATAGCACTGTCACAGTGCGATGTTCAGGAACAGAAAAACTACAGATTACCATCTTCAAGCACTTTTATTTATCCACATGTAAAATGCAGTTGGTGAACTGAGGACCGGGATATCCACACAAACATCCTGAACACCATGTCCAACACACAACCTGTTAGAAAGGTGAAATGGGTGCACAAAGCTGTAGTAATGCTGAGGGAAGTCAGCTGTGTGATCTGGCATCTACAAATCATTTTTCAAGAGGTAGCACAGCTCAGTGATCAAGGCTCTATCCAGGTGGAAATGATGGATGTGCAGAACAACTTTTAAACTCAGCACATTTAAAACATTTCCTGACATCCTCTGTTCACCACGGTTACAGCTGTCTCCTTTGATGAACCTTTGTAAACTTGAATACATTAAGGCAGGATTTATCTTGTTTGCTGAGATAACTTTAAACGTAATTTCCGCGACCCAACAATTTATGACATTCTCAGCATTTTTGGACCTAATTAGTGTGCAGATTTTACTAGAGCCATTGAAATGTTTCTGATGAAGTACAAAGCGTAAAAATGGACTAAAGTTTGCACTTACATGAATACACTAATACTAAGGAGAGTTTTTTTTAAGTCAACTCAAAATCATAGATTTGCATGAGGTCACATTATTTTTTTTAATGTAAGTGCAGGGTTGGGATTACTGCCATGGACATGGTATTAAGGTAGGGGCAATGGCTGGAAGGGGTCCTGTATGATCATATCCACTCATAGGACCTGTGATTATTTTAACCGTTGACTGAAAATACAGTATAGTGCTGAAGTTCACCCTGGTGGTGATAAAACCCATTAATCAGGTTTCGCATTAGAGCGAATCAGTGACGCTTTTGTCTCAAATCCCTCACCCAGGAATTGGCAGAAGCCTCCTAATAAGTCTTCGCTTTCTGAGCAAAAGGCTGGAGACATGTAGGAGAGGTGGGTAACCAAGGTGGTTATTTTATTTTGTACCTCCTGCTGGGTAATTGATGACCTAGATAGTTGATGGTGACAAGTGTATAACTCAATGTTAAAGGAAAACATGGAGAGAGGAGGTAAAATAATCACTCCTCTTTTGTGTACTTGACCGTCTCCAGCTGGTGGTGGATTTGTGCCTAACTTGTGTAAAGTTTGTCTGAATTAGATGGATGTCACACAGCGTAGCCTTAATTTGGGTTTTTATGGATAAAAAAGGTGACCTTGTGATGGAATCTAAGCCAGCTTGTGATAGGTGGAAAATGCCAAAGGTGGTAAAGTTCAATGTTAACTCCAACCAGCATATTATGATAATGTTCCACATTGGAAAAAGGGGATGTTGAAACAGCCAGGAATAGGCTGTTCAGCAGGACTTGAGAAATGTGTTGAACTGATTTCAGTAAAACTCTAATCACACAAAGGCAAGGGACAGTATTTCCCTTCTTTTCTTAAGTATTTTCTGATTTCTGTTTTTAATTAATATTGACAATAGAAAATGTTGAACTTTTTGGTAGCATTTGTTGACTGACCTGCTTTTTTCCATCTGCTGAAATAGGTTTCTTTTTCTTTCAGTCGTGTTGATTTACTGGTGTATTGTGGACAGAGTATAGAAGCTTGACCTTGAACTAAAACAGGATGTCCTGTTTTTTTTTGTTTTTTTTGCTGTGGCTTTGCTTTCGTTGAGACTGTACCAAGATTTGACTGAGTTATGAAAGGCACAACTAAAATATCTTCAGGTGTTTTATTTATATGCAATTGTTTGAATGTAGACTGTGGGGAAACACAAGAAACTACCAATTTGGTACTGAACCTTTCACTTTTGAGTTTAAACTGAAAGCCCCACAAACATTGTACTTTTTTTTAGAATCTCAGAGGGAGCATTTAGAGAAAGCAGAACAAATAGAAACACTGATCCCCTAATGGATACATATGGTACATTCTGGATTTCCCATTCTGCAAATATATATGGAATCCCAGTCCTACTTCTGGTTTGTTAGGTAGACCAGGAAGCTCTTCACTGAACTAATAACATAAAACAGATGTTTGGTGTTGTACCTCTAGATTATTTCAGTAAATGACCTTGAAGTTAAACTGTGTCTATCATCCGATTCAGGGAATTTGGGATAGTAGTGCAATAACAGTTTTAGGCAATCTGAACACAGGATAAGAGCTGTGTGCAAACTGCTCATTACAAGGTACTGTGACAAACCCTTTTGGATTCTTTCCCATCATCAATGCTCTGTCTAATAAAGGCATACGTTGCTCAAAATCTCATTTTTCATCTCATTAGTTCTGTATACTTAATATGCTACACACATCCAAAACACTAATGGTAATAAAGTCAAGGAGATTTTGATTTAGATTTTATATTTTTATTGGATTTCATTCTAATCTTATTTTCTCAATCTAATTTTTATGTCATTATTTCTAATAAATGTTGGAGGTTACCTCCAACATCCGTCTCTCTACTTTTCAACTGGACCCTAAAACTATCTTTAGTTATAAAAAATGGAAACAGCATCATTAATCATTTATATTGTGTGAATGGGTGAATAGTTGATTCTGAATGGCTGCGAAATGTCCATTAATTCATGCTAATAGACGCCTAGTAAGTAGTTGCAGTGAACTGTTTAATCACTTTGAAATTAATGGGCTGGCTGTGGACTCCTTGACATTAGAAATAAATTACATGAAAAAAAACCTTGAGTGTAGTCTTCTGGATATGATAGTCAGCACAAGTCAGCCTACAAGCTGCAAGCAACCTACGCTGAACTATCAGATACTGTCACCACATAAGCATCTTATCAAACATTTCTTATTTTTTATATTCAGTGCGTACACTACTTCATGATTTGGCAAGTAGTTCACATGATAGACATAGACAAGACAAAGAGCTTTATTTGTCATTATACAGGGATGGTACATTGAGATTGAAAGGCCAGATGTAAAGTTGGTCTAGAGCTGCTGCACCCTGGGTGCGCCGCCACTACGGGCCAACATGACCTAATATTCCTTAAATGCATGTTTTTCCTGATAATGGGGGGAAACCGGAGAACCCGGAGAAAACCCATTCAGACACGGAGAGAACATGCAAACTCTTCACAGAAAGGCAATGTTGGAAATGATGGGGTTTGAACCCCTGACCTTCTTGCTGTGAGGCAGCAGTGCTAACCACTACTCCACCATGCCGCCGCATGATCTATCATTCGTTGATGAAAACCTTGATAATTATTGAGGATGATGACATGGATGGTTAGTTTTATTGGTAAACATAGTTAAATTTGAATATTGCTGTCAGACTGTTGGCTTTCAAGCTACTGCACTTGGGAGAGAAAAAAAAAATGGTTTTGATTGACATTAGCTAGGCAGCAAACATAAAGCGTCACTCTAACATTTGGTTTGAATGCTCAGCCCAACAAGCTTACAACTGAGTGGGTGACAAAAAAACCCACAACATTCACCTTCAGCCTACAGTGTGTAGCCAATGCTCTTATGAAATTTGAAAAGGAGGGGTTGTTCTGTCACTTTTAGTCAAGGGCTGTCCAAAAAATTGACAGAGCCACCTGGTTCTCCATGTCCATGAACACAAGGTAATAAATGACAAGTCCATTCCTTCATAATGTCTGCGTGGTTGCTTTTTGTTCAAAAAAGGCTACATACTACAAATTGTGAAAGACAACACTGAAGAATTACCAATATGTGAACACAAGGTATGAAGGAAATTATAATGTGCATCATTTTTTTAAGAATCTCATATACTGTATATATATATATATATATATATATATATATATGAGATTCCTAAAAAATGATGCACATCATAATATATATATATATATATATATATATATATATATATATATATATATATATATATATATATATATATATATATATATACATACACACACACATACACAGTATACACACACTGTATATATATGTATATATGTATATATATATATACACTATATATACATATATATATATACATATATACATATATACAGTATATATTATGTGTATACAGTATGTGTGTGTGTATATATATATGTGTGTGTGTGATATACATTTGTATTTATGATGACACCACTTCAATGGAAAACACAAAAATCAATTATGTTAAATGTGTTTGGCAAAAGGTGGAAATGCAACAATATAAATGAAGGAAGGAGGATTCACATTTAGTGGCTGAAGAAACTCTAATTCTTAATCTCAGTGCAGTAACCTATGAAAAGAGAGAATCATGTACATCTCAAAATCATCCTCATATTCATATAAAGACATAGAGAAGAAAGATTGCTGCTGAGTTGCTGTCAAACTACATCTGACTGATGTTAATGCCTACTCAAACACAGACATTCTGTTTGATCCATGCTCTTGCCCTGTGTTGCAGTTTAATTTTGTGGGCAAACTCCTCGGGCCACGAGGGAACTCGCTAAAGAGACTACAGGAGGACACTCTCACAAAGATGTCAATACTTGGAAAAGGATCCATGAGAGACAAAGAAAAGGTAACACTCAAATTAAAAATAAATGTTTGTAGATAGTCTGAAAACCATTTGTAGAACTTTTTCATATGAGGACACAGAGCAGCCTTTTTTTGCATATTTTTTTTATTTTCACAGTGACTGCACCTCTATATTAAAATATATATGCTTCAATTTAAATTAGATGTGAACACATAACCTCAATAACTCATACATCTTTTGAGTGACAGAGAGTACGCCACATGGACTCTATACAGTTTTGAAAAACAGCTTCATCTTGAAAACAAATTTCAAAAGTTTATGTAAATGAATGATCTTGGGGATCATCAAATAAGGTTGACATCTCAAAACTGAAATCTTATAAACAAAACACACACTAGGTACACACACGACAGCACTCTGTATCTATCTCTTGTTATCATCTAAACCGTCACAGGACTGGAGATATACAGATATACTACTAATGATTGGGACATTAATGGAAACTAACTGGATTTTTTTCGCAAGAAAAGGCTCAACTTTATATTTCAGACAAAATCCAGTTAAATAACTTTAATCATCCATTTTCATATGGGTGGATAAAAAGGGGATTTAAATGGCTTAAATAGTAGCTCTTAAGCATCTGAATTGATTGCACACTGAACTGGTCAACAGGGAATAAATCGACTTAATTTGGCTTGACTGTGTCTCTCTGTCTATTTGTCAAGGCTGATTTGTTAGTGATGATGATCCTCACCATCATACAACACATTATTTGTGATTACTGTGATCAATAGACTTTGATGGTCAACTGCAACCGGAAAAGAATCTGTCATGAAGATGTGCTGACCTCAGCAGCCTTTACCTGTCTGCACAAACCAATCACAGGATTTATGAGTGACAACTATTTGTCGTGGAGCTCCAGGTAGCTTTCTCTTTTTCAAGGGAGGAAGAGTGGTCCACCCTTGCCATAAAACTACATAATCTTAAACTGGTGGTTGACTTGTTGTTTTCTACTGCACAGCATGTGATATTCTTTGTCTAAATTAGGAAGCTGGAGCACTGCAGAGCAAAAGAGAGATCTACCATTAGGTCTCTTCAAGTCAATGGCAAACAAGGCTTTTATACATTCTCACTGTAAAGAACATGCTTTCAAATTTTATCATCTGTTTTTTTTGTCCTAGCTGACAAGAAGATTATACATATATACAGTATACTGTAGTGGAAATAAAATTCTAGTCTGGCTACTCAGAAAGTAAAGCACAGCAGATGTTTTTGAAGATGAAACAGTACTTTTTTTTTTTTTAAGCTCTAACATGAGGCAGGCGCTCAGATTGCTACTGCAGGACGTTGATCTTGTGTTGACAACAATGGAACTGCAGAAAGGTTGAAAGGCACCGAGCTGTCGAAGTCAGTGTCCTCACTGGTTATGGCACCGCGGCTGTCCTGCGCTGTCAGAGTAGGATGATGTAAAGGCATCTGTGTTCCTCGCCCCATTCTCATTAGCGACGTGATTAACTCATCCATTTTCTTCCCTGGGACTTGTACTCCCTCTTTAATTTTACTAACAATCAAAACAATCACACTGGCTTTGTTTCACTTTTGAGGAAGTCCTGTGTTTGTTTTAATTGCAAGCTGTTGGTAGAAATACTTTTATTGTTTGTAAGATTGGCTGAGAGCTGTCATACACTAGAAAATTAACCTAGCAGTATGTGCTTCCAAATAAATTATACACTATCATCTTATGATTTTAGGATAATTAAAATCACATTACTAAGAATATAAATTACAGAAGATAAGGTTCAGAATGACAGTGCTTGGAGCAAACAATTCATTGTTCTCCCCATCTTACAGGCTGTTGACATTGTTATACAGTGTGAATGAATGCTGATTGTACAGTAGCTGCTTAATTTGTGGTTGTTGATTTGCCTTTTTTGTGTTGTTTTGTTCCATTGCTGTGTTAATACTCTGTATATATCTTGGGATTTTGCTGGTGATGTTGAGTAGATTTGCCAGCGTAAAATATAGGATGTGTGGATATAATATAGTAGTCTGTGCAATACAAATTTAATTAATTCCGTGACTGAGCTTGTAAGTCAAATAGCTCATAACTCAAACAAATTGTTCCCATTTGAAATTACTAAAACTATTTTAATGCATTCCAGCCTTGTAGAAAAGCCCCAAACACCCTAAATTATGAAAAAAACAAACATATTTTTAATAACCAATACACACGCTTACTCTTCTTGTGAATAATTAATTGTATGTAAGTTATGTAAACCATGATAATATATGAAAAGAAATGCAAAAGTCATGAGCACACACAAGCTATGAGTTTATTCTGCAGACAACAAGTCAGAAAGATCGAGATCCGGTCTCACCTGATGATGTATCCATCCGTCAACACATGGGAAAGGACAGATTGAGGTCTCAGCTGATTTTGTTCCTGTCCATCGATGGGTTCAATTGTATGTTGAACAAAAAGATGGACTGAGTGATGACTTGTATCTAAAAAAAAATTGGATGTTGTGTTGCTCCTATGTCAAGGTATTACTGTATTTCCTTTGTGCATTTTGTGTTATTTTCTTACAAGAACATCATGTGAGGGCTGCAATAATAGATTTGTCCGATGTTCACGTAAGTGTCAACATTATTGACGACAATGGAGCAGATCAATGCAGTGCTAGCTGTAATCATTGTAGACCTCTGTTGATAGATGGTAATTGAAATGAAATCAAAAGCACATTAGCAAATCCACCAGGGACTAGTAAAAACAGGTGTTTCACAAATACTTAAAATTATAAGTCAACAACAACAACAAAAAAACAAGGAAATCAGAGACCGCAAGATCCCGCGATACCCCTGAATTCAAAATTTTACCCTGACCTACACATTTTTGTGCCTCTGGCTTCCTGAAGCCAGAGGCACAAAATCTCATCAGGTTTGTTTCGTCTTTCTATCTTATCCGCTTCCTGAGTTATGTGCAAAAAAATGTGCAAAAGTTGAAATTTTACCTCGACCTAGTTTTCTCAAGGTCAAGGTCATCATCTCATTTTTCGTTCCTTTTGCTGCCCGAGTAATGTGCTTTTTGTTTCATCTTTCTAACTGCAACGGTTGTGAAGATATTTGTTGGACGGACGGACGAACACACAGACACTGACAATTACAATTCATCACCTCTTCGTGGGATGTAATGACCCTTAGAAATGTAAAGCACCTTGTATTTCAACAGATACATTACAAAAAGCGTATAAAAACTAATATTTGGATTTTAGCATGAATCAGCAAACTACTTAGACCACCACTGGGAATGAGCGCTGCACCACTATATGATAATGAAACACAATGTATGCACTCCTGTCCCGGAGCTGCTGACCGTGTCTCTGCATCTCTTCTTATCTCCCCCTGGAATATCCCACTGCTGTTGTCAGCAATGTTTATGTTCCCGACATGATAAACCTCCAAGGTTCTTGGCATAGAGTGAGTGTTAAAACAAATACAGTAACTCGCAATAACAAAGTTTCTGTCGTCATTACAGATATATTTATAAACAAGTATACATCACCCTGAACCATCAGTCGATCATGACCATGGTTATATAATGTAAACCCCTGTCTTCTTCTAGAGTTGCATTTATTGAATATTCAGTAATTTCCAAAAATGGTTGACCACTTGGTAAGCACATTAAGAGCTAGTGGCTGTAATAAACAGCAGCAATTATTATTTAGGGCTGAAAAGTAAAGAACTTATGCACATGGTAAGATTTCACACTGTAAAATGATGTAACTCATTGGTATATCTGCAATAGTTTTCAGACATTTAGCCTCTGTGGCTCAAAGGAAGTTATATGGAGTAAGTCACAGTGGTTGCTCTCGTAGTTGCCATAAATATCAGAGGCCATAAATATCAGTTTATGAAGAAGATATAATAACTGCATCTGGTGTATGTATCAATGAGCTTTCAGTTTTAATATATGTTAGAAGCTAGATGTGGTCCAGCGACTGGTTCCGCCGCAGCGAGCACGGAAGCCCAGGGCGAGGGCCCGGGTGGAGCCGCCGCGGGTGCAGATCTTGGTGATAGTAGCAAATATTCAAACGAGAACTTAACAAACAAACGAGAACAAATAAAGGAACATTCACTTATATATAACACTTATGTATTCTATTATAATTTTTAAAAAAGGACATTGTAGTTCAGTTAAAGGAGGATTACTTCAAACTTTAAATAGTCATAGGATTGTCTTATAAAGCTAGATGTCGATGATGCATTTAATGTTATGTCTCACCTGTTATTCTGATTGAATATTTTTCACTGTCCTTAATTGTATTTGACAGGAAATGTTGCAGCTCTATATTATTTTTTACTTCTGAGATTTGTCATTGTTGCCTTCTGGTATCGGCACATTTTAAAAAGCCCTTTTACATAGAAAAAAATCATCAACAAGAAGAAGGTGCCAACAGATATGATGAACAGACAGACTGTAAACTCCAACCTTTAGTTATGAAGCTGGACCGTTAACTGGATTGCCAGTGCTTCTTATCAGTGCTGGGTATGGTTTCCCCACAGATGAAAGCTGCTATGATGTCCACAATATTGTATGCTAATGATGTGTTACACATAAGGACTGTTATCATGCCAAATGAGGTTTATAAAATGGACATTTTTACTTGTGAAATTGACTATATTGATAGAAAGATGAAGTAAAACACGAATACTCTGAAAGAAGATGTCCACAGATGACACAAGTCACCATTATTTTGCATGACTTAAAAATAGTTGCAGCACAAGATAATGATTACTTTTCATGCCGCTTTACATGCAAATACATAAAGGAGCACATTAAAGGGAACGAGATGGACAGATCTGAAAGCAGTCGTTTCTTTCAAACACCATGCTTAGGCTCCCTGCTCATCACCAGCATCCAGTAGGACTGGCGTTCTGTGAAAAGGAGCCCTCTGCTCGTAAGGCACAGATTTATGAGGAAAATTAACATATCATTAACATACCACAGGCACTCTTAAAAGAAGGTTATTTATAATTAGGTGACATCAGAGACATTGACTTGCCTGATACTGGAGAGAGAGAAGGAAAAGTGGAAGTTACTGCCTTTGGAATTGCCCCGGCAAAGACTTTTTTTCTTTTTTTTAAGAAGAAACTGGGACGCCAAACCTGTTGTTTCCTTTGTGTAATGTAGAGGGAGACATTTGGGGTTTTTGCTGTCCTATTTCTTGCCATCAATAACATTATGCTGGCCTGTTTCTGTCGGGCCTGAATGGCCCATGTAGCCCCCTGTTGTTTACAGTTTGTGTAGACAGAGGTGGAGAGAATCGACTGGATTCTGCTCCACTTTTAAGGGTTCGAGTGACAAAATAACAAATGTAGCACTTTCTTTTATGCCTGCACATCTGCCTAAATCTCCTGAAAGATATAATCTGCAGCAATGTACACATTGGCATAATCTTTAGTAGCAACAGGTGATTGATGAAATTCAGAACCACTGAAAAACTTACGGTTTTTAATACAATTCATGAAAATGAGGTTCTTATGACAAAAGTAAAGTAAATTAACAGACCTTATTGGCAGTGTACTTAACAACTGAGTTAATCATCATATTACAGCGGATATCACATGCCATTTTCAAGCTGTTGATCTAACTCTACCATGCTAATGAATGTTTATACTTATATTAAATGTAATTTAATGTATTAAGGGTCGTATTACAATAGTATATGGAAGTAAACAATTTCTCAAATCCACAATCGTGTTTAGCTGACTGTTTCTGTGGATTCACATCTCTCCCCTGAAAATACTTGTTCAGTAAGGATAGTCTGTATGGCTTTTGCGTTGTATAAAAGAAAGTGCGTATTTTTAGATTTTAGATCTTTAAAGATTTGCCTTTTGCTGTTTAATTAAAAAGACACACACCGCCAAATGTGTGACAGTTAATGGACTCTCCAAATAGATTATCTGAAGACTATTTTTACCATCCTGTGATCTACCAAATGACCCTTTACCTTCATTTATTGACACACTACTCAACTCTATATTGACTGAGACAAACAAACAAGTATTTCCCTTCCATAGCTGATGCATATACTGTATTTCACAATGTAGGTAACATAAAATACATCAAAAAGAGCAATAGTGATAAAGCACCAAAGTTAATATGCTTTTTCTGCTGTTTAGTTGTGATGAGTCTTCTGTGTTAGGAGAAAAATGAGTCAGGTTAAGCTGATAGCTGGCAATAGAAAAAATCGTAATGATGATCTGTTCATAAGAACCTGCATGAATATGGCCTACCTTTCTTAAAATTTTGTTTTAACTTGTTTCAGTAAACCTTGCCATGATATATAAAATAAAATGACTTTCCGTGCTGTGACAGCAAACCCATTCACATTACTGTGCTCACTGAGGCTTGGATATTTGCGTTTAATCAGGAAGAAGAGCTACGGCAGAGTGGCGAAGCAAAATATCATCACCTGAACGAAGATCTTCATGTCCTCATTGAGGTGTTCGCCCCGCCTGCTGAAGCCTACGCCAGAATGGGTCACGCTCTGGAGGAGATCAAGAAGTTTCTGATACCGGTATGTTCTCCTCCTTGTACACTCACAGCCTCACACACTCTAGCTCTCCTTTATCTCCTTCTGAATCTCCTCTTGGCTGCTCTTTGGCCCCGGCCAGCTCATTTTAAGCTGTCCAATGTGAAGAGAATGAGCACAGACAAACCTCTCCTTCACTTACACCCTTTGTCTGCGTCTTGTACGATTCTGTCAGGGCCACCACGGTGTGTGAAAAACAGCTGTGTGATTCGTGGTGGGAAGTCCTGAGTAAAACATGACTAAAAGAGTATCACTGAAAATTCTGCATGGACCAAACCCTCTTTGGCAGCAGCACAGTGCTTATTTACATTTCCTTACTTCATTATAGATGATCTTTCTGATGCTTGCAGCTGTCACGATTTACATATCACCATTAATTATCAGCAGACCCTTTTTCTCCACTTTTGCCATTAAATATATTTGTTTTGGCACGTAACAATAATATCAATCAATTAAAGACTTATTTCCTTTTTAATTATGTAATTTAAATTAGTGTTAAAAAAAACCCAACTGCTTAAGAAGATAAAAGCAAACGGGTTCCCGAGAATTTATCAGCAGGAGATCTGAAATGTTTTGCAGCCTCAGGAACAGCGGTCACAGCTGTACTGTAAAGTACACTAATTAGATATTCCCGGGGCTGTAGCCCTGGAGATAAAGCACCAAATTTAATACAGTGTAATTGAAAGCGAGTCTATCGCTGTCTGAGTCTGCACGTCTGTGCTTGTGAACGCCATGCCTGTCTGTGTGCAGGATTACAATGATGAGATCAGACAGGCGCAGCTGCAGGAGCTCACGTACCTGAATGGTGGTTCAGAGGATGCCAAGGTGCCATCGGTGAGGGGCAAGTCATCTGTTCGTGGAAGAGGGACGCCTGCTTCAGGTCCTCCCAGGTAATCTGTTTCCTAGTCTGTTTGCACGCAAGTTATGTATACATGCACCTTAGTTCAGCTGGGGGATTTCTTACAGTAATGGAGTTAATGCTGTCCCTTATAATAATACTCTTGCATTCAGTCTTATCTTTTTTCCCAACAAATTGATGTCTGTGTGTGTTAGCCAATGACATTCACTCAGACATACAAACTTTCTACTAACTCAGCCCAGATTTATTACAGTGACAAAATACGCCAAAGGTTCACTTGAGTTTCTTTACCTTGTTCCTATTGTGTCTTTTTTTTTTCTTAGCAGTTAAGATAAGATAGTAGAAGATAGTACAAGACAGCCATTAGAATTAAATTAACAATGACAACAGAGTCTATCAACAATGTGTGTTGGGAGTGATGTGTACTGCAAGTGAAGGTGAGCTGATGCATTCATCTGAAATCTAAGTTTGGACATAAATAAAAGCATGACAATTTTGACTCCCCATATTTACTGTGGCATAGTTAAACTTTATACAAGAGAAAATTTTGTAATGGATAAATTTATAGTTTTAAAGTCATTATAACTGCCTAGATTATTGATACATCAGGAGACAAGCAGATTAAATAGAAAACGAAAAGGAGATTTAATAGTAAACACAGCATATAAACTACTGCAACCTTGGAGGATGGTCATTCACCTCAGAATGTAGTGAGTGGATGCTGAAACCAAGGAAGAAAAAAACAAAGTGCATTTAAATTCAGCAATAGCATTGAAACACAATTTTCCTGAAACACAAGTAAAACATCCTCACTCTCTGATCACTGTTCCATTTTTCTCCATATGTAATTTTGAGTCTGTAGGTAACTTGACTAATAGTGCCGTGCCATGTTTCTTTTCCATTCCAATCTTTTCTGGCCACTCCATCTTGTCTGAGTAATTTTTATACATCTGGTTTTGAAAGTATGTGCTAATTATGCATCCATTTTGGTGCACCTATTGTATTTCCTCATAACTAGAGGTGAAAGAAGGACGTTACAGCATTGCAGAACCTGCGCATAGGAGACTGCATAATGAATATGTAAAGTGTCAAGAATGAGGTCTGCATTCTTTTGTCTTTTAAATTATGCACTAATTTAACAAAATTTGAACTCAAGAGTAATTTTGTTCTGGTGTACTGATATGAAAATATTCCAGGAGAACAAGCCAAATAAAACCATAGATGACAGGGAAAATACTACAAACCAAAGAATTGCTGCGAATATCACTTTTGTGTTATGCTGAACTTCACTTTTAGCTTATTATTTGCAGGCTGTTTTTTTAAAACCACAAAAAAAAACAAAACTGTTGAGTGACTAAGCTGTCAATAAAGCTTAGAAGCTCAGGTCTGAAGGACTCTCTCTTTTTCTTTTCCTCTTTCATTGATTACTATCTCCAAGCTGCACTTCTGCTGCTTCTTTCATATATTTTACTCCTTCTCTATTATCCTGTTCCATGCAGACACATGGGAGCTATTCACTTTAGGATCATTATGTTGCATGGTTTTATGGTATTTTTTATTTAAATCTTAAAAAGTAAGTCTCAAACTCAGATTACGTGGGAGTCTCTGACAACATTGTTCTCTGATAGAGGGGCTACAGTAACACTTACCTTTTATATTTCAACTACATTGTTTCTGAATATGGGCCCCTCATCTTTCTCTCTCCTTAAATGTGCAGCTATGTCATCCTACTTTTTTAGTAAAGTTGCATATTGTTGTGTTGTTTTAATTGAATTACATGCTTTGTTGTTGTATGCTCAAGTAGGTAATCTGAATCTATCACACCACTAGTACAAGTAATTCCAGCATGTAAATACTTATTAATAATCTAATTTTTAAAAGTTTTAACAGGATCAAGCAGGGTTTTTTAAATGTAAATATTTCTTCTTTAGAAATAAGTCACATTGATTACAGTTTGTGTTGATTGTGATGGTATGCTAATCGGTGGACTGCACTACAGTAATTTGGCATCATCTTATTAATATTTATTTGTGTGTCCTCCCCATGTCTGCCTGAGTTCTCTGAGTTTTCTGGCTTCCTCCCACCTCAACACACATGTAATTTAAGTGAATTGGTCTTCAACCAAATTTTCCATAGTTGTGAGTGTGTGTATGTGTTTGTTTGTCCTTTGTGTGGCCCGAAGATGAGCTGGCTCTCATGTGGGGTGTACCCTGCTCCAGCAGACTCATCTCCTGCAAGGCGGATAAGTGGATAATTGCGATTATCTCATCTACAAAAAAGTTCAGTAGATATGATGTGTTTATAGTTGTTTTCTTTTTTTATTTTCTGACACTGCAACACAATTGGTTATCAACATTTGACCATTCGACCTTGAAGAAAACAAACAAATCAAATTTAGTTTTTATCATCAGTGCTTGATGTTACTAGTGACTTCTGATTAAAATGCTTTCAGGAGACATTTTAAAATTACATAAGGAGCATTTTGGGTAAAAGGGGGTCTCTCTGCTGTTCTTTTGAGCCACACTCTGAGCTGTGTACATTTGGTAAATCTAAGTGCTTCCTAAATACTGTCTAGAAGTACACAGTGATACAGTGTCCAGTGTCGTTAAACATTAGCCAAGCAAAGCCAAATTTGCATAAAGCCTTTATGTGCAAATTAGCTCCAGTAGGTCCTTGCCTTCATTCTATCCCTGTGAACCCACACTAAATCAAGCTCCGCTGAGACCTCGCACGACTTCAAGTAAAAATACTCTTGGCCATTAGAAGAGTGTTAGAGTTTTCTATGCCAGTGATGTACTTTAGAAGAAGTAAAACAAAAAAACCCCTAAACAAAACAAAAAAACAAACAGTGTGGTATTGTTTGTCTTTTGTGTTTAGAAAAGAAAGCATACATCTTTCATCTGATTTTGAGAAAAAACAAGGTCACAGAGAAGGACTTACGTATCCCTCAGTCAGCTACATATTTGGCTGTTTGTTAAATTGTAAAGCATTTAGAGTTTGTCATGTCTAATTTCAGTTTGCTAACACAGACTTAAAAATGTGAAGTACAGTTTTCCGTACCAATACCATGTACGGTTTATTAGTGGCTTTCAAATATGGATGTTGGAGGAGAAAATGAGCACCCATCTCTTTTTTTATCCTACTTTAGGGTGATCAAATATATGTGATTATATGTGTGTGTCTGTGTGTGTGTGTGTTACATAAACATCATCATCAAACATCATGTGGTTTTCTTTTAGTCAGAAGACTAGAGGAAGTTTTTCTTCACTCTGCCCCAGATCTGAAAAGTTTGACCATGCTGCACAGTTGAAATGGGATACATTGAAAGAAAATGACCTGGCGAGCACCCTTTGTGGGTTTTTCACTGCTTCTTCAAATCTGCTCTTAGAAGAAAGCTCAGTCGTTCTAAAAAGCTCAAACAAGATGTTACACAACCTCAAGGTCAGACTTCCTTTGATTTCCTACAGAGGATTTTGACTTTTTTTCCATCATGATTATACTACAGTTTTGACTCTTTAGTCTGCACTAATTCACGTTGTTACCTGGAGATCAGCCTCTTTCAGTGACTATATACTTATTTATCTAAATATTTGTCCAAACCTTTATTTAGAAATTGCATATTTGTGATTAACAAATGCTCAACGGAACAGCCATCACATACCAGTCAGATGCATCAGCATCTTCATTGTTCTTACACAGCAATGCTGCTGTGTTTTATGTAATGGATGGGACTCATTTTTCACATGTGAACGAACTTGCTGTTTTGCTGTCTCCACCTACTACAGTATACCCATAACCTGCTGCTGCAAGTTACCACAGTTTCACCAAGCCATTCTATTCAATTATGGAAATCATCAAGCAGAGTGGAAGTAAAGAAGGCAGCATGACTCCTAACATAATAAAGTAATATGCTTATCATGTAATTCACAAAAAGAGTGGTCATTTCATAGAAATGATGTGTAATCCTAGACTTTGAGATCAAAGTCTGTATGTTAGTTGATCTCATCTTGAAGGATGAAACAGGTTTATGTTCATTGTTGAGACATACATGAAATGTATTCATTGTAAAGCTTGATGCTTGTGTCTTTTGTCAGGAGTCGAGGAGGAGTACCTCCCTTGCATGCAGCCGTACCCCGTGGAGCAGCACCTAGAGGAGCTCCGCCCAGCAGAGCTCCATCTTCCAGAGGGAGAGGGGTTCAAAGAGCCAGAGGTGCCCCCCCAACTGCCGGATATCGGCCAGCTCCTCCCATTGTTCAGGACACATATGGCGAATACGTGAGTAAATTAAAGTTCTGTGCTAGAAAAGTGCAAGACCAAATTGCATCTGATATAATTGTTTTTGTAATTGTCATTGGGCTGAATGAAGAATTTGAACTTTTTTTTGCTTTTCATTAAATGTTTGATCAAGCATTTGCTCATGTCAGCTCCCGATGTTTTCATCTTTAAAGAATTGAGAATGAGAATTTATTGCTTTGTTTAATATCACAAATAAATATGTTGTGTGCCCCACCACAGGCTAATACAAAAATGAATTCAGACAATTATTATAGTTACAGTCTTAACATACTTGTCTGTCTCCATTGGGACATAATTAAATAACCAAAATTAAGGTACGATTACATTTTTATTACTTATAGATCCAGTATAGACTGAGCTCCAATAATCCCTAAAATCTACGGGGCATTGCCTTCAATACATCTCAACAGCATCTGTCTGTTAGATTCTGCCTGCCAAGAAAACTCAACACCTTCTCATTACAGCATAAGCATTGTTTTCTGCATAACTGTGCTGGAATGATCAGGGTTAAGTCTTTTGATGTAAGAAAGACACTGAAGACACTTTCATTTTCCTGATGGTTTGATGAGTAGAGCCATACACATTGAAAATATCCGTGAGTTTAATACGACTGTATTAAAACATTCTGGAATAGTCAATATGTGTAATTTTGAGAATGATTACAAAGACCTGAAAGGAACAGGTACATTCTGTTACTCTAAAGTTAGTTAGTTTGGCCCCACTCTCAAACTTTCAGCAAGTGTGGCAAGAGGTTTGGCTGTGGCACACAGCTCATATGCTTTCCTTTTGAGGTTTTTCATTGGCAACCAAAAAGAAGAACTTCTGCACTTCATCATTTGACCACAGCATGAGTTTCCCTGCTGTCATTTATTCAAAAAACTGGGTCAAAAACATAAAAAGAGATTAAGGCTGCTATTTACAGATGTGCTGAATGTCGATGCTGTGAACTGTACATGATAACTCTCGTACCATGTTATGGTATTTATACTACATTTTTAAATTTTGTTACATTTGCTTGTGATCTTTGCTCAAGAAATTATAGAAAATTAATTGGTACTCTCTATAACCTTCAAAAACGGAAAACCAAAAAGACTTCCAAACAACTAGAGTTCAGTTGCGTCATACAGTAAATATGGCTTTAGAAGACTGCTCTCTCAAGGATCAAAACTATGTATCACACACATATCACACAACTTAGGATCACATAACCAAACAGTGTGCATGACTGCATACCACTGTATGTTCAAAAATGCATATTTCTACTTGAGCAGTGAACAGACCCTTTTGAAGAGTGTGTTGCAGCACCAAGAGTAGGTAGTATCTGCTTAAGAAGCAGATACTACATCCAATAAGTTTCCAAGACAGGGCAGAATGAAGCATGCGGCACTTAATAATCCACACTACTAATTGACACTACTATGTTTTTGCCTTACTTTAGAGTAGGAGTTTGTGTATTTGTTATTGTGGCCATTAGAGTGATTTTACTCTTGTAGCATACCTGCAGAGTCTTTTGGGAGTCTGACTGGAGCTATCATTAGGTTCCAGAAATGGATATATTAGGCTTAGAGTCAAATTCTTTATTCATATGCCGAGAGAGAATCCTGCTGCACTGTCAAAGCAGGTCCCTCAGGGACTCAAGAGTCAACATTGCATATTTAGCAGACTGAAGGAGAGAGGTGGTGGCCCACGTTGGAAAATTGCCCCAGCAGCCCATACCTAACCACATGTGACAGGTTTATTCAGAGGTTGCAATTCAAATGTGTGGAGGTCATAGAGAATGACTCCTCAACCAGCTGTTTCCCATCATTGCCACTGTTGTAAACTGCATCCCCCATCACTCGCACCTGTGGTGAAAAAAAACACCCGAAACATCTGTTGGATGATAAATCCAACTACATCACTGCAAATTAGAGGCTGAATGAATTTGACTCTGTATTATCTGAATGCATCACGATAACAGGACAAGTGTTCTCGGTTGGGTGCTGACAAATAGACTTGTATTCATCAATAAAATGAAAAAGGCACATTTCATGTTCACATTTGTTGCTGTCATTTATCACTGCTTAATGATCGCTCATACTCATGTTCTCATTATTCTCGTTCTCCGGTGCTGCATTGTCACAGGCAATTTTTTTTTTTCTCTATTTGAGACAAATTGCACCAGACCTTGTTCACCTCGTGGCCATATTGTCCCAAAGACACATTGTTGAACAGCATCTTCAGTGTCTGGATAGTTTGGCTTTTTTGTGTCTATATTAAATTACTTTGACTCTGATTATTGCAAACAAAATCACAAAATGATGTTACTCTGTGGTTCAGTTTTGCTAACCCAATCAGTCTTGAATAGTTACAATGTCTGCTGCCAAATTTCATTTCATGCAATTCATTACTTGGCATTGAAATATGTCTTACCGGCTGCTAATTCGGGAAAAATGAAACCTGCTATAATTCTCACTGAAGAAATAAGGCTGTATATAAAATCTTTTGTGCAGTTTAAACTGAGCTAATGTGAAATCCCTTAGTGCTAATCAAGTGGAGGAAATTCACATTCTTGCTAATTCTAGTCACATGTAAATACAGTATTGTACAACCGTGTTTAGTTGTAACCATACCGAACTTTAGTTACTTTAGGTGAGAAGGCCAACAAATGTGCAATATATTGGGGATGGTATTGTTTTTGTTCAATCCCCAGATATAATAATCCATTGTGAGGATTATGGGTCTTTGCTGGCAGTGGTGGCATTAAAAAATACACATTCCCCTCAGGCTGTACTCCACATGTCTGCCACTGTTGATCTATTGTCTGTAATTTCCACTACTATTTAGACATGTCAATCATTCCATATTGGCTGTGCTGCTATGATTATTTTCTGTTACAGTAACTCCCTTTGGTTATTTTCATTAGCCATCTGATCAGTGTGGATTTACAAATGTTTACTGATGTGTCTACTATAGAAATATTTATTATAAGTTTGATAAATTGTACATTCATAGAAATAAAGTCCCACCAAAATTGTCATTTGTGTGATGGATTGTAATGAAATTTCATGCATTATTCTTGTGAAGACTACCAATCCTCTCAACTTTGGTGACTCTTCATGTTGCGCCCCCAAAGGTCGAAGAAAACTACAGAATTTCCTTTTCAATAACTTTTGTGGCCATTTATATTTGTGAGTCATCTGAATTTAGAATCACGTCATTGTGCGCACGACTCAGTATGTTTCAGCAGAAAGACTCACCAGTGTGGCAGATAGCCTTCAAGACATACTTTTTAACTTTGGACCCTGCTGATGCTTTTAAGAGAGCAGGTGAAGTATCGCACTCACTGCGTCTTTCCTGCATCGGAATAAATACTAAATGTCTTCTTGATGGTGATCTGCCCAACCTCAGCCCACCCAAGGAGACCTTACATACAAGTAGGTTCTAGGTCTGTGACTTTCCCTTATAATATTTGACATATGAGAAAAAGATGTGGAGACAAATATGTGCTAAAGTAAAATAATGGAAAGGAAGGTATTATCATTGTGTAACACAGAGTAGTTATATTTCAACTTGATGCATGGGACAGCTATTTGACATCATAAATCTGATACGCTCAGAATGATTTCTATTTCTGCAGAATAAAACTTTCAGCAAATTGCAGCCTTTTCAGAATTCTGAAATATTCTGTTATGAAAAGTTAAATAAATGACTAATTCAAGACAGAGATAGATGACCTGTTTTGGTCTAAAAGGCTTTTGTGTGTGTGTGTGTGTGTGTGTGTGTGTGTGTGTGTGTGTGTGTGTGTGTGTGTGTGTGTGTATATTGCCAACATCATAGCGTGTTATTTTCCTTTTATTGTCTAGAAGTTAATAGCAGTATGTGGCACAGCTGTGTAAAGGCGCGGCAGTTTTCTTTGAACAGATGGCAGTGGGTTGAAAGTCATCTGCGCAGAAACAGGCTTTTTGTTTTCTTTCGATTTGCTTAATTTCTTTCTTTGTTGTTTGTATTTGTGAGACCTTGGGGTTTCAGGAGAGGACATGCGACATGTGCTGTTCTCAACAAAGTTCGTAATGTGACAATAATGTGTTCCTGAAATCATTTGGATTTAGTGCAGTGTGCAATGAACAAATCCAGCATTTGAAAACCCTGCTGTGGGTGTCAGTGGCATTCTATCTGTTATAGTGTTATTGTAGAGCACAGTGGAGCGGCTGTGATACTGCTGTTCAGTGGCCTCAGAGGCCAGTCCTTATCTTTTAACAACACGCCTCTCAGCCATCCACTGGCATACAAATGAAAGACTCACTTAGAGACTGCTCTCGCTCTCCTGTCTGTCTCTATTCCCCAACATCTCACTGTCACACTAATCCGGTTTGGTGTTAGAAACTGTCTCTATATAAATTGTTGTGCTATTGTAATGTCTAAGATATTTTAGTAAATGGTGTTTTTATTCAAACACATCAGATGCTGTAATTATATAATAGCTTGAAGCACAGTATCATCATGCCTGTATTCAATTTTAAAGCAGTTCTTCCATGTGTCAGATGCCAAAGAATAGAATCGATTTAAACAGCTGAGTATACTTTATAAACCAAGCATGTTTCTCCTCTCAGTCTGCTTGTAACTCAATTATAGAGTATCTACTCTAATAAATGGCAATATCATGCCATTGTTAAAGTTTAATATGGTCTTTAATACAAGCACTGCTGTCCAATGGAAGTGGACAGCCCTTGTATAGAGTCACAATCAAGAAAAGTGGAGAACTCAGTTCACAATAATGGTTCATAGCTCGTGCTGAAAGCTAATCAGGGTGTCTAAAACCTGCTCTGCTAAAACTTTAAAGGTCTGCATAAAGTAGTGAACAGAAATAATAGGAATGTAGGGAGTGAAGAGTTCAAATAAAACGGTGTTGTTCAGAGATGGCTTCCTACGTATTCAGCAGATACAAGGATGTCTTGAATTATATTTCTGTTTTTGCTTTCTATTGATCATGTGCCTGTAAAAATAGTCATACTGGTTGTGTCACCCAAAGAAATGTTTTTCAGACTTGCCAAGATAGCTTGCTTCACTTGCTGTCTAGAAATCTGGATTGGTCCCCAAAAATGTAATGATGAGATTGCAAGATTTCTGGATGACATTTCGCACATTTAGATTTTGTTTGTTTACTACATTCTTAGCACTGATTTTCGTGGAATCAGTTTCCAACCATACATCAATCCGACTCAATTGTTATCGTACTGCCAGTTGTTATGTTTCACCGCCTTTCACAGCATCAGATAATGAAACCAACATTTTCAGAAAAAGAGATGTAAACATAAATCAGCATTATAAGCACCACCGAATTACTGCAAGAAGCAGTCAGGATTATGTGGCTTCATTTTTGGTAACACAATTTTATATAGTTAATAGGCTTGACAATTGCATCTTGAATACCAAAGATATGATAAGATAAGAAAAATGAGATATTTACTTTATTCATCCCAAATTGGGAAATTATGATTTTACTGCAGTCTATTACAGCAAAGCACACAGCATACCCATCATAAATAATAAATATGGGTGAGAAATGGACAGGAATATAAGGAATTTAATAAAGAATATCTAAATAATAAAGATTACACACAATATGACATGAATTTTGAGTATTTTACCGCCATGATTTTAGGCATGTGTATGGACTGGATGTGAAAACTTGTTTGAGGTGCCATGTGTGGTGCTGTTGTTAAACCAAGTCTAGTGTCTCTCTGTCTCACAGTGGTGATCTATCAGAGAGTGTCATGGAGTTTGTTGATTTTGTTTGCGTCACTCTCCAATGCTGCTCCCCCTACAGAACACAGATGTAGAGTCACACGTGTCCTTCTTGGACACTGCAAAGATGTCCATGTTTACTCCCAAATACTTTTCCATTGTGTCCACTGTCTCCACTACTGTGAGGCAATCCTTTTCTCTAGAAGTTAGTCAACATCTCTCTGGTCTTAACCCTTTGGGAAGCAGGTAATTTACCCCACAAACCCATCCCCCAGCTTTTGTAACTCCCCTTCCTGTCTGTTCCTTATACACCCAAGCACCACAGTACCATCTGAGAACTTCTGCAGGTGGCACATCTTAGATCTGTACCTTCACTAAATGTGATGTCAGTGCTACTGGTTGGTAATACTCGAGGCTGGATGGAGTTGAGTTATAGGGGACAGGGACCAGGCAGGAAGCCTTCAACTTCTCCAAGCTCCTCAGACAGATGGCTGGCATGTGTCTTCAGGAACCTGGGCTGATGCTGTTTGATCCCACAGCCTTGCACTGATGGTCTAATTTGAGCTGTCTTCTGTGGGGTGGGTCTACGGGGTTCAATGAGTTGACTGCTGGGGATTGAGTAGGATGGGGAGGGAGCATTGGAGTCTTTGGAGGTGAGTGCATGTGTCTGTGTGTGTGTGTGTGTGGGGGGGGGGGGGGGATTTGTTTGACATGACAGCGGACAAGGAGAGCAGTGAGTTAAACTTGTTGGAGAAACAATTCAACTCGTTTGCTCTCTACTTGCTTCTTGCTGTCTGCCTGCCTTCCTTTTTGCACCTGATCTTTTTCATCTCTGACTTTACGTTGCTCATGTTGTTCAGCAGGAAGTTGTTTTCTTGCTTCAACCTGTGTATATTATATATACATTATATACATTATATGATAATATGAAATACAGTACTGTAATATGTCTGATACAATTCTGAATTTTTTTTTACCATCAATCACATCATCTCTTTTAACAATACTTTCAGATTGAAGATGCTACGATTATGTATCAGGTGTAGTGACAGGTGCCATCGTATACATAAAGCCCTAACTCCACCAAAAGTCCGACAAGCAAGACATGTTTGTTGATAACATTCTCCAGTCCAGTTTTACAGTAATCCACCAATAAGTTTAAAAGTACTTCAAAAATATTCAAAATGTGATTAAAAAAAGATAATGAATCCACATCTTTATCTAGATCCACGTCCAAATGTATCGAGTTCATCTTCTCTCCATGCGCAAGAGGTCAGGGTTTATGAAAATCTCTCAAGTAGTTTTAGATTCATATTAAATTATAGAACATCCCTTGCTGCTTTCGTATAGAGTGATATAATAATGTACATGAAAAAAAATTTAACAAAATTATTTCTTCTGCTGGAAGAAATTAAATTCAGTATGTTAATTTAGAAACAAATGGGTCCCAAATGATGAACTAAAAGTTGTACCACTAATCTGAAATAACTTTGTATGAGTTTATAATCTCAAATGTTTAATGGAACTCATACAGCCCACTCAGCTCGTTATTTTAAGTTGCTCCACCTTTTCAGTTATGTAAGCAAAGCCAACACTCTTATGATTTCCAGTTTTGGCAAGTTCACTTTCATTTTAGTGTATATGCCTGTTAGCCCTTATTTGTCATGATGCCTTTAGTAAATATTTTGAAACCCATGCAGTATGAATAAATGTCTTAATATTTTTTGTGTAATTACCCACTAGAAACTCATATTGGTTGTAAATTGTAAATCGTATGTTGTACATTGTACATTTATTAATATGTATGTATGTATGTATGTATGTTTGATTGAATCTCTCTTCTACTACTCTATCCTACTGCCGTGTATCCTACTCTTCCATTCTCACTGGATACTGCTGCCTCAATCATGAAAATTGCTCCACTGTGTGACGAATAAAGGATTATTTTATCTTATTTTATCTTATAATTAAGGTAACAAAACGTCTTCTCACCCTCTTTTTAAAATGTGTTTGTCATGTATCTGAACTCCAAGTATAGTTTTCTGTACATAAAATTATAATTTGTACATAATCAGTGAGAAGAGATCAGGAAACTTTTGACTCATTGTTTTTACACAAATAAAGCATTCAGTCTGACAGCTACAGCTACCTTCACAATTACAGCTATGGTTTTGCTTTCATCTTGCTTCAGAGATGTTCATCGTTCAATATTTATTACTTTCTTGTTTATCCCAGTCTGAACTGTATATTAGAGACAGCTTTCAATATAGTGAAATGGAATGACTTTTATTTAAAAAAAAAACAGACTAAACAATATATTTCAACTTCAGATCACATGGTTAGAGCATTACAGAAACTTCTCTCAGATTCATTATTTGGATTACCAATTTTGGCTTTAGGTTTTAGTCTGTGTATATTGCAAATTTTTGTTTCTCTTTGTTTGCTTAAGTATATACAGGACATATATATATATACGTAACAGTGTATTGTTATGACAGATTACATTGTTGCTACTTAAAACCTATACATATGAAGAAAATATTTTGTTGCTTAAAAGAAAATAGTACACCAATTTAATGCAATGGAAACATTTAAAACTTACAGGGGTCCTATTATGAAAAACATATACATAGTGGTCCCCCCTAACCCTACCAAATCCCTAGAATCTGGAAAACAAATGCTTCTTGCATCAATAGATGCAGAAAAATTGAAAAATGTACGGCCAAAAAGATCAATTTCATCACAGCATTGTACCTGACACCTGTACGTGATAGATAGAGTAATTGACCTATCCTGAGTCACATTTGATTGTCCACCCGGATAAGGGCATGGTCATCCCTGAGGTGGAGTTCGTTCAGGCTAAGGTAGCAGTGTGAGGAAATGACCTGGCCCAGAGCTACATACTGAAAATTCTCACAAGCTGTTGAAGTCAGCTAGCATTTGGCTAAATAGGTAGCTCTGTCTCAGTCAGGTGCGCACGCGTGTGTGTGTGTGTGTGTGTGTGTGTGTGTGTGTGTGTGTGTGTGTGTGTGTGTGTGTGTGTGTGTGTGTGTGTGTGTGTGTGCGTGTGTCTGTGTGTGTCTGTGTGTGTGTCGAGGTATCTGTCACAGCGAATACACAACCAGTTTCATAACAGATGAGGACACTACTAAAATCAGAACTGTTGTCTGGTTTTTTAAGAATAAAAGCAGCTTTAACTCTTCTAAGTGATCAGTTTGGGGCAAGACATTTCAAATAGAGTGTAGTTGGACATCTAGCAGCTGAATGAAATTAATTTAAAAAAGCATAATATGGGACCTTTACTATAAATTTCTTCATCTTTTTTCACCATTAATGTTGGCATAAGAAGGGCCTTGCTATGACCAGGTATGATCTACTTCGTTAGTAAAATGGCAGCATTGGAAAAGCACCCTTGTGATTGGAAAGTCGCCAACCCAATTCCCCCTGACCAGCAGAGTGAAATGAAAAACTCACCCTCATTACCACCACTGAGCTGGCCTTAAGCAAGACCCTTAACTGGAACTACTCCAGTGGAGCTGCTCAGTGCGAGCAGATCACACTGTGCTTGAACTGGGCTGATTCCAGGTGTGAACGTGAGCATTCTGTTCCTGAAAATGTGTGTATTGCTCTCAGTAAGTGAAATGTCCCTGAAAACAAGATAAAATTAAATAAATCACATTCCATATCCAAAGTAAATTAATAGAATGTTGTGACAGATAATGAGGACATGAGGTTCTTTGACTTGCTCTACATAATTCAGCATCACAATCTAATACATATTCATTACAGGGGGCAGATTTTCCTGTAAGATTAGTCCTAGGAATAAAAGTGATGAATATCCATCAAGCCGATGCTAATTTTTTATTCCTAAAACTACTGCATCTAAATAAAATTTTGCCTCATTAGGTGGCCAGCATTATTGTGGGTACGCACAAACATGATGGACTGTTGACATCCAGTACCTGCTTTTTTTTTTTTTTGATTCGCTATACTTAATGAACTCTTCAGATCATTTAAAACCTGACTGCCGGGGAGTCAACAGGACGTGATCATTCCCAGATTGTATTCACTAAAAGCCCTTTCATCTATTATGTTTGAGGCAGTAACACTGCCTGTAACATCAAGTCAACTTACTGTTAAGCTACTGAAAGAACTTACCAATATTACAGTTATGTTCAATCACAAGCTACTACAAAATCAAGACCTGTCTTCAGTGCCCACACTATTCTCGTGTCTGCTTGTCGGATGAACAGTTTTGTATGAAGAAAAAAAATATGATTAGCTTCACAGTCTTTAGTTGAATGAACAACTAACTCATTAAAAGGGGAGTATCATAATCTTCACGTTAGTCGTTTAATGTTGTATTGAATCAAAATGCGCAACAAAATGAGAAAAAATCACGACTACATTATATACAGTTGTTTACCAAACTAGGTGTCGGAACTGTTGACTTTTCAAAAAACCTGTAGTGGCAGATTTACAAATTTAAGGAAATACTTACATTCCCCCAAAGTGAGTCCTAGACAAAGAGAGGAACTGATCAAGACCTCCAACAAAAACAAAACAAAACAAAAGAACATCTCACATTCATGCTAAAAAACGAGAGACAACACAAATATATTTTGGAAATGACCAAGTGGGATGACCATGAGATGTACAAAGTTGTACCATTACAATATTTTTGCCCAGAAACAGGGAAGTATTACTACTTCTGGGTCTTTTTTCTTTGGAATTGCATATCGTTCTTTGTACGTCTTTTCTGGAGGATTAATGATAACAAGAATCAATTCAAAGGCTGTCGTTTTCTCAAATGCATGTGTCTAATCAGGAATTAGGGCCTTAATAATAAAGTAGATGTGATGAGCATTTGCTCCAAAATCTTGCAGACATTCATTTCAAGCATGCAAATCAGGGGCAGATGGAATTAGCCAAGACGTGCGTAGGGGATGAGAGATGTGTCGCTAGGGGTCGACGCCTTTTGTGGAACATAAGACCCATTTATCCCAAATTGGGGCGGGTGCGGCACTGTTTCACTTTGATGTTCCTCTTTGTGGGGAACTGGTTAGAGTGCTGGGGGTGGGGGAGACAGATTGCTGGAGCACAAACTGATGTTCAAGGCTCATCTTTTGAGGTGGTGATGAAATGTTTTAGCAGTCTTTATATTCCACTGTCAGTCTACACAGAGACAAGGGCATGGATATAGCTTCCACTCCAATGGTGCTGCATATCATCAGCTGTACCAGGAGGAGCAATTCAGTCTATTTGACCTATGTCTTTACTGCTTTTAAGATCTCTGTGCATTGTGTTTATTTGTACCCTGCAAGCAGTTGATGGTTACTGAAAACATTTGGTAAACCTTGTCAGAAATACATTTTATAACAAGTAACCAAGCACACTGCGGCTCTCATCTAACAAGTGTCTTCTCTGCTTTCTTTTTATGTCAGTCCATTTATTGTATTATACCAGTTTTCAGTCAATCAGTCAGCCTATCAATGCATCTCATTTAACTTGTGACATTTTTCTCCTTTATTTAAGGAATATGACGACGGCTATGGAACATCTTATGATGACCAGGTATATGAATCGTATGACAACAACTACAGTAATCAAGGACAAAAGTAAGTCACACCTTTTTTTCTTTTGTTTCATTTTGTTTTTTGTTTCTGTTTTTGGTACTTACACTTGGGCATTGGGTCCTGGTTATTCAGTCGCCATATGCATCACCACAACTCTACATTTAACATAACATGATGGTATATTGTAAAAACACAAATATTTTCATATGGATATGCCATTTGGATATTGCACTGTGCATCAATGGAATTTTAACAATCTTTGTTATGTAATTAGTGTTCAATTTGGAAATCTCTCCTGGAAACACTTCATTACAGAGTCCATCATGACACAGTGAAGAGCCAGTAGAGGAAGCAGTCTGGCATTCTTTCAGGGAGGTGTAAATTGTTTGGGTTGGCTTTGTAATATACTGGACTTTAACGTTAGAGCTTGTATCAATAATCAATAATGAATTTTCACCTCCTCAAATCCGTGTTTCTATGTCAGCAGCATAATGAATGTCATGGAGCAGCAAAAGCTTAGTGTTGTGATTTTATGGACCATGGGTTTATTTTCCTTATTGATCTTTTATCCTGTGGCATGAGGACAAAAAAAGCTCTCAAAATCTCACTAGACAACTGACCAGCACTAACCAGCAGACAAAATTAGCATGTGGACATGGTGGCACTCACAACGCAGCTGCCGAGACAGGTATTTATCAGGAGTATTTGGAGGGACCCCCATCTTTCGCCTGTATGTCAGTTAGGATAGGCTCCAGCAACCCCCATGACCCACAAAAGCGGCAGAAGTGGATAAGAGGATGAATGAATGAATGAAAGAGGGGAAGCTGATTGGGTCATTTTTTTAGAATGTTTAATTTTCAATTTTAAACTTACAAGTCATACAAAATATGAAATAGAAGAACCTGATTCCCCCCAAAACAAAACCTGTGTACATTTTGGAGATAAGATCATGTTTGTGAAAATTAAGGCATTGTCATTGTCCATCCTGTTTCAAAAAAACTTTTTACAAACAGGGTTAGAATATTAGAATAGATGAGATAGCTTTAAGCATTTCTAGTTCTGTTTATAAATTTTATTTTTCAACCAATTTCTGGAAAAACAGTGGTGGCTGATTTGAAATTATTTTTAATTCATTGCTGTTTATTATGTAAAAGACACCTTTGATTCATTATTTTTCTTATCTCACTACAAAATAAACTATTTTTGTGGCATTTTTTTCTTTTTCTTTTTCTTAACAGTGGATCCAGTGCAGCTAAATGTACATTACTGATTTTGTTACATCCAGGGAGCTATCACACCCTGCAAGCCACACAAGGTCAAAAGCATTTGCTGTGGCATGATGGTGTGCCACTTTATTTCATCAACACACAATGTGCTACATTTATGTATACCTGCCTGTGCCACTTCAACAAAGAACAACTGTTGCCACATTTAGTGTGTCAAAAATCCGATTGTATTGGCAGCTGCTGAAAAGAAAGGGAAAAGTAGCCAAGTCCCTTGGCTTATGTGAGCATGGGGGGTCGATGTTTTCTTCTGTTGAGGTGTCGGGATATATGTCACCTAGGCTTGATCCATCTTTTGTGCTACATCTTATTTTTTTCCTTTTTTTTTTTTTTCTTTTTCTGGCCAGCTCACACTCCCACACAAATAAACCCTCTCTAACATTCAGAGGGATGTACCTTGAAGTGTTGCTGGTTTCGTATAGGGATGCTTGCTGGGGATTGGTGGGGTGGGGTGAGGGGGGCCAGGTCCGCATCAGGAATCTGAAGCTATTTCTTTTAAAAGCTGCCTCGTGAATAATAGTGGGAGTGTTTCACTGAAGGTGGGAGCAGAGGCGAAGGGGGTTGGGGACAGCAGAGAAGAAAAATGAAGTACATCATATCCACGCTTGAGGCTGGGTCTGCTCAAAGAGATTTTCATGTATTTAATCTGTTGGATATAAAGCAACTAACAGAGCATAGACATCGAAGTCTGTGCCTCCAGAGAAGAGCTGATTCACTTTTTGTCTTATTTATGTGTCCTCTGTCTTAAATTTGGTTGAGCATTGACCGTTACTGCAGGTCAGCATTGTCCATGCATACAGCATAAGCTTGTGGGATTGATTTGATTTGTGCACGAAGGTAAAGGATATTATGAGCAGTGTTTTTTTTTTTTTTGTTCTTGCAAGCAGTTCATAAGGATGGATGATCATACTTATTAGCATACCACATTGTCATTCCATCAAAAAAACAAACTACTTTTTTTACAGGCTAAAAAAATTAGATATGTAACCTTTCATAATTGCATTTCACTTATTGCTTACTTACTTAACTGCATTTCAGAGCTTCATGGTGAAATGAAATACTGTCCTTGCATAGCCTCCTCTTCACAGTCGCAATCCTACTTAGCTTTGTGATGGACAAAGGTGCATTACATTCACCCTGAGCCTAAGGAAAACCATAGCAGGTCCCAGCTGCACCAGTGCCTACAGGAGAGTGTGTCCATGTGTGCGGATTTATGTGTGTGTGTGTTTGTGTGTGTGTGTGGATGACAAGTCTCCTAACAATGTTTCTCAAAGCCTAAGGAGCTCCCAGTCACCAATGTGAGCTCTGACTGCGTGGCAGGGTTTCGTTGCCGGAAGATAACAAGCAGAACAATTTACAGTCTCTCTGTCATGGTATTACCCCAATGGCTTATATGCTTGAAAACAGCCCTGCCGTTTGTGAACATAAAGGAAAAGAAAGAGAGTGGTTGTGAAAGGTTCTTGTTCTTCAAAGATTGTAAGGCTCCATCAGTGGAGTTACTGATACCTTTATTGTCTTGAAATATGAAATGCATTCCGAAAGAGCATTTAGCATGAAATGTGGCTTTAGATGGCTAACAGAGTCACTCAGATGATTTGTCACTCAGATGATTTATATATTCTCACTATGCTATTATATGATAGAATAGAAAGTGAGTTCTTATTGAAAGTGAGTTCTTATTGAAAATAAGAACTCACTTTCTATTCTGGAAAAACAACCATTTTGCTAGATTTACGACTGTATATTAATCATTTATAGATTGTTTAAGTCATTTCTAAAGAAAAAAATAATATTTACTGATTCCACCATTTAAATGTTAAGATTAATTTTTCTAACTTGAATATCTTCTCGCACATTTTGTGAAATAATCATCACTTCATACTTATTACTGCATTCTGAAATTATGCATGATTAGACTTGATGAAATCTGAGGGATTGATCCATCCATCCATCCATTCTCTTCTGCTTATCCGGGGTTGGGTCGCGGGGGCAGCAGCTTAAGCAGGGAAGCCCAGACTTCCCTCTCCCTAGCCACTTCGTCCAGCTCCTCCGGGAGAATCCCAAGACGTTCCCAGGCCAGCCGGGAGACATAGTCTCTCCAGCGTGTCCTAGGTCGTCCTCCACCCTTTTCCGACTGAGGACCATGGTCTCAGATTTGGAGGTGCTAATTCTCATCCCAACCGCTTCACACTCGGCTGCGAACCGTTCCAGTGAGAGTTGGAGATCACGGCTTGATGAAGCCAACAGCACCACGTCATCTGCAAAAAGCAGAGACGCAATACTGAGGCCACCAAACTGGACACCCTCAACGCCTTGGCTGCGCCTAGAAATTCTGTCCATAAAAGTTATGAACAGAATCGGTGACAAAGGGCAGCCTTGGCGGAGTCCAACCCTCACTGGAAACGAATCCGACTTACTGCCTGCAATGCGGACCAAACTCGGACATCGGTCGTACAGGGACCGAACAGCCCTTATCAAGGGGTTCGGTACCCCATATTCCCGAAGCACCCCCCACAGAACCCCCCGAGGAACACGGTCGAACGCCTTCTCCAAGTCCACAAAACACATGTAGACTGGTTGGGCGAACTCCCATGCCCCCTGAAGGACCCTGCGGAGGGTGTAGAGCTGGTCCACTGTTCCACGGCCAGGACGAAAACCACATTGCTCCTCCTGAATCCGAGATTCGACTTCCCGACGGACCCTCCTCTCCAGAACCCCTGAATAGACCTTACCAGGGAGGCTGAGGAGTGTGATCCCCCTGTAGTTGGAACACACCCTCCGGTCCCCCTTCTTAAAAAGGGGGACCACCACCCCAGTCTGCCAATCCAGAGGCACTGTCCCCGACGTCCACGCGATGTTGCAGAGGCGTGTCAACCAAGACAGCCCCACAACATCCAGAGCCTTTAGGGACTCCGGGCAGATCTCATCCACCCCCGGGGCCCTGACACCGAGGAGCTTTTTAACTACCTCGGTGACCTCAACCCCAGAGATAGGAGAGCCCGCCTCAGAGAACCCAGACTCTGCTTCCTCATGGGAAGGCGTGTCGCCGGAATTGAGGAGGTCTTCGAAGTATTCTCCCCACCGAGTCACAACGTCCCGAGTTGAGGTCAGCAGCGCCCCATCCCCACTATACACAGTGTTGATGCTGCACTGCTTCCCCTTCCTGAGACGTCTGATGGTGGACCAGAATCTCCTCAAAGCCGTCCGGAAGTCGTCCTCCAAGGCCTCACCGAACTCCTCCCACGCCCGAGTTTTTGCCTCAGCAACCACCAAAGCTGCATTCCGCTTGGCCAGCCGGTACCTATCAGCTGCCTCAGGAGTTCCACAGGCCAAAAAGGCCTGATAGGACTCCTTCTTCAGCTTGACGGCATCCCTTACCGCCGATGTCCACCAGCGGGTTCTGGGGTTGCCGCCACGACAGGCACCGACCACCTTACGGCCACAGCTGTGGTCGGCCGCTTCGACAATGGAGGCGCGGAACATGGTCCACTCAGACTCAATGTCCCCTGCCTCCCCCGGAACGTGGGCGAAGTTCTGCCGAAGGTGGGAGTTGAAACTCCTTCTGACAGGGGATTCCGCCAGGCGTTCCCAGCAGACCCTCACAATACGTTTGGGTCTGCCAGGTCGGACCGGCATCTTCCCCCACCATCGGCGCCAACACACCACCAGGTGGTGATCGGTTGAAAGCTCCGCCCCTCTCTTCACCCGAGTGTCCAAGACATGCGGCCGCAAGTCCGATGACACGATGACAAAGTCGGTCATCGAACTGCGGCCTAGGGTGTCCTGGTGCCAAGTGCACATATGGACACCCTTATGTCTGAACATGGTGTTCATTATGGACAGTCCGTGACGAGCACAGAAGTCCTATAACTGAACACCATTCGGGTTCTAATCGGGGGGGGCGTTCTTCCCAATCACGCCCTTCCAGGTCTCACTGTCATTGCCCACATGAGCATTGAAGTCCCCCAGTAGAACGATGGAGTCCCCAGTGGGAGCGCTCTCCAGCACCCCCTCCAAGGACTCCAAAAAGGGTGGGTACTCTGAACTGCTGTTTGGTGCATAAGCACAAACAACAGTCAGGACCCGTCCCCCCACCCGAAGGCGGAGGGAGGCTACCCTCTCGTCCACCGGGGTGAACCCCAATGTACAGGCGCCAAGCCGGGGGGCTATAAGTATACCCACACCTGCTCGGCGTCTCTCACCATGAGCAACTCCAGAGTGGAAGAGAGTCCAACCCCTCTCGAGAGGACTGGTACCAGAGCCCAAGCTGTGTGTAGAGGTGAGCCCGACTATATCTAGTCGGAACTTCTTGACCTCACACACCAGCTCGGGCTCCTTCCCTGCCAGAGAGGTGACATTCCACGTCCCAAGAGCCAGCTTCTGTAGCCGGGGATCGGATCGCCAAGGTCCCCGCCTTCGGCCAACGCCCAGCTCACAGTGCACCCAACCCCTATGGCCCCTCTCACAGGTGGTGAGCCCATGGGAAGCTGAGGGATTGATAAATAATGAAATTAATACATCCATACTGCGCATGTATAGTGTACATGTAGCCGGCTCTCTTGTCAGCCACTGTAATTGCGTATTCTGTTTTGTTATAAGGGCTAGGTTTAAGTTAAATGTGAACTTAATAATGTATAATTTTTATGTTTCAAAGCTACAAAATACATTTTCCTTTTTCATAAAAATTCTGAATAAATTGTTGGTTCATTATTGTCATGTTATTGTCAGAAGCCATGAAACCAAATTGTTTCATGTGTTTTTTGCTTTGTTTGTGCACAAGACATAAAACAAAGCAAAAAATGGTTAGAAAATAGGGCAAGATGTGTTTTTATGTACTAAAATATGAATTATTAATTTCATCCGAATAGACAAGGTTTTGCATGATACTAAAATCATCTACTTCAGTGAAGAGCACAGAAAAGTCCTATGTGATTACATTTCAGTGTTAATTATTGCAGTAATTTACAGCTGACTAATTATATCTTAATCAGTGAATCATATTTTATGTGAAAATTGTATGTCTTGCACTTAAAATGTAGTGAACATAGAATATGCTGTTAGACGTACAGTATGAAGTTAAATTTACATAGCAATTCTTGATCTCAATGTGTAATGAATAAAAAATGGGCACATAGTCTGCATTGCCTCTTTTTCAATAATCTAAATTCCATATTTAACAAATTCTACAATCACGATAAATCATATGAGCTTAAACATTTGATTTGATGGCATCAGTACACGTTGCTGGCAGCAGTACACACACTGCTACTGTGCAATAGTGACAGCAATCATACAGTCTTTATGAACTCAGCTTGATTAACAGGTACAAACTGCCACATTAAACATTTGTTACATTGAACACTTGTTAACTTCACCACTGCCAAATTAGATAATACAACCAGTGTATTATGTAGACATAATGTGTAGACTCTACACATTATGTCACATGGAATAGATTTGAGTAAATTAGATACGATCAAATCCAAAAGGCATTTCCTTGTTTCAGAAACAGCTGATGCCTGGAGGAACCTTGTGAATTGCTACCTAAACACGACAGTTGTGCAGTCAGTCCACCAACCCTAGATCACAGCCTCTTAGAGCAGTTTTGATCAACACAGCAGGCTGAGCTATAGTACTGTATTTTGGGGAAGCATCAGCAGTTATTGGAAGCTGAAGTGCTTACTTACCAGTCCAGCGCTCAGGTCAAGGAGGCTGAAGAGAGCTGTTGTGGAGAGAGTGTTTTTAACTTTGTTAGCAAAGGAAAGGTGATATCGCTTTAAGGAAATGAGAAGGATAACAGTGGTGACACACCCGGTCTGGACATTGTGACAGGTCTTCGCGAGACTGACTCTCGCAGCCGGGTGTGATCAAAGCATTATTTCATACTTGACACCTTAGAGACTGCTAGCTGTTGACACTGAAACCCTTCCTTGCATTTTGCTTTGGTACGCTACATCTCAGGCTCGATCTGGGGGCTGAAGGGCAAGAGTATAGCTGTGTGACAGTGTTTTAAAGGGCAGACTCATCCCTGAGGAACAACTGTAAATTTTATTACAAGGGATAGAATGAAAGAAAACAGTAGAGTGGCTATAGCTTCCTGGTGTAACAGCCTAGAATCAATATCTTGATGGAACCCCAATGTTGCTGAAAACAAGAATCATTATCAGAATCACAGTACTGGAGCAGAAGATGTCAAACCATGGTATCTTTCTTGAGGCCAAAGTGAGATATGAACATTTGATATGCAACACATGGGGAGTATTTGCAGAGGTAAATGCCAGACCACTTCCATCAGCTTTTAGTGTCCTACTCATTCATGTAACAGAAAGGAATGCTACTGAAAATGTGAGTGTAAGTGAATTATTGAGTTTCCAGCTAAGAGGTGGGCTGTAGATGCAGACAAAAGGAACAGTCTATGACTTAGTTGTGTTATAACTATGTTGTCATTGTGTTGTCACCATGGAAACAATAGGTTAAATAAAGCTACAAACGTGCATAAATGACTGTATATTACTGTACTTAAAAAACAGCTATTTTAACAGCTTCATTGAGGTGATGTGACTCTTTATTTAGGCAGTATAATGTGCAGAGCATAATTCATCCACAGAGAATCGTAGATGCCTGCACCATATATTTCTTGGTTTTTGTGATCATTTAATTAAAATAGATGTGGATTAACTAACAGGCCAACTTTATCGTTGCTATTGCAGATAACACGTCAAACAATGGTCGCCAGAGTCTCAGCTTTCAAGTAATAATTTCCCAGTAATATCCACGTTTTATACCTCTGCAAAGTTGCTGTTCTTAGATTATATATGAAGTGGTGACTTGCTCTGTAATCTAAAGAAGACAATGTATAAATGTCAGTCGTCACTTTGCCTTCAGCAGCTGCTGTCATCGCATTGTTTGAATTGCCATGCAATCTATTTGACCAGCCTAGTTTTGTCAGTGGTACTTCTTTGATGTCTCCTTCTTTTGTCAGGGCCCTCAGGCAGACAACACCCATTCAGTACAATGGGAATTTAAGCATTGTGTTTTTTTAATCTTAGTACAGATTGCCTGTGTTAGCTGTCTGCTTCCGAAATGCCTGCAGTGTTTTACAGATGCCGGGCACCTAGATGCTGTTTTCTAGGTAGACAGTTGTCAAGATGAATGACGGCTGCCATGATGGGAATGAGGTTGTCTACGCAGAAGGCAGGCAGGATTTATGCTACTGTTTCTGTCTTGGAACAAAAAGTAGCAGATTTTGTATTGTGAATGTAATGTCCTTTGATTAGAAGGGTTTTACTGTGACAACTGTGGACTGTATTAACTTTGGACATTATGAAGAAGGATTTCACATATCTTCCAAAGATGCAAGAAAATGACAAAGCAAGGATTCAAAACTAGTAAGATGACTTATTTGCAAGACTGAATGCATGCTGGATGTCTTTTTGTCCTTCTTTGAAGTTCTGTAGTAGGGGTCTATGTCCCAAATAGGTTTGCAATCAGCCTTCGTACTGAACAATTATGAGAATATCAATAAGGACAGTTTCTCTTTTAAATTATGTCTCATGTATATTAAAAGTTTTTTTTTTGTGTGTGTGTTTTTTTTTATAAAGCAGGACTGTTTTTCATTTGTTTGTTGGTTTATCATTTTCCTTATTTTCCTGACTGTGAAAAGCACAAGGAAGCCAGTGTAGTTAAAGAATTCAGGATCAAGCATTTTCAACAGTTTCACCTTTTCAGTCTTGCAAAAAATGCATGAAAAAAAAAGACAAATTAGGCCTATTACTGTACACGAAGCCCATCAAGGACATATTTTGAATCATGAACAGTCAACACATGCAATATGCAAGAAATATGCGAACAGAAGGAAAGCAGCTTCTCTACTCATCAACACAGGCACTGTTACCTCGGCAGGCCCTTCTAATGTCCTGCTAGATTTCTTCAAATTTATCACAGAAGACTGGAAGAGTAATGGTGATGCAGGAACACAAAGTCCACTAGGGACATGTACTACATCATTCAGATTTAACACCACCATCTGTTTCAGTGTGCCTAGGAATGGCAACATCAGTGCTTAAGACGAAGCATTTACAGAGATGACAGATGCTCTGGAGAGTCAGGGTGTTTACCTGTGGAAAAGTAGACTTGGAATCAGATGCCTGATGAAGGAGACATACGTATCTAATAAGTGTATTTACATTTGCATTAAACAGATGGGGTTTTTTTTGTTGTTGTTTTTCTTTGGCCATTGAAACAGGGAGAGACAAACCCATGTCTTCTACCATTTAAAGTCAGATCAAAAGCTGACCTATTAAGAAAGTCAAAGCACTTTCACACCTATAACAGGAAAATATCTTGAGTGAGAAAAAAATCATCTCAGGTGCCTCACCTCATGTTTGTCTTCATACAGCCAACTTAATTCTTGACAAGGACAAATCTGAGATTTCTTATCAATAATGATAAATATAGAATCATGATCAGATCAGACATCAGAAATTTTTACAGTTGAATAGGAACGAGTTAGTGTTAATTCAAAGGAAATAACACTGACAGCCAGTAGAATGTAGTCAAGTCTAAGTGAGTTGCTGTGCAGCATCCTGGTTTGTCCTATTAGGATGTGTTTTATTGTTGGTTAGGAAACAGAGTGGTATAAGATCGACTAATATCTCTCAAGTCTCCCCACATATCATACAAATGTGAATAGGGCCAAATTTATTTTCCTGCCCTCACAAAAAATATTTATTTAAAAAAAATCCTCTCCCAATATGCAAATTGTGATATGTGAATTGTAATTATTTAGCGTCTTGTCTGCTCTGGTTTCGAAGAACACACCATGATGAGCCAAAGCTTGTATTTAGTTGTGTCTCTGTGTCTCTCTCTCTTCTCCCTCCTTCCAATGAGTGGTGTCAAGGATACTGCAGCGACTTGGCATCTGTGGCAGATGCGTGGTGGCACCTCTGTCACCGGGGCTGACTGGAAACCTCATGCTCAGAGCAACAACAGCTGTCCTCGCCACCTGGAGGGAGACTATTTTAGTGCGGGGGGGAAAGCCTGACTTGCCACTGCAGGCTTGATATTGTTTATAGTTGAATGATGAACTGTGTAAAATTTATGCTAAGCCTGACTTAAGGCGCAAGCCTGTGTGGAGAGCTGTCTCATGTCTCATTTAGCTGCCATAGTGCTCTTGAAGAGAATCCCTCCACTGTCCTCAATTGGTCATGTTGTCTTGCTCATCCTTACCAAGAAATTGTTGCCAAGAAGCCATTGAGTTTGTCATGTTGCAGCTCTTTAGAAGCAGTATAAGTAGTGGGGAGGCTGCCAATTCCTCTGATATTTCTTGCACTTTAGAATTGTTTACAATTGCATTGACAACATTTTGGTATTTGCTGTTTGTTATAATCACAATAAAAACAGTTTAATCCGAATTTAAGTTTTGGTCAAACTGCTGCCAATGCATTTATTATGAAGGAAATAGTCGAAAAAATACTCTTTATAGTATATTTTCAACCATTTACTTTTTTAACTATACAGCATTGTGGAAGGCATTATGAATTGCTTGAAATAGAAATTGGAAAATTGAAAATTTCCAAGAAAACAAGAAAGTTTTAGGGAAAAATTTAAAAAAAAATTGTAAAATTTATCTTAGACACAAATTAATGATGATGGGAGACATAAGAAATCGTTTAGAATAGATAATCATGTAAATAAAACAGAAAAAAACATTTTTTTAATTGAAAAAGAATATCTAAGAATAATGTGAAGCTGAATAACAGTGGACTACACTTCTTCTTTTTTTCCTTTTGGCTTTTCCCTTCAGGGGTCACCACAGTGAATCAGTTGCCTCCATCTAACCCTGTCCTTTGCATCCTCTTCTCTCACACCAACTACCTTCATGTCCTCTTTCACTACATCCATAAACCTCCTCTTTGGTCTTCCTCTAGGCCTCCTGCCTGGCAGTTCAAAACTCAGCATCCTTCTACCAATATATTCACTATCTCTCCTCTGGACATGTCCAAACCATCTCAGTCTGGCCTCTCTGACTTTATCTCCAAAACCTCTAACATGTGCTGTCCCTCTGATGTACTCATTCCTGATCCTATCCTTCCTGGTCACTCCCAGAGAGAACCTCAGCATCTTCATCTCTGCTACCTCCAGCTCTGCCTCCTGTCTTTTCCTCAGTGATACTGTCTCTAGACCAAACAACATCGCTGGTCTCACCACAGTTTTGTACACATTTCCTTTCATTTTAGCTGAAACTCTTCTATAACAGTGGACTACACTATAATTTCAAAATCAAGTACATGATTAGCCATGTTTTCTATGCAACAATAATATAGCTATTAAAGTATATTCTATCCTATCAATGGGATGAAATGTTATATACATATACAATAATTTTCAGCCTTCACAAACAGCACTTTTGCAGACGGGTTATGTATTGACAGACATTCAGTTACATATGTTTTGGATGGACGGACGGATGGATGGATAGACAGATAGATAGAAAGATAGATAGATTTAGATTGTAATTAAAGAAATCTACGGGTAATGCGTAATGTGTTACTTCTTGTGGTGTGTCGTGACTGTCACCTCTATGCCCTCAGCAATCGGGGGGTGTTGACGTGGTGTTTTGGGGCTGTGGACGGTGCCTTCAGCTCTCTAATCTGGTGAGCAGAGAGGTGTTGCTGTCAGGGATGGTCTGACTGACAGACAGGAGGAGAGGACCCAGCTGTGATGGCTGGTGCCGATGCAGTGGCAGGTTTATGATGGATTGCTTCTCTTGAATGATGGCACCATTACTGAATGATACTGAAGCAGGATTGTTCTGTCAGCATCTCAATGGCAGTTGCAAATAAATAAATAAATAAATAAATAAATAAATAAGCAAGAAATGAACCACTGTGCAACTTGGTTACCCCTTTTCTTTTCATTTATGTTGCCACCCTTCATAGATCTCTGTATGCAGTTATGTGAAACTGAAGCTATGGGAGAGGCACCAGAGGAAATTGCCTTGTGGAACCACTAATGTGGCTAAAGCATCTCTTGTTTGTTTCTACTTTTGCTTCTTGTGCATTAGCTATTTTATCACTGCATAAATTATATGTCATTACATGATGATTCATCTTGGATGTTGTAGAAGTTCCATACAGTAATTACTTACATATTTATACATCACTCCTGATAATCACATCACATTTTTTCGTTTCACAGCTCAGATGACTACTATGAGTACGGACACAGCGGTGAATCATACGATTCTTATGGTGAGTTTGTTATCTCTCCTCCTCTTATATATCTTGTGTCAACTGTTAGAAAATGCAATTAAATATCTGAATCTGCCCTGCTGGTTTCATTTCTGTTGCCACAGCATGAGTCTAATGGTCTGATGTCTTGGATACATTCTACACAAACACGTTTAAAGCCACAGTTGCGAATCTATCTTTTCAGCTCTTCATTTCATTTGGCTCATTGGGAGACAGAAATACCCCAAATACTCAATAGCTTGCAGCGGCATTTGTATTACTAAATTATCTTAAATTTATTTTTATTTTGACAATAAAAAAACATTAATAACAAAAACATTGACTCCAGTAATTTTTCGTTCTGAGTTCTTGGCTGCCAAACAAAAGCACTGCCCTCCAGCCCTGATGAATTCATGACTGCAGAGGAGTTTTTTTTTTTTTTTTTTTTTTGGTACATTCTTTTTATTAGTCTGCAGAGGAGTTTTAAAAGTAAGCTGATAGTTGAGCCACAGAATCATTTAAGAACATTTCTCTTCTTTTACTTCAATAAAGCTGCTAAAACCACATTTGAAAAAGAGTCATCCTTTCATTTGACCCCTAGCTAGTGTACTCACATCTGCCTACAACAAAAGTTCACACGAAGATCAACTCTGCTGTTTAGCAAAATTGACAAATATCTGAGTTTGTGTGTAAACCAGATTCAATATGAGGGGTTTTGTCAATGTGTGCAAAGGTGTCGACATTCAACATAATAGCCAACAGCTTGCTATCACTGTGATGCATGTGCTGGAGATTATACTGTATGATGATACCCTTTGTCACATCCCCGTTAGCATCATACCCAACCTCCAACTTAACAAGATATCATCTCACCGAGGAACCTTGTTATTCAGCACTGTTTTCAAAGTACAGTAAATAAATGTTAGTGTCTACGTTTTTGCCACAGCATGTGGCTCGGCAGCTGAATAAAAACAACAGCATTTTATTTAATGACTGATTTCAGATTCAGGCTGTGTCTAAGAGGAGCCTCTGTATGTACAGCTCCGGTAGCTCCAACATTCAGTCTAACTTAGCACCACTGAGGTACCTTTGAACAGTACTGTGTCAGTAGTCTTTCACCGCATTTAGAGAAAAGTGGGCCAAGGTCATTTTGTACTTGAATAATAGTAGAACAATTATACAGTTGCTCATGCTGATGTACAACTGAATGTGAATACTTGTGTAATCATGCATGTCTATGCAAGTACAAATTTGTGTTTTCTTTTTTATAGTCATTTTTATATCATTATTTCAATGACTACAGGATTATAAGTTTTGATGTTTCGATATTTTAAGTAACTTTTTATTGATAATTCTTGACAATGAAATGCACTGAATTGGTGAATTAACTGTCCGTAAGCATGAATCCAAGTAGAGCTAAGTGAAATTAATATCATGATTATTTCAATAATTTACCATGGTTGTGACTGATGGTTGTTTAAATGTTTGTTCATGTTTGTTAAGTAATCGAACACGATGTAGCATTTTTTAAGAGGACCTAAGTGCACATACATATTCAATTGACCAATATTAGCAAGAATAAGGTTTGACGTTTTTGTGAGTTTTACCGCATCTTCATTGAACAGCTCGGAGCTCGGATTTGTCTCTATGCATTGGCCCTGAGATGAAGTGAGTACCAGTTTAAGGTTTACAGTGCCTCTAGCCTAGTAATCAGGCCCCTCCGACACTATATAAGATAAGACATTGGAAATGTGTGGATGGATAATTTCAAACATATTGGTTTTTGTTGATTATCTTTATGTGACTGTTTCTTCTGTGAGACATACTGTATTTCACTTAAAATGCAAATATTTTTGCTTTGAATTGACAAAATAATGAAGATGATATGTATTTTATAATCTGCGTCCGGAGGATATAATGTATTAGAGACATGTATGCATTTGTGTTTTATTCTTCAGAGATTTTAATGTGTTTTTTGGAAAGCTAATAAAAACTTCCCCAACTTTTCTGACCACATAAGTAGACGAAGCACCCTCAACTCATTAATGTGCTGTGAGGCTCCACATAAAATAAAAACTGCTGCCGCTTGGGTCACAGAAAAAAGTCACTAGCTCAAAGAAGAACAGATAAACAGTGTTGATGTGCATCCTTGCTCTTGAAACACAAGGTTACCTTGGTCTATTTCTTCAAAGTGACTGTTAGTGATAGGGTGACAGGTTTAATTAAGGGGTATTGGCTATGTGCTACCAACAGAAGGCCTGTACACAGGAAAAAACAACCCTTTGTGAGCCTCAGCTCAAGGGAAGTCTCAGTGCGGGCTGAAGATCAGACAAAGAGTGCCATCGATAGTGGCACTTTCACATTGACAGTACCAGGGGGTGAAGAGAGGCTGATTTGGACTAATGGTAATTGTGACCTTTTTGCTGGGAGCCCCTAAACGGGCGCTTTTCAGGTAGCTTTTTGATCCTTTTCATTCAATTATCTGAGATGCATCCGTCCAGGTGAAAGTCAACTGCTTTTATGAGTCACTGTATGAAACTGTGCTTTTGTTTTGAGATGAGCAGCATCAATTCCAGACACTCACAATTTTTTGCTGCATTATTTTTATTGAAGGCAGCATATTTGTGATATTTGCATGGTGCTAGAAAGACTTTCACAATGTTTAAATGAAAGAATAGTGTGACGCTTCTATATTGACTCTCCATCTGTTTCTGTTCCTTTCTTCTTCAGGTCTGGAAGAGTGGGCAAACAACCGCGGCAAAGCACCGTCAGCACGAACAACCAAGGGAGTGTACAGAGATCAGCCCTACTCCAGATATTGAACTGTTTATACAACCAACACCTGAGTCCTCGTGGCTGTTTCAACCCAAGTAATGGATTTTTTATGGACGCTCCCACATTTTTAGAATTGAAAACTAATCCGTAAATTAAACAGATTAAAAAAAAATGATATTAAGACACAGAAGGAGTAAGGAACTGACTGGGCATTTAGATTAAGAAAGACTCCATAATACATTAAGTTTCTCCCTCAGCTATATGAGTATGAAGAATGACATTGTGTGAAGCAACTTTCTGTGTTAAGGACTAGTAACTAACAATAAGCCGCTGATACAGACGTTCTACACAGCTGCCAGTGCAACGGAATTTATCAGACTCAATTCTTCAGACCTTGAACTGCGTATTGTTGTAGCTTAGTTCTAGGAAAGTGCAGTACTGTACAGTAGATATCTTTTCTGAAGGGTTCTTGGTAAAGTTGTCTCCCTTGTATATGAAACATTTACAAAATGAAAATGAGAATTCATACTGTATACACATTGCTGTCTAATCCTTTTTTGTAAAATAATAGTTCTTTAGTGTTAAAGGGCTTATAAAAGCATGGTGTGCAACTGTGGATACGTCAGCTGTTTTATTCTGAAAAAGCCCATGTAGTTGTGTTCATGATTCTAGCCCTATTACACACACTTTAATAATATTTAAATAGCCACTAATGATTTCTGTACAGCCAATAACCAGAGATTCAAAACAGTTCAGGAGCTTTTTTAATTTTTGTGATTTTTACTTTTGATTTAAATTAGTCATTTTGATGTCATTTTTTGATTTAATACAATACAAATTCCTTTCTGACTTTTTAGGGATAAGACACATAAGGTACTAAATTATGTGCTGGTGAAATGGTCTAAACCAGAGATTTGTCAGTTATATTGATTTTCAGCTTATGTAAGCCCTTTAATATTTTCTTCTTTGTTGATGCTGAATAAACATTTTGAAAAAACAAACAAACACTTGTGTTGAAGACAATAATTATGAACTCATTAAAAAGTCTTATAATTTAAACTAACAAGCCCAAGTGAAAAGGATAGGTTTGGAGCATCCACAAGATGCAAGTCTGTTAATTTAAACACAATGTTGCTTTATTAAGTGATATAAAATAAAACAGAAGATGCACTTGCTTAAAGCTTCAGATGTTTGCAGTATGCTAAAAGTGCAACTAACATGTCTGTGACCTTGTAAATGACCTTAGTAATCTGATAAAAATGCCTTCCTATTTATACTTGAACATCATGTGATGCATTTTGTAGGAAATCTCTCCAACTGAGATTTGTTGGATTTGGCGATAACGGCAATGCGGCTCGTGAAACTCTCTCCTCTCTGTTTGTTCATATAATTCAATGTGAAGCGAACGCTGATCACGTCAAGCATCATCAGTAAACACACATTAACTCTACGAGTGTTTACCCTAACAGAAACGGCTCGTAGCTCTGCACCAAAGCCTCCTTGACCTCAAAGTCATGTTCGGTTCGGTACAGGTGGGGGTGGTGGGATTGCTCTCTTCTTGTTTTGCTCTTTCTGTTCTCCACCGGTCATGTGACGTTCTCCCAGTCGTTTAAAGAGCCTGCCTTTGTCCCGTCCATTAAAGCGACTCTAAATGACCCCCAGCTGACCTCCGCAGAGAGAGGATGGCAGTAGCTGTTTAAAAAGACCTCCATCCCACAAGGTAAACAACCTGATCCAGTTTAACCTCTCCCCTAACATAGTTGAAGATAAAACCTCTCTAAACTTAAATGTAATATGGTTTCCTATCTCTGTTAAGTCACAAAGCTGGGACTAATTAGATGTCTGTAACAAAAAACTGTAAACAAGTATGATAAATAGCAGTAATATTTCAAATGACTGTTTAGTGAAATAACTTTATCCTAAGACTTTGATAAAATATATCCTCTGTTACAATCATTGAACCATACAGTATTCTTGTCTTGGCATTTGTTTTCAGAATGTGTGATAAATGATGTTGTTATCAACTTTCATGGTCATATTGTTGTTTATACTCTATTCTAGGTCGACCTTCCAGCTATGCCAGACCACCCATCCAACTATCTCATCGGTGCTAAAGGTACAGTATGTTGTTTTCTATCATAACTACTTGCTGTCTTTGATTGAAAGTATATACATATTTTTGAACTAAACAAAAATTAGAGGGAGTGAAAGATTAGCGGGAAGTTGGGAGATTCTTAGAAAGGATCCAAAAAGTCTTCAAAACTGCTTGTTTTGGTAATAAACTTTAATTCAATCTTTTTGAAAATGAGATGAGTGTAATCGTCTTGTCTTCAGTCACTTATCGGAATCTGGGTCACAGGTTTTGCTGGAGCCTATCCCAGCTGACTACAGGTGAGAGGTGGGGTACAATGAACAAGTCGCCAGTTCATTGCAGGATCACACAAACAGACATTCACCATGCTCAAGCTCATACCTATAGTCATTTTAGAGTGACCAATTCATCTATCATACATTTTTCTGGCGGTGGGAGGAAGCCAGAGAACCCAGAGAGAACCCACAAAAACAAGCAAAAGCAAGCAAATTCCACACAGAAAGCCTCAGGTGGAACTGAACCGAGGCCTTTCTTGCTGTGAGACAACAGCACTACCCACTGTGCTACCTTGCTTCCCTTCTGATAATATAGTGAGCACAACGAGCACAAAGACAATGTTACATAAGGTTTAGGAGAGCTTTGACAACAGGGATGCACAAAAATGTTTCAAAAATGTTTACTGCAGAAAAGCACTCTATGGGGATTATTATACAATAGGAACTTTTTCCTTGCCAGCTAATCTTGATAGCAGTTCTTATCATTTTGACAAACTTGTTTAGCCTGTACTTCAGTGTAAGTACTCTCCCAGCAGAAGAAGAACCTTAAATGACGTAGATGAGACTCAAGTGTTCATTGAATGGTTAAAGTAGTGAACAGGTGAAGCACTGCTCACATTATAGCTGCTGTAAGTCTGAGCTATGACTACTGATGGTATGGAAGTAATTTAATTAAAAAATGAAGTCGTGGCTTTAAGTTCTCCTCAGTTTTGAAAATGGCCATAAGCTTAATTTCACAATTTTGTTTTTTAGGATTTCATGTTAGTGGTCATTTAAGCATGATAACACAAACAAGCATCCAAATTCATTTACTGTTAGGGAGACCTGAACATATTAAAGGTAAATAGGATATGCTTAATCTTCATGATTATATTTCTTTGTATGTATTTCTTTAAAAACAAAAAACAAAACAAAACAAAAAACTAGATTCTACAAAGGGCACAGCAATACTGTGACATATTAAACATTAATGTGACTTTGAGAAAACCTGATGTTCTCTTGACATATATTTTAATGTTAAAATTGTTTTTCCATAGCTTGTGAAATCCTTCAAAATAGCCCCCTAGTTTGAAGCTTGACCCTCAGCTCTCCTGTGAAGCTCTCCTTCCACAATCTCCTCTAGGGGATTCCTGTCCTCTGCCTCGCTTTCTACCTTCATGCAATTAGTATAGAAGAGCACTCTGTTGTCTGAACCACACCGGAGTCTGTTTTGGTGTAGTTTGAAATAACACCCTATGCTTGTATTAAGTAGAGAAACAGATACCAGATGGTGATAAGGACAGTCCTAAAATGTCATTTGGCTTTTTATATGGAGCTCATAATGTTTGTCTTTGTCCTGTTTTGTCTCTTAATAGACTTGTCCAACTCCACATGAGCTGCCCTCCAAGCATTGAAGTCAAACCCATCCCCAAAAAGGCCAGACAACCACAGAGTCTGCAGTTGGACAGGTGGTGGATTTTCAAATCAAATTTTCACACTCAAGACTGCTGGTGACTTTTGCTGGTGACAAGATGGAGAGACACATTTATATGCAGAGAAAAAAAAGGGGGGTGGGACACAATGTATGTATCACAGATCAGCTTTCAACAAAGACAGGAAGGGAGAGAGAGGAAATCCAGGCAAATGGAGTCCTTCGTCCTCTGGGATGACGTGTCGGAGTGTATTTGCTTCAGAACTCCAGGCAGCTCTGTATACATTTTACATACACTGGGTTACTCTGAACTGACTGTGAACCTTCTTTGACTGTGTTCATTCAAGCTGTTGTCTACTGTCTGTTGTTGCTGTCCTAAGGAGGATGCGTAAATAAATAATGCAGTATGCAAAGGGAATGAAATCATATTTCTAGCAAAGACACCTCTGGCTTCATATTGCTGTGCTCATTAACCTACATCCAATCCACTTCAATGAATAAATAATTTGCAAAGTGCCTTGTTGTTGCATTGTTATGACAGTTTTTGATGCTTAGTCCCATACAATCCTGTTCAATATGAGGTAGAAAAGGAAGGTATTTTTGTCTCTTTAATGCTGTTTTTTGGTTATCTGTATGCATTACTACAGCAGACACCACCCAGCCACACACCAGTGTATAGTCTATTCCAGATGTATTGCTTAATCAGAATGGACTTGAGTGGATATTACAATTCCAAAATAGCTTTCTATCAGATAGAGATCTCCATTCTGTCTTGTGCATAAGTCCAGATGGGTTGATCTGTATTCTACACACTTGTATGTCCTCAGTGGCAGACAATAGTTTTCCATTAGAGGAAGTGATTCTCTCTGCAGCCCCAGGCCGAGCTTCGCACAATAACACAGAGACCTAAAGCTTGTATCTCGGGCTCCTGGAGTCAACTCTCATCACCTCCGGGGTCTGGTTCACCCAATGAAGTTAGTGAAAAAGACTGGCTTATCTGAAGTAAGTTTGTCCAACTTAATAAAGTAAAAACAGCTTATTTAATTAAGGATGGATACAAAAGTGCTTACAGTCATCGGTCACAGGTCCTGTTCAGCACCAAAATACCAATCGAATATTGGGTTGAGTGACCAGTGGAGGTGTTTTGAACCAGGCTTCAGAAGATTAGCAGAAATATCATAAATGAATTTCAGGCTGAAAAACTATTTTCTTTATTAATTTCTATGTATAAATGATGAAGCTAAATATGAATAAACTAAATTTCATAGTTTAAACAATTTTTGTTCTTCCAAAAGACAGATCTCTGTGTTTGTTCATCATTTCCTGGTTCAAGAAGAAGTGGATCAGCTATTAAACAAAGAATTTTCCAATCACAATTTAGAAGACGTTCTAAAACTAATCTAAATGTTTTTACTTTTAAGGTTTAATGTTCGTTTAATTTCAGGCAATTCTAATTAAAATAGGATCAGATGTTTGCATTTTTCCTTCCTTGCCAACAGTTCCCTGAAAAGATTGTTACCTTATAAGTACATGTTTGGAGCTGAATCCAGAATCTTCTTTGCGTAGTGTAACATTAATCCTACAGACAGGAAAAACCTTAGCATCGGTTTCTGTATCCAGAGTATCCAAAAAAGATATTTTGACATCAAAAATTATAAATGGGGTGACTACCCCATGTTTTAGAATGGTTTGATTAATGTACGGACTTTAGTTTTCTTTGTTGTTGTCTGTTTTTTTACACTTGTGCTTCTAGGCTCTGTGTTATCCCAAAATACAAAAATTGTAAAACTTTTAAAACTATGTTATCAATGCTTCTAAAGCCACTTTGTGTACAACTCAATAATAATATGTGAATATTGTAATGGATTAAGATGATAAAATGTGGCATAGTCTGTGTATTTCATTAATCCATTTGCTGTGATGCTTGGTGGGGTACTGCTCAGTGTTGTATATTGCCTTTTTTATCTTGTTTTTTTTTATGTCAGTATAAATTTGATTTACATTTAATTTCCTTCTAAGTAAATAGAGGACAATAAAATTACCATATGGCCAAATAACAATGTGACGCTCTACAATGTGTGTCATTTTCTTGTTCTTACCTTTCTGATTCTGTGAAACGTGTTCTTTTAGTCGTAGTCCTCTTAATCATGTTGAGAATCTAAAGCAGTTGCCTCTTTTTGTTCTGTAATTAACTGCACGGCTCTTAATCTCACTAAGATTAAAAAAGTCCCTGATCAAAGTATCCCTGTCTCCTGTAGACGTGAATGCCAATTTGACCACCGGTCATCGTGATTCGCCTCAAAAGACTCTAATTGAAAAGGATCGATCACAAGGGCTTTGAGTGAACAGGAGCTATAATTCAAAGAATGCACCATCATTATCTTGACCAATAGAAATTTTTTTTTTAACATTGCACCTCTGAAACTTTCATTTCCTTGGCAAATGAAACAAGCGATGGTCTTATTTTTGTGATTCAACTTAAGTGAAAAAAAAAAAAACCTTTATATTTTTCTTCATCTAAATTGTTATGAATAGACTACTGGCAAAAACTTCTGGACCCCAAGAAGCAGATGCTGACAGTCTTCAAAGGGAAAAAAATCAACAATTTTATTGCTTGAACAAAATGTACTAGATAATACAAGGCATACAAAACAGGAGTTAACAAAGCAGAAGAGTAAATCCACCAATAAAAAAAACAAAGAAGATCAAGCAGCAGAGACACAACCAAGTAACAAAGGAGAAGGAACTGTCTGGCAGAGAAAGGGAGGAAAGACCAACCAAATAAGGAGGGTAAAATTAGGGAACGCAATACAGGCGTGTCTCATCAGCCTCCATCCAGGGAGCGTGCCACGCCTCCCAGTCATGTGAACACACAACACTTGGAAAGACACAGGAAAAGGAAGGGGAAACACAGAACAAAACAAAACAGTTCTCACATAAATGCTATCATCCTGTACATAATGTATATTGTCCAACATGACTATATTCATAAAAGCTATTTTATTGTCCTGACTGTTGCATACAGACACTACACAATGAATCTAAATATACTTTAACTCTGAGGCAGAAGCTCAAGATGTGTTTTGGCAGCTAGCACATTTTTCTAACATCAAGCCACCACTGCATTGATATTATTTGTCCTCATGTACCCTTGAAATAATAGTTGTCAATCAAATAAATTAGTGTTGTAAAGAGCGTCTCTTTTCCCTACTTTTTAAATACTGTCTGCTCCCCCAGATGCCTTGGATACATTTCTCTCTTCATGTAAATGCTACTGTTCTGTATTTGTTTGGCTTTTTTATTCTGTTTCTATCCTTCAGGCTCCTTCATTTAGTTGTTTCTCAACTGTGTCAGTCCATGTTCTCTTGCCTTCCATCAATCAATACTTAGGGTTACAAACAAAAATAACTGCATAAATGGTCATCTCATAGGTATAAATGGGTTCAAGGCAGTGACTGTGATATTGTGATTGGGCCAAAACGGGACAATTGAGTGAAAACTTGCAGCCTAGCTGGATCAATTACAAAGCCGTTACTGACAAATCATTTCTCGTTTTAGTTCTATTTAATTGTCAGCGCAATTAAAAAAAAGACCAGGATCTTTGGAATTCTACCCTCTTCTGACTTCATGAAGAAATTTCTAGACTTACTTTGCAATGAAATTTCTTTCCATTTGTTTCTTTTTCTTTCACTGGAGAATGACAACATGCCATATTCTCCAAACAAAACAAGTGTGAGGCTGAGGCTGCAGCAGTTTTGTTGCGTTTTCTGGTGGTCAGCCTGGTTAATAAAGCGATGCATTCAGATGATATCCAGTCCCACCTCTGCTATATTGTTTGTTTTTCATTCCAGCTGCTGCTGCAGCAGTGAGGCAGAGCCCTCAGCGTCGCTGGAGCACGGAGATTAAAACAATTGTTTACACTATGAGTGCATACGAGGAGATATATGCAATATAAACAGAGGGAGGTAACAGAAATTACGCTATGACATTGCAAGCTCCATATGAATGGACTTGCAGGGTGAGAGGAAAGACACCATTATGGTGAAAGTTAAAAGTGTTTGCCTTAACACATATTTCCACTCATGGAACATTGACCTTCCAAATGACATTTGCCTTCTGTTAAGCTGAGCGTGTCTGGCATTTAGAATGTACTTATTCAGCCTGTATGTTGACTTTTCCTGGAAACATGGAAAACTATAGAAAGAAGGATGAATGGGATACCCTGTTATGAGAAGAAAAGTCATCACTTTGCTTTAATTATAACATGAACTCATTCTTTATATTTAGTCTATCGTCTGTCCTTTCTGATCAGGCTCTTAGGCCATCTTATAAACATTCGGTCAAACATTATTCAGCTTTAGCATTACATCAGTGTTGAAAGAGATGATGAAACTGCCAGCATGTCTTTCTCTCCATGCCTCCAGAATAAAGGAACAGAGATGGACCTTTGACCATCTGTTTTATTCCTCACAGAGCAGTGCAGGATTCGATGCTCTCATCCTCTGTCTCCCATCCATTTTTCATTTTTCTCTCTTTCTGTCGGTGAGTTTGAGATGTAGCCGTTGGTCATTTGATGGTTTACTGCCTAGCAGTGTCGACGCTCATTTCTGCAGGTTTCAGTCACATATAGAAAATCTTCTGATTTACATTATTTTGCGAAGGCTAGTTTTATGTTGTACTGCAAAGAAATGAGATTAAACAGCAGACACGGGAAACAAATCTTTGCATCATCATTAAATCTGTGTAGTGAATCTAGATAGATTTACAGCAGTGCTGTACTGTGGCTCATTGGTAGAGGGGTTGTCAGCTCCGCTGGGGTGTGAGTGATGGTGTGAATGATTACGCGTCCTAAAGAGCAGGTGGTGCTTCCACCACCACGGTATGAACGTTTGTGTGAAAGGGTGAATGCTGGCTAGAATTGTAAAGGGCTTTGGGTAGGCAGACAGGAAAAAGCTGTGAAAGTTGAGTCCATTACCATTTTACTGTGGAGTTTACATCAGTACCACATTTATAATTCCACAGGGTATTAGTGTGTGTTTTATTTCGTTAAATTTATGCTACAGGTGTAATTTGGCACAAAACTAACAATAACTTGACAAAACATGACACGATGCTCTGATATAATGACTCATCAGTTTTCAGGTTGTGCCTCATCACTGTTCCACCTATTGTGGGGAGTATCCTGCAGCTAAGGTCGCTTTCTGCATCAGGGCATGGAGCTTTAAGAGCTCCGAAAGGATTGGTGTGGTGCAGCGAGCCAGATGGCAACTTTTGTGTTGTGTGTCGTTACAGATTCTCTGAAGAAAGGCCATTCCCCGATGCTTAATATAGGCTCTGAACTTTTCTTCTGCTTCTATTACGCACTGGTGTCTTAAATTCATGAAGTAACTGTTTTTGTTTTGCCTTCGATGAGCAACTAACATTTGTTAAGTCCTAAATAAACCTTTTATTTTGGGTCCAGTTGTTACTGTTTTTAACTTGATTTGTTGGTCCCTTCACACCACTTACCATTCTGGAATGTAAAATGAAAGTTGTTTCTATTTATACATTGGATCTACTTGTTGATGGGACAGTAGAACACAACTGGCAGGACGTCTACAAATGTAACATCACATTTACTGCGCCTTTCAATTTCTGAGCAGAAAAAGTTGTGTGTGTTGTTATAGAGGGCAAATAAGGAGATGCCAGCTTAGTTTTCATTATTGTTATTTGTGTCCCTCAGGTTTGCTGCAATGAAGCCTCAGGAATACCATTTTCGTTAATACATGATTCAATACATGGTCCCTTACTAGTTTCACACTCAAATTTTATTTGTTCACTGAAGTTAGCTGAAGTTCTGAAAAACAGCATTTTAGCTTGTGTCATTTCATAAATTCTATTAATACATTTGATTTAATTCTTTGTATTTGTTGACTAAATTAAAATTTTATTTATCAGTGAAGCACACCAGCTCAGTCATTTTAAAAGGTACATACAAGCTACAGTTGTTTTTTGTACTAATAGTATTAACAATACTTTTATGACATCACAGTTTCTTATTGTTGTTGTTGTTGTTGTTTACACAGAAGGATAGAACCAGAGTTTGTTTTTATTTTGCATGTGTGCCGCTCTGACATTTTTTCAGCATCACAAATCTCAATTTTTGTCACACAGTTTTTATCAGTGGGTCTAAATCATGCAGACATCTGCACAGAAGCAGAAAAAAACTACACAACCTTTTTGAAAAATATCTTATGCAATTTTTCCCAGCATATTTTTGAGAGCATTCTCAGAAGAAGTTTTGCAGAGCATGTCTATATGGTTCATATTATACTTCAATGAAATCATCAGGGCTGATGCCTTTATGATCTGTCCATCACAAGAAAAAGGGAGTGTGGATTAAACACCATCACATTGGTGCTGCTTAATGTTTCTTTCACATTCACAGTCGTAAAATTCCTGCAGACTGTGAAACATCACATGGATACTCATCCTGAGAGATCATGGAATGTTGCGTCGGTCATGTATAGGGCAAACACAATGAGGTAATTTGGTTTTAGATTTAATGAAATGACCCTATTTAATGTGGGAGCGGTCAGAATGGTCAGGACAACCCTCTGTGGGAGGGGCAAAATGGCATAAATCAGCTATATAGAAGTTATTCTCCCTGCCTCCAGAAACAAGAATCCCTTTTTGATTTTAATTTATATCATTGCTGTGTTCACGTACATCCTGAGGGAAAATGATAGCAGGCCTCCCCTATAATCATGGCACCTCCACTGTTCTCCAGCCAACCCCCTTTAATAAATCACATGGGGAAAAACATCTCATCTCTAGGGACCTCTAGACAAGAAATCCTCCCCTGGAGTTCCAGCAGGGTCATGTTCGTACAAGAACTGCTGGAAATTAGCATTCTTGTTTTCATCCAAGCATTTTCTTTTACAAGGACCCAACCTAGGCTTCTTGAAATGGCTCCAGTTAATGATACTCAGGGGTACCGTGTGCTTTAACCGTCTTTGTAAGGGGACAGCTCTATCCTAATTTCAGCCTCTGCCCCCCTTCTCCCCCAGTCATTTGTAAGACAACATGACAGCATTTTCATGCCCTTTGGAATAAAGACAGCTGAACTTTTCTGAATTTTTCAGAGGGGATTAGTCACTAAAATGTAGTCCCAAACAGTGCACAGAACAACTGGAGACTTCAAATGCAATTAGTACAGATAATCCATCACTGAGCAGGGGAACAACTCCTGCATTTTGAATGCTGGCACTACAACAAGATCTTCCGTTTTGTTTTTTCAATTCAGCTCATGCAGCGATTCAAGATCACCAAAGTAGCTGGGACAGATCATCTTTCTGTTCCTTCCTGCCTCTCTGATTTCTTTTTCTACTTGATCTTTTTTTATTATTATTCAAATACTATCCAATACCTAATATTCTCTGGTTAAACAAAAGACATGTTTTCATATCTGAGCCCAGAGTCACTCATTATTTAAAAGTCATGATGGTAGTCTCTGCAACAGTTTCATCATCATCATACGGGTCAGAAGCGCTTGCTAGTCTTGTCTTTTAACAAAAAGCTGATCAGATTTCTTTCACAAATAAAATGGGTAAAATGTATTTCACATTGTAAATGACATGAGAAGACAAGATCATCATCATCTAAACAGGAAAGCTGATGTCTCTTGATTCACTGAGAAGAAGAAATGAACTCCACCCCCCAGAAACACAGTCTGTGTGTTTCCATGAGGCGTGCAGTTTCCGTTCATCTCTCCTCCCATGACCTTCCATTCTTCAGGGGAATCTGGCCAGCCTTTTTCCAAAAGTGCAATTATTTTAATGCTAGAGACACAAGTGACTTCTATGAAAATGTAATTTCACATGACAAAAAGAGAGAAATTGCACATGAACAAAGCGCTCGGGTGATTGTCAGGAGCTGAAGCCTCCAGAGAGGTCTGGTGGAATTTGATATGACCATACTCACAATATCTATCTATCTATCTAAGAAGAGCTTTGTCTTCTTCACATGCACATGTATGGAGAAAGGCTTTAGAGCAGATCAAATTAAACCTCCAGTCTGTCAAAGCCAGGAAATGAACCAGAATGTTGTTGAATGTTTACAAATGGACACATGGACACATGTATGATGTGATTAAGCAGGAAGACATTGCCAAATGTTTAGGCCGAAGCTCTTCTCTCATTTCCACAATGCAGAGCATCACACCAGTTAATATGAGCAGGACTCTAACAGGATTATTTGTTGGGGAGCAGACGTGCTGCCGTGATAAATGCTGTGATAACAATGCGGCTGTGTTAAACCGGTCAATTTCTAACTTTGATGGCTTTTGGATGGCGGTTTGCTGCTTCTCTTGCTGTCGTGCATGATTGTGAGGTTGAAACCGGAGTGTATTTGTGTGTGCGCAGTGGGATTTGTGAGGTTAGGAAGGAGGCCAGAACTTTCAGCTCCAAACAAAACCATTAGTGAGTCATTTTGTATTCATCAGAAACCTCTTGGGCACACTTTAAGAGTGTTTCTTGTACAATCTTAGTGAAATTAGTTTGGAAGCAACTGCTTCTCGTGAAACTGTTGCTCAGGTTGAGGAAAGCGTTCATTAGAGGGACTAAATTTGGTCAACGAGCAGCTAGAACTTGTCCCTACCAGGCTACTTTCACTTTAGATAGTTGACAGCACACATTCTAACGCCTTCGCACTGCCAGCCTGCTGGCCACAATGCAGCATCGGAGAATCTCATTAACATCATTCTGGAAGGTGCTGTCAGCCAAGGGTTGTCAACATTTTGAACACTGATGTGAACATATAGTGTGTAACAGACAGACAAGCATACGGATGGAAAGACAGAAGGACAGATCGACAGAGGGATAGATAGATAGATAGATAGATAGATAGATAGATAGATAGATAGATAGATAGATAGATAGATAGATAGATAGATAGATAGATAGATAGATAGATAGATAGATAGATAGATAGATAGATAGATAGATATCCAATAGATATCCATCCTGTGTAATAACATGACATAAATATGCTTTAAGTACTTTAGAGTAAAAACCATGTGATTCCTCTAAAGACAGCATATATAAGGGAGAGAAAATAGATACTCGTGAATTAATTTACGTCATTATTTGTATCAATGTCTGTGTAGGTTCTCAGTCATCCAGGTCATGGTTATCCAAAAGCTGTTGAGTCGATCCACTGGACATTTACAAAAGTTCTTGAAGACGTTTTGTCTCTCATCCAAGAGACTTCTTCAGTTCACTTCTGAAGTCTCTTGGATGAGAGACGAAACGTCTTCAAGAACTTTTGTAAACGTCCAGTGGATCAACTCAACAGCTTTTGGATATTGGTATCTAACTCTTTTTTTTTGAAGATCAGTGTTTGGGTGTCTTCATTTCTACAACAGAAATTATATTGACTTATCCATCTTTTTTTTTTTTTTTTTTAATGAAGGCCTTTCATTGATTCCCAGGCATCAAATTTAGTATTTTGCATTTGATTTTTGGTAAAACAACAAGCTTCACCTCATCTCAGCTCCGGTTCCTTCTGTCATTGTCATACTGTATCACTCTGAGTCTTCATTGTCTCCCTGAAGGAGTCCCTGAAATGTGAGCTGTGATTGTGCATTCAGACAAGGAGGACAAAAGTGACCCTCCTCTTTCTAACTGCCGGCCACGCCACAACCATCAGTCAGCTGCTATGGAACTATGAAATCAAGAATGCTTGACAAGAGTAGCATACATTTTTAAACCGCTTATTGGCATTGCCTCAAAGGTAGCACCTCATGCTGCCCTCCCCTTCAGCTGCTGTTCAGACACATCAGTGTCATGAGCCAGCTCCCTGGAGGGGGGCTGCCGCTGCGGGCCAGCTGTGACTCCGGAGTCTAATTGGTGCCCGAGGACGCCTCCCTCTGCTGCTACAGCTGTGCTGACGCTGGACAGCGGGAGGATCAAAACCCTGTGACTATCCAGGGGTCACAGGTCACCTGGTTGCTGCTTAGCATGCAGAGTTAGAGCAGGGCTGTCCTGAGGTCCACACAAACTGTCACAGCAGCCCTCCGCTGCTCAGCCTGTGTCTGCCACTGAAAGGATAATACAAAGACACATGATGTGGAAGCACTTTTGAAGTAAAAAAGTTCCCACTGATATATACATGCTTAAACCACTTTACTTCAATTTTTTTAATATACTGATTTTAATCACTGCAGGGAAATTAGTGGCACACTCTAGTTCGTTGAAATCATGTGTATACGGTATATGTGTGTACAGGCCATGAACACACAAACACACACACAGGGGGCCTGTATGCATGCAGGGGAGGTAGAGTGGCGGGCAGCTCCTTCGTGGTGTGCCCAAATGAACAACTTGTAAAGAGGACAGCGCCTTGCTCAAAGGCGCGTCGGCAGTGCTCCGGATGTGGGCTGATCCGCTCTACCGCGCGCTCTACCGCGCGCTCTACCGCGCGCTCTACCGCGCGCTCTACCACTGAGCCACCACTGCCCCATTTCTCTGGTAATAGATGAGTGGAAAAAGAAAAAAAAACTGGGAAACGTATGTTCAGAGAGATCAGCCTCATCCTATAAATTTTCCTAATTAGACAGGGCCAGAGCCCATGATGATTGGATAGTATTTGCTGAAGTCCTGCTTGATCTTTTTTTCCCCCTATTCTTCTGGTGGCTGTAGACTAAACATGGCATGCCCCTCACTAGAAACCCATTTATGACACTTCTGGGGAGACAAAAGGGTCCCGTCCCATTTGGAAATTCTCAGAAAACATGGAAAAGGAGCAGATGAGACCTGGACTGTTTCAATTAGCTTGTTTTGTCTGAGCAGGAGCAGAGAACAGATCAAAAAAATTCATATATATATATATATCTTCTTCTTTTCCTTTCGGCCTTTCCCTTCAGGGGTCGCCACAGCGAATCAACCGCCTCCATCTAACCCTGTCCTTTGCATCCTCTTCTCTCACACCAACTACCTTCATGTCCTCTTTCACTACATCCATAAACCTCCTCTTTGGTCTTCCTCTAGGCCTCCTGCCTGGCAGTTCAAAACTCAGCATCCAATATATCTCAGCATCTACCAATATATTCACTATCTCTCCTCTGGACATGTCCAAACCATCTCAGTCTGGCCTCTCTGACTTTATCTCCAAAACCTCTAACATGTGCTGTCCCTCTGATGTACTCATTCCTGATCCTATCCTTCCTGGTCACTCCCAGAGAGAACCTCAGCATCTTCATCTCTGCCACCTCCAGCTCTGCCTCCTGTCTTTTCCTCAGTGACACTGTCTCTAGACCAAACAACATCGCTGGTCTCACCACAGTTTTGTACACCTTTCCTTTCATTTTAGCTGAAACTCTTCTATCACACATCACACCTGACACTTTCCTCCACCCATTCCATCCTGCCTGCACAGGTTTCTTCACCTCCTTTCCCCACTCTCCGTTGCTCTGGACTGTTGACCCCAAGTACTTAAAATCCTCCACCTTCTTGATCTCTTCTCCCTGTAACCTCACTCTTCCACTTGGGTCCCTCTCATTCACACACATGTACTCTGTCTTACTGCGGCTCACCTTCATCCCTCTCCTTTCCAGGACAAACCTCCACCTCTCTAGCTTCTCCTCCACATCTTCCCTACTCTCACTGCAGATCACAATGTCATCTGCAAACATCATAGTCCATGGAGATTCCTGTCTAAGCTCGTCTGTCAGCCTGTCCATCATCATAGCGAACAAGAAGGGGCTCAGAGCTGATCCCTGATGCAGTCCCACCTCCACCTTGAACTCCTCTGTCACCCCTACAGCACACCTCACCACTGTCATACAGTCCTCATACATGTCCTGCACCGCTGTAACATACTTCTCTGCCACTCCAGACTTCCTCATACAATACCACAATTCCTCTCTGGGCACCCTGTCATAAACTTTCTCCAGATCTACAAAAACACAATGCATCTCCGTCTGGCCTTCTCTATACTTCTCTATCAACATCCTCAAAGCAAATACTGCATCTGTGCTTTATTCCTCTGTAGTTGCCACAACTCTGCACATCTCCCTTGTTCTTAAAAATGGGCACCAGCACACTTCTCCTCCACTCCTCAGGCATCTTCTCACTATCTAAGATCCTGTTGAACAACCCAGTCAGAAACTCTACTGCCACCTCACCTAGACACTTCCAAACCTCTACAGGTATATCATCAGGACCGACTGCCTTTCCACTCTTCATCCTCGTCAGTGCTCTCCTCACTTCATCCTGACTAATCTTTGCTACATCCCGGTCCACAACAGTCACCTCTTCTAGTCTTTGTTCTCTCTCATTTTCCACGTTCATCAACTCTTCAAAGTACTCTTTCCATCTTCCCATCACACTACTGGCACCTGTCAATAGACTTCCATCCCTATCCTTAATCACCCTAACCTGCTGCACGTCCTTCCCATCTCTGTCTCTCTGTCTTGCCAGCCTGTATAGATCAGTCTCTCCCTCCTTACTATCCAACCGAGCATACAAGTCATCATAAGCTTCTTGTTTGGCCTTTGCTACCTCTACCTTCACCTGACGCTGTATCTCCCTGTACTCCTGTCTACTCTCCTCAGTCCTCTCAGTGTCCCACTTCTTCTTGGCTAACCTCTTTCTTTGTATACACTCCTGTACCTCCTCATTCCACCACCAAGTCTCCTTATCTACTTTCCTTCCAGATGACACACCAAATACTCTCCTACCTGTCTCCCTGATCACATTAGCTGTAGTTGTCCAGTCATCTGGAAGCACCTCCTGACCACCCAGAGCCTGTCTTAACTCCTTCCTAAAGGTTATGCAATACCCTTCCTTTTTTAGCTTCCACCATTTCGTCCTCTGCTCTGCCTTTTCCCTCTTCATCTTCCTCACCACCAGTCATCCTACACACCACCATCCTATGCTGTTTGGCTACACTCTCGCCTACCACTACTTTGCAGTCACTGATCTCCTTCAGGTTACATCGTCTACACAAGATGTAGTCTACCTGTGTGCTCCTACCACCACTCTTATAGGTCACCCTATGTTCCTGCCTCTTCTGGAAGAAAGTATTCACTACAGCCATTTCCATCCTTTTTGCAAAGTCAACTACCATCTGTCCTTCTGCGTTCCTCTCCTGGATACCAAACCTGCCCATCACTTCCTCATCACCTCTGTTACCTGCACCAACATGTCCATTGAAGTCTGCGCCAATGACAACTCTCTCACTTCTAGGTATGCTCTGCATCACTTCATCAAAGTCCAACCAGAATTTCTCCTTCTCCTCCAGCTCACATCCTACCTGTGGGGCATACCCACTAACAACATTGACCATCACACCTTCTATTTCTAGCTTCAGACTCATCACTCTATCCGACACTCTTTTTACCTCCAGGACATTCCTAACAAACTCCTCCTTCAAGATAACTCCTACTCCGTTTCTCTTCCCATCTACACCATGATAGAACAACTTGAACCCTGCTCCTAAACTTCTAGCCTTGCTATCTTTCCACCTGGTCTCCTGGACACACAGTATGTCTACCTTCCTCCTCTGCATCATGTCGACCAACTCTCTACCTTTTCCTGTCATAGTTCCAACATTCAACGTCCCTACTCTTAGTCCTATACTCTTGGCGCTCCTCTTCTCTTTCTTCGTGCGAACGCACTTTCCTCCTCTCCTTCTTCGACCAACAGTAATCCAATTTCCACCGGCGCCCTGTAGGTCAACAGCGCCGATGGCGGTCGTTGTTAACCCGGGCCTCGACCGATCCGGTATGGAAGTCATATGTTTGATTCGCATCTTTGATTTGGCAAAAGTTTTACGCCGGATGCCCTTCCTGAAGCAACTCTCTGTATTTATCCGGGCTTGGGACCGGCACAATAAGACACTGGTTTGTGCCCTCTTGCGGCTACATTCATATATATATATATATATATATATATATATATATATATATATATATATATATATATATATATATATAAATAGAGAGAGAGAGAGAGAGAGAGAGAGAGAGAGAGAGAGACAGACTTCACTTGTCCTCAAGAAAGTAGTGCATCCCTGGGATGCGCTTTGAGAAAAAATTGTGTATCCCAACATGACGTTTATGAATCCCAAAAGTAATAGCAGAATAAACGGTAGAAGCATACGCAAGGATTGAATTTTTCCACAGTGCAATATAAAAACTAAACAAAATGTTATTTTAAATGATTTTATCAATAACAATGTCATAACTGTTTAAATAAAAAGAAAAAAAAAGATTCAAATTACATATTGGTTTTATCAACATGTTAAAGCCTGGTAGTCATTAAAAAAAACAGTTTAGAAATAAAGATGTAATACAGTTTTTTATATCACTTTTGCTTTTCACTAAATTGTTTTCTTTGCCTTTAATTCATTAAGTCGTGATGAGAAACTCGCGCGAGATCAACAAATAATGGCGATTTTCGGGTTTGAAATTTAAGTGGAGAAATGGAAAAATTGTGAATATTTTTGTTGAATGGAAGTGTCTGATGATTACGCGTCCCTGTCAGAAAATACGCATCAAAGACGCAAGGACGCACGCAAACAAGAACGCTATATATATATATATATATATATATATATATATATATATATATATATATATATATATATATATATATATATATATATATATATATATATATATATATATATATATATATGTATATAATGACATAATGATGTTACGCATCATTTATGCATAGTTCATTACTACCAGTTACTGATGCTTCTTGCAGCAGTAAACACTCACAATATATTTAGAGCTTATAAACATATTACGTTATAAGCATATATTCATTGTTTGAGTACTGGATTATTATTTGTAGTTGTCAAATTGATACAAAACGTTAAAATAAAAAATGATTTTTCTAGAAGTTCATCCAGTGATCAATTATGGGGTTTACAGATAAGGGTTGTTCTGGATCAATATGTACCAGTGCTCACATACATCATAATTTTTCTTACCTTTCAAAAAGAAAATCTGTTGTCGTTTCAGCCAATCAGACAGTTACAGGCAAACATTTGTCTTTGTAATGCAAAGGACCCAACAAAACCGACAATCGATAAGAAATAAAGCTGAAGAAGACATTTCAGCCAAACGAAAATTAATTTATCGTCATGCTTAACAACAACAGTTTTTCATGGAGTCAGCTAAGTTTTTCACTTACAGTGCATGATTATTGCATTCTCTTCATGCAAGAGAGGGCAGATGATTTATTTTTGTTTATTCAAATAAGCAGTGTCAGTGCAGCGGTCTATAACAAACACTCAATTGAATTGCTACTCTGGTAAACAAGTTACTGCTAAGGCACCTTTTTTTCAAATGAGGCTGGGAAAACAAATATGAGTTGCTATGACTTCATTTCCATAGCAAAGGTAAGAATGAACTCACCATCACCCCAACGATGCTTCTCTCAGTCTATTGTGGAGTAAATTCATCATTGTGAAGAATGAAATGTTCAAACCAATGGCCTATTTTCACAAACATTAATTATATCTACTGAAGATGCGTTTCTTACACAGTATGTCAAGTAGCTCAGTTTTATGATCGCATTAGTCATGGTATACCGACATAAAAACAAAAAAAACAGAGCAAACCACAACTTCAAAAGTTAACACATTCTTCTTAATCCTCTGATATTTACATACAGTATTTGCCAATTATGGATTCTCCTGACCGATGGGCAAAGTCTGTAAACCCTGAAAAAGATCCTTTAATTTATTTTTAGTAAATTGTCATGTGTCCAGAATTAATCTGGGATTAAACTAAAAAGCAGGGAACAAGGATTTTACTGTGGGATCTTATGAACTATATATTTAATTTATCAGCTATGCAAAAATATTCAGCTTCCCGTCTAAGAGAAGACGTTGAAGTGAACATTTTATTCCACCTCTAGACTGTAAAATATCTGTATCTATAAAAGATTATATTCAATTTTTATATTTTTTGATTCTTTCCTTTTTCACATATTAAAAAATACAGCATGGAGGGAAATCCTCCTGTCAATTATATGTTTCAGTAAAGTACAGTCAGAACACAAATACAGTTCTCGGCCAGAGACAGAGAAATTTCAACTTTGTGACTGGAGAAACAAATCAAAATTAACAAGCAATTAGTGTCCACGTGATGACTGAGCCATGTTAGAGAAACAGAAAACAAACAAACAAAACAAAACAAAAAAACCAGGTAAGTCAGATTATGACAAAACTTGGAAATAGACATGAAGGAAAAATGACGAAGTAATCCTGTGAAGAGCACCAACATCAACATCAATTTAGTTCAGAAACAAGCCAAATTAAAGGCAGGAAAAAAATAAAAACTACTATGAAGAAATAGAAAAGGGACATAATTTAAATATCATCCTGTAGGACAATAAGTGAGCATTTGTGGGCTAGATCTTAAGGAGTGTCTGGATTGGGAGAAGACCAGCTGCACCATGACATATTTGGTGTACGAATCCAACCAGAAGATGTGACTCCAATACTGGGACCCAATTTATATCTCTGAACAACTCAGTATACAGAGATAGAAAGTCAATAAGAAGATAACGTCACTAACCTCTAATTAACTATGACTACAAGGTTAGGGTAATGTTAAAGATCATCAGTACATGTTTAAACTAAATGATGCTTCATTTTAATAAACAAATTTATTTGTTTGGTTCAAGTCAAATATTTATGATCTTAGCTGAGCTGTCCAGCCTGATGTCACCAAATAACATTTGCATATGTACATAATTTCACATCTTGTCACATAGGATTTTTCGCTTTTAAATAGTAATTTAACCAGTAGGGTAAACATGTGTTTGTAATGTTAATCCACACTTTATAAAGCTCACTACAACGATGTCAACTATCACGCTAGACCCCAGCACCAACTGAGTTAAACTTCCTTTGCTCACAGGACACACAAGGAATGTCGACCAGTAGTGCGTAGTTAGTCCAATATTCATTGTCGACAAAAAAAAGTTGTTGAAGAAGGAACTTCATTGTGTTTCTATTAGCGGTACTTCAGTCCGCTCCCACAAGACTGCCATCTTCTTGGATGCCATCACACTAAATTTAGGGTTGAATATATGAGCTGGTCATGAGTCATCAGGATACTGGGATTGACTGACACAACCTGGCCTAGAAATCTGACGACATTAAATCTGTGACTAATTCCAGTCTGAATCCATGACTTGGCAAAATGTCTAAATGTAAATGAGTCAGACACACTCCTGTGCTGACTTGGTGTTTATATCAACTACTTCCTCTCACACCTTATTTTGTTCTGTACTATTTACTAATGTCCTTTCAGTAAAATCACAATCTCAATGGAGCACCTGAAGACAAATCCACTTCAGCTCCTGCAACAGCTTAATGACAGAGCAAGCAGACATCTGAGAGAAGACATTATCATCCAGGAGGACGAAAATACTATTATAAACTGATTAGGTGGAGGAGAGCTGGATCGAAATCACACTTGAATCTTTTTTTGCCATTAATTAGTGGTTCTGTCAGTGTGGTTCATTCTGCAGGGATGACTAATGTGCGGAGCTCTCCCACTGCTCTTCATGACCAGTTGGTACATTGCTGTCACATTTGCATATGTAGCTCTGACAGCAAAGAAAAATCCCACTGCCTATTAATGTAGCTGGAGTTCTGGGAGCAGTCTGTGTATTCTAGTCCAGACGTTCCACTTCTCTACCCGAAAAAAGATGACATGAAAGCAACAGGATGGCTGCCTCGCATCAGTAATTGGTTGACTGTAAAACCACTTGTGGTAATTTGTGTGAATGTAACAATGGTGACTTGTCCAAGTACATCCATGTGTGCCTCTGCCACTACACTCAGACATGCTGAGTGTTGTTTCAAACTCTGTTTACAATTACTGTAAGGTTGAAACACAATCTGTTTAATCATCTCTGACAACCCAACATGTCTTTCTGTACCCGTTAAGTATTTTACGAGGCCGAGGGGGTTTGTAAAATGGTGCTCACAGCAATTATAATAATCAAATTTATACCTGGTAAGCAGGAGGTTTGTTCGCCTTTCTTTGACTTTACATGTTCCCTCTTGTCTGCATGGCTTCATTCCATTCAAATATTCTCATGAATGAAGTTGAGCCCATGAATTTTGTCTAATATGAAAGATATCATTTGTAGTGTAAAACCCACAAGGCTCTGCGAAGTGTTTCTGAAACAGTTCACCCTCTTTCAACACACCATTGGATTGATGATCCTGTTTTCTGTAAGCACTTGTGTCCAGCAATAGGCAGCTGTTTACAGTAATGAAAGCGATGATAAACCCACTGAACATTACCTGGTAATCACTAACTGGCTGAAGAAAAAGAAGAAAAAAACTAGCAGGTAAACACAGCAGAACATTGATAGGTAAAGGATCAAGTATTAATATCAATATTTCAAGGAGAGCAGGTACAGATCAACTATTGATTCTGTAGAAAAGAAACAATTTATGATGACCGAACACCTGTCAAAGACAAACTACCTTCTAACAGGCAGAACCCTCAGATCAGGACCCAGATCTATGTGGGTGGTGTGTTGGGTGAATGATAATAAAAATCAGATTAATAATAATGAAGAAACAAAAATAGGTGAAGTAAAAGACAGGTTTGGCTGTACATCAACCTGCCAATCTACACTGCCCAGCCCAAAAAAAAGTCACACACTCTAATATTTCATGGGACTGCCTGTAGCTTTGATTGCAGTGCGCATTTGCCGCGGCTTTGTTTCGAAAACCTCGTACAACGTCACAGCATTTATTTCTGTCCAGAATTGCATTAATTTTTGGCCGAGTTCTTGTTTTGACGATAGGAGTCAAACCACTCTGTAAGGTCTTCTCCAGCACATCCCATAGACTTTGAATGGGGTTAAGCTCAGGACTGTGGGGGCCAATTGATGTGTCAAAATGATTCCTCACACTCCCTGGACCACTCTTTCACAATTAGAGTCCGATAAATTTTGGCATTGGTTTCCTGGAATATAAAAAAATCCATTTATGGGATAGCCTGGTCATTCAGTACATTCAGATACTCAGCTGACTTTATTTTTTTGCTGAATAATATTGCTGAGCCTAGACCAACCGAAGCAACCCCTGATCATAACGATGCAATTTGCTTATTGATACCCAAACGATGACTTTTCTTTTTTGCCGAGCAGTGTATTAATCAATGAGTTAAAGTTGAAATATATCCCAATATGGCACTGACTAACTGAAGACTAGGATAACAAAAGCCATAGTTCGTTCTGTCCGTATATCCATGGGCCGATATTTCCAGCAACTGTTGTCCCACCTGTGAGGTTACAGAAGCTACATCCCTACCTTCATCCCTACAGGGATGGCTTTATTACTAAACAGAGAGCTGTTGAAAGAGAAACAGCCCAGTTGCATGCCGTGACTCTGTATGCCGGCTTAGACATTCCTGACAGCCTGATAAATGAAACATGTTGCGAGGATCTTTACAATACCGCAAATCCCAATGACACCTCAGGTTTAATATGTAAGGCATACGCTGTAATACATCTGTGATGCTATGGTGGTAAAAAGAGATTTATGACACACAACAAGCTATTAAGGAGCTGTATGTGGTGGGGTAATCAGGGGAGGAAATGGGCTGGAAATTCTCTTCTTCATGCCACATTGATTCATCCTTCAGTGAGAGAAACCTCCCCATTATGCACACCTCATCTAAAAGGGCCCTAGGATGATCATTGCAGGCCCACAGTACACTGATCCCAGGTCTGCTGTGAGGTCAACAGAGGTCTTTCCTGCAGCATCTGGACGCTCAGGAGGCTGCCGCAACTACTTGATTCATGGAGTGTTGATAATATCGCTGCATGAGCAAAGAGCGTGAGGTGCAGCAGCATGCATCATGACTGTGTGGGCAGAGAAAATCTGTCCCACAATGCAAGGGTTTCGCATCATGTTGTAATGAATGATAACAGTTCTCATCAAAGAGTATTTAATGTTAAGTGTTATGTAAAATAATTGAACAAAATGGCCAAAATCCAGTTCCTGAGGGATTTCAGAGTACCACTCTGTCATAGCAGATTTCTTATATATAATACTACAAACAAACATGAATATGAATATGAATATGAATAGCTTGATTTCAGGGTGCTTCCATCCGCCTGCCTCTCCATGTTGGATGTCACATCTTGGAAACAGCTTGCAGCAGTCAAGTCTATCAGCCGGCTTTCAGGTAGTTGAGATAAAAAACATGACTGCCTAAATAACTACAAAAACCTGGGCAACAGATTGCAAATTGTGGTGCTACCATATTTAGCAAATTACTGTCAAATTGATGGGATTTCATGTAAAATGTTTGGCTTGATTAGTAAAAAGTGTCAAAACGGGTGCAAAGCACTGCTTGCACATGTTCCCCACTGCTGATTCAGCTTTGACGTGGTAAAAATTAGAAGATGCTTCCTGTAGAGGCAGACACAGTGGTACCCATGGTACTCACTATAAATTATGTAAAAAGGAAATCATTTGATAAGCAAATAGTTATATTTTACTGGTTCATCCATAATAATGCAGAGGATAAACCTTTTTTGATAGAACATCATTGCATTCTGTAGTGCATTCCTTCTGCATGGGTAGAATATTTACATTGATATGTTGTCCTAAAATGAACATATTCATGTTTAAAGTCATTCAACACCAAGCATTTTCATTCAGCACCAAACATGATATTTGCATCATTCTCACAGAATGATGCAGATATCGAATTTAATTCATTATTTTGTTGATCTGATAGAGAGAATAGCCGCAGTAAATACACCTTTTTCATTTCATTCAAAAATGTAAGCCCTGTGGTTGATGCCATTCTCTGTCCTCTCTTTGATTTGACATGTTTTTATTATTCTTTGCTTCTGGGCTGGCTGCTAAGCGATGGCAGGACGACATGGATGGGTAATCCTGGTACAAAGTGGCCCTGGAGTCCATCAGTGGCCCAGGCTGGAAGCCGAACAGCCGCGTGGTCAAGGTTATGATGCAACGTAAACCATTTGCCTCATATTGCTGGGCTTTAGGCCACTGTGGAACAATTTCAGGGTAGTGCTGCTTTGTCCTATAACCCCTGACATGCGATTTAAATTCTCACTGTGAAAGCAGATTGATTGAAATTGAATTGCCCAACAAAACTGATAAATTCAGTTGACGATGATATCACAATCTCAATTCTGCGGCAGTTCAGGAGAAAAATGCATTGCATCTCTAATTCTGATTAAGATCCTGTAGCCCCACTGATCTAGCGTTGTTTGCTCGTCTGGTTCAGACCTCTTCAAAGTTTCTAATTAACCAGATACGGAACAGTAAAAAAACTGTATTCAAAGTCTTTAATTAATTCTGGTGAATTAGGAGAGAGAGACTGGGAGCTTTATCGATCTTTTACCAGTTTTAATTAACCAAGTGACTTATTTTAGCTGCTGTGTGGCATTCTTTAAAGCAGCTCATTTTTACACCATAAAACCTGATGCAAGTTTTGTTTTCAAAGTTTGACTCATTTCTGATGAAGGTCAAAAATACATGAACATTCTGAAAATATACCACTCAGTACCTGTAAAGAGGAGGAAGGGATGGCTGTTTGCTTTCTCTCCTCTTGTCCTGGCCAGCACTGGTGGAGACTCTAGTGTTTATGGTGTCTTTGTTTTCCTCCCACTTTGCATTTCTGATGGATTTTTTTGCTCTTGCTGTTATTTAGGTTTTAGTTGGCTTCTGCTAGGGTAGAGGGGACAGTAGTGGTTCCCTTACTTTTGTTCATTTTTGGCTGCTTCACAAACAATTAATATGTTCAGGGGGAAGTATATCTTAGCTAGATTTTCTTCAGCTTTTTAGGCTTCAAGTTGTTACCAATTATTCACTCAAAACCAAAAGGATTTTTTTCTTTGCAATTTCAAGTCTGTCTTGATTATATTATATATCTCGTATGAGCTGAGTTAGGGGATCATAACAGCATCCACTTGGTAAAACTCAACTAATTCATAAATTCCAACAAACTGTAAAACAATTTAACATAAAGTTGTATGACTTTCAAAGTGCATCAAATGTTAATTTAAGGTAAGATAAGGTTAGTTTTATCTTACAATTTTCAAACTGCTAATAAATCTTGTGAGAAGAGCAAAACTAACAACGCTCTAAATAACTTTTTAGTCCCTTCTTACTTTGTGCCTCTGTCTCATATGTATTTGTTTGAATTGAAAACAGGCATCATAACAACAAAGATATGTTGTACCCACTTTATCGCACTAACAACTCTGAGGCTATAATGAAGTGCCTGACTGTGGTGGATGCACTACAACTACGCAAAGCATAAACAGTAACTTACCTTTGGTTTTCCTTCTCATTATCTTACTGTGTGTAGATCTGGAGATAGATGGCACATTTGGAGGGGGAGGGGGGGGTATTACAACAGGCACAGGCAATAATATATTTGTGTGAAATCTGGTTTGTATTTAATAGCTATAGAAAGGCTTTTATCAACATAATTTGCATTTTGTTAAACTATATTTTCAGCTGTGGGTTGATAAATATTTACAGTACCTGTTTCAGAGAGTGAACATAAACAAGTTCAACAAGCGTGCCATTAAGAAAAACACATTTACAAGATCACAATTTTGTCCCACAGCGTTAAACACATCAGGAGTGTCTTCGGATTAGCATCATGAATGAGTTGATTTAATGGGACAGGTGCGATTTTCAAAAGAAAGGCCATTGTCAGCTTATTAGCTGTTTATGTGACATTCAGGGACAGCTCTGAACTACCCTATCATTCTGTTGGTATTGAAAATACTAATTATGAAAGCATTCCTGGTCACATTTATTCTGATGCTCATGCAGAGACTTCCCTCTGTGTTAGCAGCCGGCCTGCTGAGATATTTGTCAAACGTCAGGGCTCTATGGGGCTCTTCACTTTAGTTTTCAATATACCCCTCACTTAGAAGGTCGGGTAGAATTAAAATATGTGGTAAACCAGAATGTGTAATACAAACTTCCATCCGTTCATCCTTTCCATCATCTCTATCATCTTGTTTCATAACTGCGACACACTTTTTTCGCCGAACTACCAAAACACTTTCTCTGGACTAGGGTGATCTGCCTGAATTTGTCTGACTTCCAAAGTTTCTCTATTATCTCCTTGTGTCCCTCTGTCTTTTTGTCATATAATAAGCTGATCTCTCATCCCAAAACAGCACTGCAGCTATCTACATAGGATTGGTTCATAACTTCACCAGTGTAGAAGTAATGGAATGACTTTTATTTAAAAAAAAAAAAAAAACAGACTAAACAATATATTTCAACTTCAGATCACACGGTTAGAGCATTACAGAAACTTCTCTCAGATTCATTATTTCAATTACCAATTTTGGCTTTAGGTTTTAGTCTGTGCATCTTGCATATTTTTGTTTCTCTTTGTTTGCTTAAGTATATACAGGATATATTTATATACGTAACAGTGTATTATTATGACAGATTACATTGTTGTTACTTAAAACCCATACATATGAAGAAAATATTTTGTTGCTTAAAAGAAAATAGTACACCAATTTAATGCAATAGAAACATTTTAAACTTACAGGGGTCCTATTATAAAAACATATACATAGTGGTCCCCCCTAGCCCTGCCAAATCCCTATAATCTGGAAAACAAACGCTTCCTGCATCAATAGATGCAGAGAAATTGAAAGATGTACGGCCAAAAAGATCAATTTCATCACAGCATTGTACCTGACACCTGTACGTGATATAGAGTAATTGACCTATCCTGAGTCACATTTGATTGTCCACCCGGATAAGGGCATGGTCATCCCTGAGGTGGAGTTCGTTCAGGCTAAGGTAGCAGTGTGAGGAAATGACCTGGCCCAGAGCTACACACAGCTACAAGCTGTTGAAGTCAGCTAGCATTTGGCTAACTAGGTAGCTCTGCCTCAGTCAGGTGTGTGTGTGTGTGTGTGTGTGTGTCTACGTAAGGCTATCCCCAGCCTCATAACGAACGCATAATCTGTTTGTGTGTGTGTGTGTGTGTGTGTGTGTGTGTGGACGTAAGGCGTATCCGTCACAGCGAATGCACAACCAGTTTCATAACAGATGAGGACACTACCAAAATCACAAAAGTTGTCTAGTTTTTTAGAATAAAAGCAGCTTTAACTCTTCTAAGTGATCTGAGAGCTTTGCAAAGCAACTACACCGCTCATTAAAAGATATTCACTGTCACCAATCAAGGGTTACATTCAACTGACCTAAACCCTGCATGTGAAATAATCCGGTCAGAAATCAACAAGTGAATTTATCACTCATTCCCAGCCTTGTGAGAGACAGAGGGTGGAGGCGAATACACACGCGCATACACACACACACAAAGAGAGCATGTATTTATCTTATTTACAGTTGCTTATGACTATTAGTAAAGTCCTATATTGATACATTCGTCCTCCTTGTCATTGTGAAGTAGGTTAGTGGAAAGAGATAAAGTAAGGGACAGACAACAGTTCAATATACTGTACACTGCCCGGCCAAAAAGAAAGTCACCGTTTGGGTATCAATAAGCAAATTGCATCGTTATGATCAGGGGTTGCTTCGGTTGGTCAGGTCTAGGCTCAGCACTATTATTCAACAAAAAAATTAAGTCAGCTGAGTATCTGAATGTACTGAATGACCAGGCTATCCCATAAATGGATTTTTTTATATTCCAGGACAACAATGCCAAAATTTAATTGGCGGACTCTAATTGTGAAAGAGTGAAGCGTGAGGAATCATTTTGACACATCAATTGGCCCCCGCAGTCTTGAGCTTAACCCCATTCAAAAAATATGGGATGTGCTGGAGAAGACCTTGCAGAGTGGTTTGCCTCCTATTGTCAATACAAGAACTCAGCCAAAAATTAATGCAATTCAGGACAGAAATAAATGCTGTGACGTTGTTCGAGGTTGTCAAAACAATGCCGCGGCAAATGCGCACCGTAATCAAAGCTACAGGCAGTCCCACAAAATATTAGAGTGTGTGACTTTTTTTTGGGCCGGCCAGTGTATAATACTGATAAATGAGCTCCACCTAACTGTTCCCCTATTTCTCGTATATGAGAAAAAAAAAAAAAATTGACAGTATTCTCAGTTGGAGAAACAATCCTACATGCTTCTTACATTGCTAACATTTCTATGACATGGTTGTGTAGGAAGGTTTTCCAGATTTTTTTTTTCCTGAAGAACAAGAAGCTACTAATAAATAAAAAGGTTTATGGCACACTGGGGTAAACAGTGATCAGACAAATAAGGAGCACAAACATTCGTAGGGTTTAATTATTGATTAGTTCAGTATTATAATCCATCCATCCATCCATCCATTCTCTTCCGCTTATCCGGGGTCGGGTCGCGGGGGCAGCAGCTTAAGCAGGGAAGCCCAGACTTCCCTCTCCCTAGCCACTTCTTCCAGCTCCTCCGGGAGAATCCCAAGACGTTCCCAGGCCAGCCGGGAGACATAGTCTCTCCAGCGTGTCCTGGGTCGTCCCCGGGGCCTCCTCCCGGTAGGACGTGCCCGGAACACCTCACCAGGGAGGCGTCCAGGAGGCATCCTGACCAGATGCCCGAGCCACCTCATCTGGCTCCTCTTGATGCGGAGGAGCAGCGGCTCGACTCTGAGTCCCTCCCGGATGACCGAACTTCTCACCCTATCTCTAAGGGAGAGCCCGGACACCCTGCGGAGGAAACTCATTTCGGCCGCTTGTATCCGGGATCTCGTTCTTTCGGTCACGACCCACAGCTCGTGACCATAGGTGAGGGCAGGAACGTAGATCGACCGGTAAATCGAGAGCTTTGCCTTTCGGCTCAGCTCCTTCTTCACCACGACGGACCGATACAGAGTCCGCATCACTGCAGACACTGCACCGATCCGCCTGTCGATCTCCCGTTCCATCGCACCCTCACTCGTGAACGAGACCCCGAGATACTTGAACTCCTCCACTTGGGGCAGGATCTCATCCCCAACCCGGAGAGGGCACTCCACCCTTTTCCGACTGAGGACCATGGTCTCAGATTTGGAGGTGCTAATTCTCATCCCAACCGCTTCACACTCAGCTGCGAACCGTTCCAGTGAGAGTTGGAGATCACGGCTTGATGAAACCAACAGCACCACGTCATCTGCAAAAAGCAGAGACGCAATGCTGAGGCCACCAAACCGGACACCCTCAATGCCTTGGCTGCGCCTAGAAATTCTGTCCATAAAAGTTATGAACAGAATCGGTGACAAAGGGCAGCCTTGGCGGAGTCCAACCCTCACTAGAAACGAATCCGACTTACTGCCGGCAATGCGGACCAAACTCTGACATCGGTCGTACAGGGACCAAACAGCCCTTATCAAGGGGTTCGGTACCCCATATTCCCGAAGCACCCCCCACAGAAACCCCCGAGGAACACGGTCGAACGCCTTCTCCAAGTCCACAAAACACATGTAGACTGGTTGGGCGAACTCCCATGCCCCCTCAAGGACCCTGCGGAGGGTGTAGAGCTGGTCCACTGTTCCACGACCAGGACGAAAACCACATTGCTCCTCCTGAATCCGAGATTCGACTTCCCGACGGACCCTCCTCTCCAGAACCCCTGAATAGACCTTACCAGGGAGGCTGAGGAGTGTGATCCCCCTGTAGTTGGAACACACCCTCCGGTCCCCCTTCTTAAAAAGGGGGACCACCACCCCAGTCTGCCACTCCAGAGGCACTGTCCCCGACGTCCACGCGATGTTGCAGAGGCGTGTCAACCAAGACAGCCCCACAACATCCAGAGCCTTTAGGAACTCCGGGCGGATCTCATCCACCCCCGGGGCCCTGCCACCGAGGAGCTTTTTAACTACCTTGGTGACCTCAACCCCAGAGATAGGAGAGCCCGCCTCAGAGAACCCAGACTCTGCTTCCTCATGGGAAGGCGTGTCGCCGGAATTGAGGAGGTCTTCGAAGTATTCTCCCCACCGAGTCACAACGTCCCGAGTTGAGGTCAGCAGCGCCCCATCCCCACTATACACAGTGTTGATGCTGCACTGCTTCCCCCTCCTGAGACGTCTGATGGTGGACCAGAATCTCCTCGAAGCCGTCCGGAAGTCGTCCTCCAAGGCCTCACCGAACTCCTCCCACGCCCGGGTTTTTGCCTCAGCAACCACCAAAGCTGCATTCCGCTTGGCCAGCCGGTACCTATCAGCTGCCTCAGGAGTTCCACAGGCCAAAAAAGCCCAATAGGACTCCTTCTTCAGCTTGACGGCATCCCTTACCGCCGATGTCCACCAGCGGGTTCTGGGGTTGCCGCCACGACAGGTACCGACCACCTTACGGCCACAGCTGCGGTCGGCCGCTTCGACAATGGAGGCGCGGAACATGGTCCACTCAGACTCAATGTCCCCCGCCTCCCCCGTAACGTGGGTGAAGTTCTGCCGGAGGTGGGAGTTGAAACTCCTTCTGACAGGGGATTCCGCCAGGCATTCCCAGCAGACCCTCACAATACGTTTGGGTCTGCCAGGTCGGACCGGCATCTTCCCCCACCATCGGAGCCAACACACCACCAGGTGGTGATCGGTTGACAGCTCCGCCCCTCTCTTCACCCGAGTGTCCAAGACATGCGGCCGCAAGTCCGATGACACGATGACAAAGTCGATCATCGAACTGCGGCCTAGGGTGTCCTGGTGCCAAGTGTACATATGGACACCCTTATGTCTGAACATGGTGTTCATCATGGACAGTCCGTGATGAGCACAGAAGTCCAATAACTTGGCACCATTCGGGTTCTGATCGGGGGGGCCGTTCTTCCCAATCACGCCCTTCCAGGTCTCACTGTCATTGCCCACATGAGCATTGAAGTCCCCCAGTAGAACGATGGAGTCCCCAGTGGGAGCGCTCTCCAGCACCCCCTCCAAGGACTCCAAAAAGGGTGGGTACTCTGTACTGCTGTTTGGTGCATAAGCACAAACAACAGTCAGGACCCGTCCCCCCACCCGAAGGCGGAGGGAGGCTACCCTCTCGTCCACCGGGGTGAACCCCAATGTACAGGCGCCAAGCCGGGGGGCCATAAGTATACCCACACCTGCTCGGCGTCTCTCACCATGAGCAACTCCAGAGTGGAAGAGAGTCCAACCCCTCTCGAGAGGACTAGTACCAGAGCCCAAGCTGTGTGTGGAGGTGAGCCCGACTATATCTAGTCGGAACTTCTCCACCTCACACACCAGCTCGGGCTCCTTCCCTGCCAGAGAGGTGACATTCCACGTCCCAAGAGCCAGCTTCTGTAGCCGGGGATCGGATCGCCAAGGTCCCTGCCTTCGGCCACCGCCCAGCTCACAGTGCACCTGACCCCTATGGCCCCTCTCACAGGTGGTGAGCCCATGGGAAGGGGGACCCACGTTGTCCTTTCGGGCTGCGCCCGACCGGGCCCCATGGATGCAGGCCCGGCCACCAGGCGCTCGCCTTCGAGCCCCACCTCCAGGCCTGGCTCCAGAGGGGGGCCCCGGTGGCCCGCGTCCGGGCAAGGGAAAACGTGCTCCACTGTTTTTATTCGTCATTAGGGGTCTGTGAGCCGTCCTTTGTCTTAGTATTATAATCGTTTCAGTGTTATCTGATTTGCAAAGCCAGCTTCAAGAACTTTGCAAGCTTCAGCAGGTCCCACAGAGGTTGCTGATAAATTTATGGAGAGCATCCTGTTACAGGACGTGAACATCGTGTGGCGAAGGCATGCTGGAGCACCGAACTCTCAGGAACAGGACGTTATCAGCAGCAGCACACACCTCAGCAGAGAAGATAACAAAAAGTGTGAGTTCTTGTCCATGCACACAAACACACACATACATACACACACACACGCACAAACACAGACACACACACACACACACACACACACACACACACACGCACACACACACAAACACACGCATCAAAGACTGACCCCCAAACCCTGCTCTTACAGCTGGCAACTACAACATAATTTACAAACACAAAGATATTATTTAAGTAATCAGGACAAGACATGCAAAATGTAATTATACCAGAACATAATGACAAGGATCATCATTCCTTTCATGTAAACCAGACCGCACCGTAGGAAACGTAATTAATATGGATTTGTCAGACACAGTATTCAGCTTTACATGACTAATTCAAGCTTTCAATTTATTTAGGAATGAATAAATGTTAATTCAGCATGCTTCAAAAAACAAAACAGACCAATAAGATTTGGGTCATTGCTTATTTCTATTCACATTTAAAATGAATTTTCTATTGTATCGATTAATTTTGTTCTTTTTATTAACAAATCTATGATGAAAAGTGTTCATCAGTATCCCTTTCATCCAAAATAAAGAAGAGATAAGGCCAACTCTGACTGAATCAACACTCACCAGTTGAAGAAAAAGACACTAAAATACAGTAAAGCATTAACAAGTTCTGTATTAATTTTTGATTTAAAGACAAAATGTTATTTCTAATTATATTATCAAAGTTCATTGTTTTTTGAATAATAAATTAAAATACAGATATTCTGCTCATTTCATGTGCAAGAGTTGAGTTGCACATGTTAGGGTTTGAGTTAGGGATAGATTTTGTTGGTATGTCTAGTTCTTAAATTTTTATTTTCTTTTTGTATGCACGATCACAATGCATTCAATTCAATGACAATAAACAATGCATCATTATTGCCAATAAGAACAGCAACGAATTAAAACCACTCTAGACCACTCACACAGCTTGTTAAATATTCAGATAAAGATAAATGAAAATTTATGACTTGTGGCTTTGAAGACTAGCTGTGGCTTTTTGATGAGAACCAGAGTGTCATTCAACTGGAGGACCCGCACACCCTGAAACGGGTGTTGTTTGGACCCAAATGCAGGACACAGGTGCACAGGAACATTTGGTAATGACCTTTATTATCCCCACAGCAAACAGGGGATGCAGCATGCAGAATGATCACAGAATAAAGTTCCTTCTTCAGGCTGAGAGCCCTCGCACAGTCTCTGGGGCTCAGAGGAGGGAAAGGGCGGCGACTGGGATCAGCCGCGGAACCGAGGGGAGGCTTCTGAGCCCCCAGTTCCACACAGTTCAATTCTCTTTCGTAGAGAGGGGAAGAGATGTAGTTTACTTCAGCCGAAGAAGACGAGCAGGACGCTCTGCGCTCTGGAGAGCTGGCTGCACGTGCTGTGAGGCCGACGAGGAGTGAGCTGAAGAGAGGTTGGAGACAGGTGGGGGGGGGGCGGGTCATAGCCAGGTGAGCAGTCAGCGAAGACAGAGGAACCGTTGGGGAGCAGGCAGGAGAGGAGACGAGGCCAAAACCAGACAAGCAGGCAGATACCAGAGACACTGAGGCAGAGCACGAGGTCAGGGACAGAAGGCAGGTGAGTTTACCGGGAAGTAGACGAGGATGGCAGGTCAGGGACAGGTGAAGGTGCTGGAGAGACTATATGCAGGCCTGATTGCAGTGATCTGCAGCAGGTGAGCAGAGTGGGCTGATGCAGTAGGCGTAGCCGGCAGGTAGAGTGGAGCAGAGGGAGGGAGAGTGGAAAAATACTGCAGCAGTGTGACAGGAAGGGAATGAGAGGCAGGGACTGTGACACATCCAGAATTACAGGGTAGGTAGTAGTAGGCAAAACAGAGTTTCATAAACTCAGTAAAGTTCAATTCATTTTAAAGTTCACTACCCAATGATCAGATTTTGCTGGAAGTACAGAGATGTTAAGGCTGAGGCAAATTCAGGAAATAGGCACAGGTCAAAATCCAAAAAGTATGCAAATACCAAAAACATACAAAAGCAGACTATAAAGCAGGCAGGAGTGCAAACAATGATGTGGCAGGGCCAAACTGCAAACAGGGTAATAGATATAATAGAAATATTCATGTAAATTAGAAACATGCAACAGTTGTGTGACAGAATGAGCAGAGTCGTACCTGATTGGCTGGCAGATAAGGTGTGAAGGAGTGGAAGAGGTAGTAGTAGTAAGTAGTAGTAGTAGTAGTAAGAAAAGGTTGGCTAGTGCTCCCTGATGAGGATGGGGTCAAGGAAGTCCCTGGAAGAAACCCTGGACAGTGTCCTTGCCAACAAATGCTGAATGCCCCTCCCCCATCACCGAGACTTGAGTCTTCTTTCGAGACTTCTTTGCAGCATATACTTCTTCATCATCTATGAGGGTTAAAGGGAAGGGTTGGTTGAAGGCACAAGTGTGTTAGTGCACGTTGGCTTGACACTTACGACATGCAAAGTGAGATGGATTCTGTGAAGGCCCCAACTCTAAATGAACAGCAGTTGTATTAATAATTTTAGACAGAGGAAATGGCACAAATAGTCATAAAGCCCACTGGGCGTGTTAAGAGCAATCCCCCATTCATTCCTATCACAAATTCACACCAGTTGATATGTGTTGCATGGGTCCAGTTTGGAGCAAATAGTTGCTCCCCACAAGTTTTCAAACCCTGATTATATTAACGACAATGTATAGACGTTCTTAACCTCGGAAGTCATTGCAAAGCCTGAGGGAATGACCCTTCTATTCCATATACATCCTGCACTTGCTGGAGCGGGAAGATTCACAGATGACAGATGTGCTTCCATTTCAGGGCTTGTCAGTGAGTACAGTCTACTCTTAAGTGGGGATGTTTCTGTTAGGAGGTCAATACGATAGTCATAGGAACACCGAGAAGAAATAGTAGTAGCAATGACTTGCTCAAAACAGATTTAAGATCCAAGAATCCAGCTGGCACTGCAGACAGATATGAGAATTCCCCCTGGGGCTCTGCATACCCACCTTGTGGTAAGGCTGACAGCGGAAAGTGTGAAAATAGAGCGTGTCCAACCCCAGGACGATGTTAGTAGTCCAGTCAATGTGACATTTATTTTTGACCAACAAGCATTAACTCAAAACATTAGGAACCTAAGGAATGTCTATCAGATGCAATGAAATTTCTTCACTGCTGTGACCAGAAATCATTAGGATGATTAGAGCACTTGCTTACTTGTCTTGGGGTAGTTTTTGAGTGTAGGCTGACTAAGGCTATGTCAATCTTGCTTTAATCTGAACCATAGTCTACCAGCAGAGCAACCTCCACCCGTTGGTCTTTAATGTTAGGGCACGCTTGACAGACGATTTGGAAGAGGGTAGAGTGCTTGCCAGTAACTTCCAGCCTACGAGTGGGTGTTGCCTTATTGGACAGGAAGCCACACAGTGCCTTAGCTGACCACAATACAAGCAGAAGTGAGAGGAACTGCGTTGTTGTCATTCCTCAGAAGACAGCTGGTGTCAGTCCACCTGCATAGGCTCAGGATGAGGAGAACTTGAGGACGGCTCTAAAGCTGTTGATGATCTGCAAGGAGAAAACCGAGAGCACCTGGCTAGCCTTGCCTTCTCTCTCTAAATTAGCCTGGTATCAATAGTTAGATCAATGGGAGGGTCAAAATTGGATGGTAACTTATGGGTAACTGTCTCATCTTTTATGTTTTCAGAGAGTCCATTTAAAAAGGCATTTCATTGAGCATCCGTATCCGAGAACAATTGGCAGCCAATGTGTGAAAATCAATAGTGTAATCAGAGGCAGACCTCCTTCCTTGGTATGCCTGCAGCATAGCTTGTGCTGCCTCACAGCCATTAATTGATCTGTCAAATAACTTCTTCATCTCTCATCTGAAACTTTGCAGAGAAGCACAAGCAGGTGCATTAGCATCCAACACAGAAATTCCCAATTACTTTGCGCTTCCATCCAAGAGAATGACAATATTGGCAATTCTAGAGTGATCCGATGAAAAAGTGGATCATTGCAATGCAAACACCACAGAGCATTGTGATTAAAAAGAAAAAATAAAGCACTCGCTCACCACCATATTGTTTGGGTGGATGCAGGTGTGGCTCATGACTAGTTGGTTGGTTGGTCAAGAAAGACGGGTAACAGTGATGATGGGTACACTGCTACAGCCTCTAGCTGGCATAACTAACTAGCCAGTTGGTCACCACTACTTAAAAGAGCATGGAAGCGCTACATCACCGTGGCCATATCTTCCCGTTGAGTGCCAAGGGTGGAGCCATGCTTTTCCACAGGTGCTGAAATTTTTCTGGGTCCATTTCTGGCCAGAACGTACTGTCATGCAACTAGAAGATCCACACACTGAACTATAGGGCAGAGGCAGTTGAGAGAAAACAGAGTTTAATACAAATCCTAGAATTCAATACCAAATGACGAGATATAGGCAGAAGTACGGCGATGTAAGGCTGACAGAAACTCAGTCAACAGGCACAAGTCAAGAAGTCAAAAAACATTCAAAGACAGGATACGAAGCAGGCAGGAGCACAAACAACAATCTGCCAGAGACAAAGTGCAAACATGATTGTATAAATATTCAGGTAAGTCAGAAACAAGCAACAGGCTTGGCGGAATGAGCAGACTCATAGCTGCGTGGCTGGTGGGGAAGACTTGAAGGAGTGGCAGACGGTGAGTCTGGAGTAGAGGTGGGAAAAGGCTGGCCAGTGTGGGATGAAGACTAAGCAGGACAGTGGTGAGTAAGAGGAGCAGGAAGGCAATCAGCAGTGTCCCTGATACTAGACATTCAGATCAGATTTCCCTTTGAGAATAAGTAATTTGCGAATTTATGTTGGGGTTTTTTTAAACTTATGCTCTGCTGCAGGTGATACATACTTAGAAATGATGGAATTGCATTGGCTCACATATTCAGCACTGCAGTACTAGTTTAGTAAAAGGACAAAATATGCAAGAGGAAATTTAACAACAATAAACAAACAAAACAAGAACTATCTAAATATTCCTTTTTAGTAGGGATATTTTTGAACCGCATAATGACAAAAAAATTGAGCAAAATAAATAAGAATATAAAACATGTAGAACTAGCTCTTAAGCCAGTATATGGCTATATTCTCATTCATTGTTCTCATTTGTTTCCTCTCTACAGTAAGTCTAATATCAAAAGAAAACTATTGCACTTTTTATACAATCCTAAGTAGACATTTAAATAGTATGTTGTTGTTCTACTTCATATTACCATTATAAATATTGTTTTCAGGAATAATACTTTTACATTTTTTCTGTTTCTTAAAAGAAAATTTTGTATTATGTTGTAATGAAATTCCTTTCTCAAGTGCAATCTGTAAAAACAATCTGTCTTGACGCTAGTGCGACAAATAGGGGAGTCCTGTATTACATGTGTTGAGGTACAGTTTATGATAACCCCCTGCGTTCAACCTGACCCACTGTGCTCCTTAAATTGGTTATTGATCCCGCTTTATTTAAGCATATTGCTGCATTCACTTTTTCCCTGAGCCCAGTCTTTTATGTGGAGGTGGTCAGCCATTGTGCCCTATCTTGTTGCATGAAAAATGCTGATAAGGATGAGCCGTGCCATCCTCTCCACCTTGGCCCACCATAAATTACAATAGTTTCAGAAACCCATCAATTTAGCTTTGTAGAGCAATATTTTCAAAACCATTTATTTTTCCAATTCAATGGATCCTCGTATTTCATTACCTGAAGCAGCGAGACATGCAGCTGTAATCCACGGTACACAGGAACCCAATCGATAGACATGATAAAGAGACTCAGATCGATCAATACCACTTTTCCCCTGCATCAATCAAATCATTGGAGTGGTGTATTTAAGATTTAGGATTTTTTTTCTTCTCTTTAAATATGATGTAATGCCATCCATTAGAGAAGTTCTCCAGTAAATGCTACATTTCTTTACACTCTGATAAAAAAGGGCATAAAATGGCTACCTTTTCAAACTTTAATTACACTACAGCATCCTTTATTATCATCCCACAGCCGTTATCTACAGTGCTGACCTTTAATGGAACTTGGCTCTATTGTGCTTTCTTCCTCTAATGACAGTGTGGATGCATTTTTGCAGTTCAAATATCACTCAGCTGCACTGGAGTCACAACATCAGTCAGAGGAGCGCCCGTGGTTTTATTCTGAAGAGGTTTATTCTCAGGCGAGTTGAATTTAAGATCTGTTTTACTGCTGAAGCTTCTGGTAAGTAGTTTGATAATGCACAAAAAAAGTAATCTGGAATTAATGTTGGATAATTGCTGAGTTGGTGAGGCAGGATTCAAACTTTAACCTCCCTTTAGTGATTTTTAAGAGATGAAAGAACAAATTAAAGCACAAATGTGTAGACTATATATTAGATGTAGGCTCCGTTTTTCACTGAATACAGATGCCGGTGAAGCCACAGTTTCACCTTGCAAATGTGGGCAATTTTGGCTTAGTTTTGAGCAATGATACTCATATATCATTCAGCTGTTCTCTCTGACAAGCAGCCAGCTGTGTCCATGTCAGTTATCTGACAGAGCAGCGGTTCTCTTCAATCAATCATCTGATTACCCATCCCAACACTTTGTAGAGAAAACGACATGGTGGATTAGATTGGAATTGGTGACTCTGGTCAAATTAGCTCAAGCTGAAGGTCCCCCAAGACCTTGGCATCACTCGCCTATTACAAAAACATAATTGGGATATTCTGACACTTCCTGGTGGCCCCCCTTTTTCTATTTGTTGGCACCTCCAACTGCTTGTAATGCAAAAAACCTTGCCTTCTGTCTTTCCCTGTTGTACAACAAAATCAATGATTCATAAACAGTACTTGGTGACCCGTGTCGCAGCAGTCAGTGTCAGGCATCTGAAAAGGTATGCTCGCCTTTGTGTTGGCTGTGATTACACACAGCCAAATGAAAAGTGAAGTCATACACTTCAATGAGAATGTGTGACATGAAACACACACTCAAGGGCCTCAAAGGTGTTCAGTAATTATTTGATCTCGCAGTTCAGAGCTTTTGGTAACATGCAAGCGGTGAGTCACCCAGACACGCAGTGGGTTAACAGCACAGTATGGTTCGTTATACTCAGGAGCCGCCATTCCTTAAAAAGTCCTCCACACCCGGTTTGACAGACCTTATTGACAGACTTCTGAACATATGCAAAATCTTGTCCTCTGCCTCTGAGAGTTGCAGAGGCAGTGCCAAATTCCACTGTATCTGAAAGGGATTAAAAAGATTTGAAAGTGCTCAAGATGACTCCTTCATGTCAGGATCACCATTAGTTGGAGGGGCTGTATTTTTATGCTTTTGTTTTTTAGTATTTCAAGAACTGGTTCAGGGAACTTTCGCCTTGCATTTCCTTCCCATCTACTAGTGGCCAATGGGAAGTAAAGAACCAAGTTTCTAAAACTAAAAACACCTCCTGGTGCTCCTATTCTTCTGGTGTTTTCTATCATTTGCAATTTTTTTTCCTCCCCTAACTTTAAGATATTTTCCAGATTATTTTGTAATGTGGAGTTTTTTTCTTGTCTTTGTGTTATCAGGGTAATGTTTTATCGATTTTTTTTCAATGCTTAACAGCCTGAAATAATAGCCAGAAGGTTGAACATTTCTCTGTTTTCAGACGAAATGAAGGATGTCAGGAATTAAAGAACAATATATAATCTGGCAACTGAAAATGAAAAATGAATGAAGCTCTCTGTCCTGCATCTAGCTCAAATCAAATGATTGTGCACTATGAAAACCTATTTGTTTCCTCTCCCTCTAATGGTCCTACCCATTGCTCTTTCCACCCCTGTGATCACCAACTTCTATTTCACATATGGCTCTCTGCGACAGCACAGGTTGTACGAATAGCATGGGTCAGACACATCTCATCCAGCGTTTCATTATTCATTGTTCTCATTTTCCATGAGAGATTCATTTCTTTCAGGAAGTCATCTAGAAAGCAGTGAATGCCTATTTCCTGCTGGTGTGAGGAGAGGCTGTGGGAAAGGCAAAAGAGGGCATATGGAAATCTCACAAATAGAGCTGACAAAAAAAAAATGCTTGCCTCTACACAAATTGCCTGCATTTTCCATTGATAGGAATCACAGCATGTTTTGTTGACCATGGTTGTTCATTTATACATGCAACGATATATCTGTTCACACTAATACCTGACTTATTTCATTCCCCTTCACATTCAGCCAAAAGAAAAACATCTACTTCTATATTTATAAAAATACCCCAGTAAGTGGATAATAATAAATTGGCTTGGTCAGCACGCTCATTTTCTGATTGCCTCAAGATAGCTATAAAGTCTTGGCTGAGCTGCCACTTATGCATGTTGCTTATATGAATGTATGTATATGCAGCTTGGTTGAAAAGACAGGAATACATCAACATGCAGTAATGCAGCCTATTATACATGAGCCACACTTGTGCTGCTCTGGTTACCAAATTAATTGAAGTAACTTACGGTTAGAACGAGCTACAGACTTCTTCTTCTCTGTTCCATCTGCTTGCTGATCTGTGCTTTTATTCTCCAAGTATTACACTCATCTCTGTCCTTTCATTGCATCTATAAATCGGAGTTGCTTCCATTTGAAAGCATCTTGTCCAGTTGTCCAATGGAAACAGCTGGTAACAGTTTATTGGAAAAGACTGTTCTGACACATAAATCTAATGAATCATCATGTTTAGTTATGCTTTTGTCATATAAAGTTGACATTGTTTGAAGTGTCTTTGTCAGGTTGATGCAAGGCAGACCCTTCACCTTCTTCTATTCAATTACAGTCATGATTTGGACTTTAGATAACTCCATCAATGATTTGGATGCTTATCCTCATTGTATCCAACTATTTGTGTGGTATTTTGTGAACATTATCAATCAATTAATAAATCAATCAACTTTTATTTATAAAGCGCTTAATCACATCTGAAGACATTTCAAAGCGCTTTACAGATAGAAAGCCAACAATGCCCTCCAGAACAAGCATAAGCGACGGTGGCGGGGAAAAACTCCCTCATTGAGGAAGAAACTCTGGGTAGGATCCATCACATTAACAGGACCCATCACATTAACAGGACCCATCACATTAACTCTTAACAGGCAAATAGATGATTAATGAGGTAAACACTGACCTTTTGGTATTCTAATCAGGTGGTTCTTTTGTCTAAGTGGAAATTTCTATAAAATTCGTAGAAAACTATATTCCTGAGGAATCAAGTGTTAATTGTAGACCAATGACACAAATACCTTTTGTTTATGTTATCAGCTCTTTTTCCAACGTGTGGCATCATCTCTTATTGACTTGATTCAGCTTTGGTATCACATTGTTTTCCAATAGAGGATAGTAGCACCTCCTTGTTGCTAGCTGTCATAGCGATGACACATTTTTTTGGAACCTCAAAGGTGTTGATATCCGAAAAAGTAGGTATCAGGTGCTTTTACCTGGAAAGTAGCAAACCAAGAATGGTGAGAACAGTCAAGTCGTGTTTATAAGTTGGCTACAGAATGACTCAACACTCTCTAAACATAAAAATAACAGCTCATTTTTGGAGCTCTACTGTGCACAGTGGAATAAAATGACTAAAATGATTTTTTTTTTCAGTGAATTATTGTGGCCTTCACGATTCGTGTCGCTCCTTCCAAATAATCCACTACCATGAAAGTATTGTTGTGTCAAAGCTAATGTAGTGACGCAGAGGTAACTGATACTCCTTAGGAGCCAGCCTCTGGTCTGGGAATTAGACAACAGCGTGGATCTGATATCAATCAAAGTCACATTGAAAACAATCAGCTGATATGATATATCCCATGCAAACCGCAAAAAAGATCAGAAGAAAAGGTTTTCGACATGCCGCCGCATCTGACTGGGTAAGGAATCTATTATCAAATCTCCCCTTCAAAGGCTGTCACCTGCCAGTTTACACTATTCAGGATATTGATCATTCTGCACCACATTTAGAGAAAAATCCACACAAGGTGACATTACAAAACACCACAGAGGGTAAGACTCCATCTTATCCCTCTCAAAATGAGCTCTTAGATGAGTTAATTTAATCCCTGGACTAAGCAAATTAGAGTTCGGATGTATCGTGTTCTCTGCCAAGTCCTAATGGCCTCTTTGTTTCTGAAAGACCATGTGAGAATGGGAGAGTCCCTGAGCATCGCCTCATAAAATGCATCCACCAAAGACAGGTAAGTTGTTCTCTCATCCATTAGTCACACAGCTCTATCTAATGGAAACACTATTAATAGACAGGAATTACTGGCAGACAGTATCTAACAGTAAACACGCTTGATGCTTGTTTATTTAAAGCGTAATTATATTGTTTCTTTACTAATCAATACATTGAGATAATGTTCTGGTTTATTTTAGGTTAGTTATCATGTTACAAGAAATAGTCAAGTTGTCCTTTAGTACAAATCTCAACCAATGAGGTTCAGTGTTCAACAGTGTCTGCTTTTGATTGGTTGTTTGACTCATAGCTTTATTACACAAAAACAAATAATCTGACTTCCATTAAATTTGTTGGAGGAGAAGAGCTTTGGCAACTTAAGAACCTATTAAATGTTGTTGTGATTTAACATCACAAGACAACTACACACTTTATTTCTCACTTTCAGTCATTCAGCTTCAGTCACCAGTTCACCCTTCCTCCCAGGCTGGAGTGAGAAGCAGTGGGCGAGCGAGTTACAAAGTGATTGAAGACAGGTTGCTACACTAAACACAACAAAGCAGTGATTCAGAGGAAGAAGTTATTTACTGACTGTTTCACATTTGCTGTGTTCTAAAGCAAAAAGAAACATACCAAAACCCCCGCACAACCCTGCAGCAAGGTGTCACAATTTCAGATTTTGTGCAAATCCAGTTGAAGTCCTCATCAAATACATGTACTATGTATACCTGTAGCTCTTTCTGTTTCACAGTTCAGTGTGAGCTGGTCTTTAGCAACAACTAATGCCCGGCTCCCTGGAAATGATATTGAACTTAGATTCATATGCAGAATGAGCAAAATATTCATAACAGTAAGAAAATATAAGCACATGTAGGTTCCCTGTAGCTGCTCTGGTGCTGATGCTTCAGTTGCATACACTGTGCTGTGCTAAAGAAGTAATGAAGTCAAAAATAAAATTGGAATGAAATGTTTTTATCTGTTTTACAGCTACTCCTTTGAATTTATGTCAGGCCAAATCAGTCGTCTGCTTTTAAACACCGCTACGCATGTCATCAAGTTTATGATCTACTCAAATTATCTCAAGCAAAGTCAGCACATTTAAGGGCAAAAAAAAAGAGGCCTATTTAAGGACAATTCTGCTGCAGAGCAGGTATTTTTTACAATATAGTGACAGAATCTACATTATGCTAATTTTATATAAGTAGGGAATAAGACAACAAATTAATGCAGCAGCAAAATATTAATTTTAAATGTGTTTTTTTGTTCCTTGTTAAAACCTGAATTTTGTATACAGTGACTCTTGACCAAAGACAGATTACTTGTAATATGCTACTAGTGGCTAATGTAGTGTTAGGGTAGCGTTAGGCATATACTGTAGCTTCAATCAGAGAATAGTTGTGGACTACTGAGGAGTCACTTCATGACTCTACACAACCAGGCCCTTTTTTTTTCTTTCATTATCACATGAAATGTATGGTCAAGAGGATGAACTGAGAATTAAGAATTCAGAGACTGACTTCAGTGACATTACTTCATGCAATTTAACACATATTCTTTTCAGTGCAATGAAAAGCTTTTATTTCACAAGCAATGGTGTTATGGCCCTTACTAACACCTGTAACATTTTCTTTTTAATTAATGGTGTTGTTTTTTTATTCAACATAAAGAACATCCTCCGTAGTCCTTCACCAAGCTGAGGTCAGAGTGTGTGTGTGGTCAGAGCAGCACATCCCTGAAGCACTGAACAGTATTTTCCTGCTCTACGATGAGGCTACATGAGGAAAACCAAAAAGGCTTCATTTTGTGCTACATAAAAGAGGCCTGTACTCAGATGCATCCAAAAGCTCTTGAGAGCACTCAGAAACAGCCTAAAGTGCTCTAAATCACTGAAACCGCTTCATGACACATTTTGGCTCCCAAAAGCCATCACAAAATTGTCCTTTTATTTTCCTCACAATAAATATGGTAGAGTCAATCTGGAAAGTTGTGAAAGCTCCTGCTGTTTGTTTGAATCAGCCAATATTGCTAAAATAATCTGTTGAGGAAGTACAACAGCATAGCAGCGCGTACATTTTCAAGCAAATCGTAGTACGGTTGTGAAGAAGAAAAAAGAATGTGAATCAGGCACATTTTCAATACCATTTTAGGCTGAGTTATCTTGTCGACTTTTGTCAGACATTTGCAGAACATACGGTACATTACTCATGGCTTCAAAAATGAAGAAGAGGAAGTCAAGGTAATGCACAAAAAAAGCTAATTGGCAACCTTCAATAAACCCCCCCTAAAGAGAAGAAAGACGAAGAAAGAAGCACAGATTTTTTCTTCTGTCATTTTACGAAGTAATGGCAGGACTGTACATCTGGAGAGTTTAATGTAATGGGTATATCAAGCAAGATGTCAGTGAAAAAACTATTGTTCAGAAAATGTTTTGTCCACACCCCAATGTGTGAATTCACTTTATATTGAAAAAAGCAAATTAAATAATAAAAAAAATGCTTGAAACATTTTTACTTTGTCAAAGTAATGTATGCAAAATATTCATACTGTACACTGAAGGGGGAAACCTGCCTGTTACTCCGCGTACTTGATTAGTTGGCAGTATGTTAACTGGTCCGAAACAGGCTTGAGGTTTGACACAGTGTGTTTATGAAGTAAATAAACTGAATGATTCTGATGTGCTTTTGTTGACTGATGATTTAGTATATATTTTTAAAAAAGTATCATGTTATAAGGCGCAAAACATTTTAAGACAAAACCCTCTTTTCATGATCTTGTATGGCTGATAAATAATAAATATAATGTCTGGTATATTTGGAGAAAACAGGGGTTCCATACATGCTTGCATTATTAATACTTTGTATAATGTGGGAGGTTTGTCTCACTGGGTGTCTCGGGATGTTATTCAGAAGTGATGGTAAAATGTAACTCAGAATGGACAAACAGTTTGCTGAGCAGATGAAGGAGGCATGAAGAAAAATAAAAATTTAAAGTGTGACACATGACCCATATGGTAGCTGGAGTCAACCTCAGAGATGGGGAGAGGAGCTTGTTCTGGAGACACTGTCCTTTTGCTGCAGTAGTCATGTTTTGTGATCGGGATGCCTCACCTTCCCTTGGAAGCCTTGTAAGCACATCCAGACAGGAGGTGACCTTGCTGATTGGAAGATTTTGGCCTGGGAATATATTCAGATCCCCAAGGATGAGCTGAAAAGAGGCTGATTTGGTGAAGAAACTATAAAATACCCTGTTTGTAATGGGTGTGGTTTGGACACGAAGACACGTGTAGCAGGTAAATAAATATATAAATAAATAAATAAATTCATTGAGTTCTCTACTATGATGTTCAAATGTGTCTGGGATAAATTAGAAATTGATCTGTGGAACCTATGAATAATGATTGTGGTGCAAAATGCATGGAATATGAAATAATAAGGCAGACAATCTCAACAGATGCCATGAAATCAGCTGATCAACATTTCTCAATAGCAAATCATGGGGTGCAATTAGCTCTTTGATCATATTTCTCTCAGCAGATTCCTTATAGATTCAAACACTGAAAACCACGAAGATACACAGACTCTGAACTGAGGTCAGGTAGGAGAACATGTTCTTGAGATTTCTAAATGAAGTTCAACTTCCAGTCTGCTTGGAAGGAAATACGATTCTGTGCAGGAAAATGTTTAGTTCACTCGTACTCTGAACATATTTGCATTTTAAGAAGTTGGTTCTCATTTTTGATACTGCTTATATTTGGTAAATGTGAAGTGAGATTAAATATTATAGCAATCCAGGGTACATGATGTAAAGCCCTCGCCTGTACCTTTACCCTTAGGCAAGAATTCACAAATAGACATTTCACACCTCATCCCCTCAAAATATTATCATCTGACAACTTTAAGAAGCTTTCCAAGTTTTTCCTTCTTTTTGGAACCAAGCTGACACCTGCCATCTTCATTAAAGAAATAAATCAGCCTCTCATATTCTAAAAATATGCAGAATGAACATAACTGCAGCGTCTCAAGATCTATAATTAATGTGGTCACAACCAGCATGGGGAGAGGCAATCTGATGTTCCTCTCTCCTCCCACTCCCCAGCTCCATCCTCATAACCCAATAGTCCCCGAGAGAACAAAGTAAGCTGTCAAAGCATGAATATAACTGCAGTATCAAAACTTTCAAATCTCTGCTGTTGCTGTTCTGACAGCTGCCTGCATTAATTACCCATCAAAAGTGTCCCTGCTCCATCAAGAGCTACCACCAGCTCAGTATAATTGCTGCTGTCGGTTTGTGCTGCAATGTTTGCACTGTAGATCTTTATGAAAGACAAAACTTAGGTAATAGAGAAAAAAATATAGAATGCTTAGCAAAACTGAATTAATACTATTTAAAAACAAGTATAGACAAAACATGATTTGGAACTATACTAGTAGCATGAACAAAGAAAGGATGATCATTGGTTTCAGATTAAATGATTCCACGTCTATAAGGCTATTGTGGCAACATTCATATATGTAATAATGTTGTATAGATTTGTATAAATTGTTGCATTTTATATATTTGGTTTTAGTTTATTGTAGCATTTCCCACTTTGACAGGTAGAAGGCATCTCTGTCACTTGTCACTGATGATAAATGTGACATTTTAAACCAGGCATACGAGGGAAACTGAGTCAACTTCCCTCACTCTGAGCCTGAAATCCTCTCTGATGGGGTACAGGTGGTGATTCACCTAACTCGATTTGCTCATTAAAACCATCTGATGGCCTGAACACCATTCAATTCCTGGGGCCACGGGGGAAAAAACTGCATATTAAATCAGCTGCTTGGCTTCCTGCGCCCACCACACGACCCTATGAAACCTCTCATCTTAAGAACTGTCACTTTCTATTAATACAGCCGGCAGACAATCTGATCAATTATGTAAATTTTGAATAATTTATTAAATTCAGCATGAATTTCTCATAAGTGTGCCACAATGACAGAGAGGTCCTTTTGTGGCTGCTGTAGTCCCTTTGCCATGATCAAAAGCTAATTTAAGCATTTAGAGGCCCACCTTTGATACCTCCTGTGTGGTGCAGTACAACTGTCATGAGTCATAACACACATTTCACATGGCCCTGCTGGGAAGCAAGTCTTGTCCAGACAGCATGATATTTTAACACACTGAATTTACCTTTATGAATAATAAAAACCAAAACCCCAACCCTCTGCTCAGGTGTGATAGAATGCAATTTGCCCTTATGGTTCAAGTATAGTAAAAAAGAAAGATTCACATATTTGTATATTTAAGTATCCTGACATGATTGCATGGGAAAATGTTACTGAAGTTGCTTAAACATTCCTGATCAAAGAAGAAATAAAATTATAGAAATTAGAATATTTTTATGCAGAGTTATTCAAAACCAATTGAAAAGTAGACGCCCAGAGGTAAGTGTGAAGATCTTAAGGTTCATTTTTGTAGATTTTTTAAAATTCCTGTTATTCCAGGTTTTTTGTGTTGACCTGATAGCTCTCCCTTCTCTCATACATACTTGTAGACCTGGACCTGGTGGCGGTCTACTGGAATCTGTGCCAGACTGGAAATATGAGGCAGATGTCGGTCACTTTAGAAGCACATATTAATGAACTTCTCAACTCATCTTAAGTCACAATGACCCAAGTGTTAAAAATACACTTTTCATCTTTCATTTTTAAAGGGTCAAATCAATAAAATAATAAAATGATCATAAAAAAGTTTACTGTTGTGTTAAAACTATTGTGCTTTGCCCTTTGGACTAAACTTGAATAGATACGGAGGTTTGGCAGAGCGCTCACGCTTTCTAAGAACAAAGGTTTAAAACATGATCCAAAAGTTAATGAGCCAAGAGTTTTCTCTGGTTTATCACTTCAGAAAGATTCTCTACCAACAGAGACGAATGCCTCATGAATGGATCCAAGGCTTCCTGGCAGCACCACATTAGACAGATAGATATGTCATACCCTTATATTGGTCATGGATCACCACTTTCCACATCCAGGCACGGTCTCCCCCTGCAATAGAAAACAGGAATAGGGGAAACACTGTGGATTAGTTTAGGAATGATGACCACACTGAAGATTGGAAAAGATATTGTTTTTCTTAATGGACTATCATCAATGCATTGTATGAAAAAAAAATATTAAAAAAAAATTCTTATGATTTCTCTTAGATATGTTTAGGGTATTTGTGAGGAGTTGGTGACATGATATGGGTTTATAAATCACTACAATTCAACAAAAATGTGTTCATGGTAGTTTTGCTCAGAGCAAGAACAACAATTAGAGCTGGACGAACACTCATGTACAACCAACCCATCCATCCCAAATGACTGTGAGAAAATGCATTTGCTAAGTTTTGTTTGCAATTAATCAAGACCAAAACACTTTTTTTTTACCTTTTTATAAAGTAAAAGACAACATGAATTTACCTCTGGAAGTCTGTTTCTATTGAAACACTAATGAAAACATGGTGAGCGGCTTTCTTGTAAGAAGTCAATCTATCTCAACACATCCAAACAAGATGATTGTTCCTTCATAATAATTATATGTCAATATGCGACATGAATTAATGTATTGATCACAATATGTGATAATAAGCCTTCTTCTTTTCCTTTCGGCTTTTCCCTTCAGGGGTCGCCACAGCGAATCAATTGCCTCCATCTAACCCTGTCCTTTGCATCCTCTTCTCTCACACCAACTACCTTCATGTCCTCTTTCACTACATCCATAAACCTCCTCTTTGGTCTTCCTCTAGGCCTCCTGCCTGTAAGTTCAAAACTCAGCATCCTTCTACTAATATATTCACTATCTCTCCTCTGGACATGTCCAAACCATCTCAGTCTGGCCTCTCTGACTTTATCTCCAAAACCTCTAACATGTGCTGTCCCTCTGATGTACTCGTTCCTGATCCTATCCTTCCTGGTCACTCCCAAAGAGAACCTCAGCATCTTCATCTCTGCTACCTCCAGCTCTGCCTCCTGTCTTTTCCTCAGTGACACTGTCTCTAGACCAAACAACATCGCTGGTCTCACCACAGTTTTGTACACCTTTCCTTTCATTTTAGCTGAAACTCTTCTATCACACATCACACCTGACACTTTTCTCCACCCGTTCCATCCTGCCGCACACGTTTCTTCACCTCTTTTCCCCACTCTCCATTGCTCTGGACTGTTGACCCTAAGTACTTAAAATCCTCCACCTTCTCACACATTCACACACATGTACTCTGTCTTACTGCGGCTAACCTTCATCCCTCTCCTTTCCAGGGCAAACCTCCACCTCTCTAGCTTCTCCTCCTCCTCTTCCCTACTCTCACTGCAGATCACAATGTCGTCTGCAAACATCATAGTCCATGGAGATTCCTGTCTAACCTCGTCTGTCTGCCTGTCCATCACCATAGCGAACAAGAAGGGGCTCAGAGCTGATCCCTGATGCAGTCCCACCTCCACCTTGAACTCCTCTGTCACACCTACAGCACACCTCACCACTGTCTTACTACAAAAGACAGTGTCTCCTCACCACTGTCAGATCTACAAAAACACAATGCAGCTCCGTCTGGCCTTCTCTGTACTTCTCTATCAACATCCTCAAAGCAAATACTGCATCTGTAGTACTCGTTTTTGGCATGAAACCATACTGCTGCTCACAAATGCTCACTTCTGCCCTTAGTCTAGCTTCCACTACTCTTTCCCATAACTTCATTGTATGGCTCATCAGCTTTATTCCTCTGTAGTTGCCACAACTCTGCACATCTCCCTTGTTCTTAAAAATGGGCACCAGCACACTTCTCCTCCACTCCTCAGGCATCTTCTCACTATCTAAGATCCTGTTGAACAACCCATTCAGAAACTCTACTGCCACCTCTCCTAGACACTTCCAAACCTCTACAGGTATATCATCAGGACCGACTGCCTTTCCACTTTTCATCCTCTTCAGTGCTCTCCTCACTTCATCCTGACTAATCTTTGCTACATCCCGGTCCACAACAGTCACCTCTTCTAGTCTTTGTTCTCTCTCATTTTCCACGTTCATCAACTCTTCAAAGTACTCTTTCCATCTTCCCATCACACTGCTGGCACCTGTCAATAGACTTCCATTCCTATCCTTAATCACCCTAACCTGCTGCACGTCCTTCCCATCTCTGTCTCTCTGTCTTGCCAACCTGTATAGATCAGTCTCTCCCTCCTTACTGTACAACCTAGCATACAAGTCATCATAAGCTTCTTGTTTGGCCTTTGCTACCTCTACCTTCACCTTACGCTGTATCTCCCTGTACTCCTGTCTACTCTCCTCAGTCCTCTCAGTGTCCCACTTCTTCTTAGCTAACCTCTTTCTTTGTATACACTCCTGTACCTCCTCATTCCACCACCAAGTCTCCTTATCTACTTTCCTTCCAGATGACACACCAAATACTCTCCTACCTGTCTCCCTGATCACATTAGTTGTAGTTGTCCAGTCATCTGGAAGCACCTCCTGACCACCCAGAGCCCGTCTTAACTCCTTCCTAAAGGTCATGCAATACCCTTCCTTTTTTAGCTTCCACCATTTCGTCCTCTGCTCTGCCTTTGCCCTCTTCATCTTCCTCACCACCAGAGTCATCCTACACACCACCATCCTATGCTGTTTGGCTACACTCTCGCCTACCACTACTTTGCAGTCACTGATCTCCTTCAGGTTACATCGTCTACACAAGATGTAGTCTACCTGTGTGCTCCTACCACCACTCTTATAGGTCACCCTATGTTCCTGCCTCTTCTGGAAGAAAGTATTCACTACAGCCATTTCCATCCTTTTTGCAAAGTCAACTACCATCTGTCCTTCTGCGTTCCTCTCCCGGATACCAAACCTGCCCATCACTTCCTCATCACCTCTGTTACCTGCACCAACATGTCCATTGAAGTCTGCACCAATGACAAGTCTCTCACTTCTAGGTATGCTCTGCATCACTTCATCAAAGTCCAACCAGAATTTCTCCTTCTCCTCCAGCTCACATCCTACCTGTGGGGCATACCCACTAACAACATTGAACATCACACCTTCTATTTCTAGCTTCAGACTCATCACTCTATCCGACACTCTTTTTACCTCCAGGACATTCCTAACAAACTCCTCCTTCAAGATAACTCCTACTCCATTTCTCTTCCCATCTACACCATGATAGAACAACTTGAACCCTGCTCCTAAACTTCTAGCCTTGCTACCTTTCCACCTGGTCTCCTGGACACACAATATGTCTACCTTCCTCCTCTGCATCATGTCGACCAACTCTCTACCTTTTCCTGTCATAGTTCCAACATTCAACATCCCTATTCTCAGTCCTATACTCTTGGCGCTCCTCTTCTCTTTCTTCGTGCGAACGCACTTTCCTCCTCTCCTTCTTCGATCAACAGTAATCCAATTTCCACCGGCGCCCTGTAGGTCAACAGCGCCGATGGCGGTCGTTGTTAACCCGGGCCTCGACCAATCTGGTATGGAAGTCATAGGTTTGATTCGCATCTTTGATTTGGCAAAAGTTTTACGCCAGATGCCCTTCCTGACGCAACCCTCTGTATTTATCCGGGCTTGGGACCGGCACAATAAGACACTGGCTTGTGCCCTCTTGCGGCTACATTAATATGTGATAATAAGTAACTACGTAAATAAACAATGCATTAGTAGAAAATTGAAATAAGGCATCCGACACTGACAATGTTTTGGTAAAGATTTTAGTGGTAATTTTAGTCAAACAAACATATTTTCTGCAGGCATTATCTACAGAAAAGAACTGGCCAAACTGACTTCTATCCACTGTCTTGGTGCAAAATGTTTCCACATAAAGTTTGTGCTCGCACATAAATACTTTTAAACATTTTATATTAAGTCTGCTAAATTTTTGGTGCACCAGTGAAAATGTCACACTTCACAGATTTTTCGACACAATTTTGACCATTTTGGTCAAGACACTATTTTGCCACAAGCACCAAAACTACTCCTGTATTACTTGCTTTATTCTTGGGTTATTCTGCAGAAAGTCCTGCACATCAAAAGCTAACTGGAGAAATACACACTGAAAACAGTTTTTGTAGGCCCATGAAAAACCAAGATTTTAATTAAAACTTTTTTTTTTCTAAAGTCTGCTATTAACTTCTCCCTCAAGACTCTGCTTTCTGGCCTGATGTCCCCCAGAAGCTCTTTCTACAACATGCACATGTCTAGGACGACCTCCCCGGTGGAAATGTGTCCCTAAGTGGTCCACTCAGTGTTATCTGATGCCTTTTATTATAGCTGCTCAGTTTTTTTTTTTTTTTGCTATTTGTTGGCTGTGCACCAGCTCTCTCTGTCATGATGTCAGTGCAATTAATAGAGGGTGAGTCAGTGTCCCCCTGAGCATTCTATTATTCTCATACATGTCCTCCCAGGCTTCATGCTTTTATACTTGGCACGTTACAATGTGTTGACAAATCAACTTATGAGCGCTTAATGGCACACAACAAGATAATGTCACACATTACAATAACGTCATCTAGACTAAAAAAAAAAAAAAAAATTCCACTGAAAAATAGAAGTTCCTGGAAGGGTTTTTGGCAAAATGTATGTGTGTGTGTTTTTGTGTGTGTGTGTGTGTGTGTGTGTGTGTGTGTGTGTGTGTGTGTGTGTGTGTGTGTGTGTGTGTGTGTGTGTGTGTGTGAACAAGCAGAGACTCATAGTGCAAAAACAAACTTGCTCATAATATGAAACAATATGGAGGTAAAACAAATATTCATTCATTTTCTACTGTTTCATTCACCGTAGTGGGTCACGGGGAGCTGGGTTCTAACTCAGTTGACATACAACCACACACACACACACACACACACACACACACTCACTCCTACGGGCAATTTGGGACCGGCCAATTAACCCATGCTTTTGAAGGTGGGAGGAAGCTGGAGAACCCGGAGAGAACCCACGCAGACACGGGGAGAGCATGCAAACTTCGCACAGAGCGGGACTCGAACCCAGACCCGCCGTGTTGTGAGGCGACAGCGCTACACACCGCACCACTGTGCCGCCGTAAAACAAATATATTCAAGCAAAATATTTAAATATTTTGGAACGTTTAAGCCACAAGAAGGTACATTTGTTAGACAGGCCAAACTAAACTTGAGTTTGTTGGAGTGGAAAGGGAATGGAACATAAAACCAGATGAAGTTGTTGACATAAAGTTATTTATTAACACAAATTGGATTAATGAACAAATGATATAAAAAGCGTTATGAAAGTCTAAGGACAGAGAGCCGATGGGTGCCGTTCAGGAAAAGAGCCACAACAAAAATAGAACTCACTTAAGTGTAGCTGGTAGTTATCTAAGATTAAAACATAAAACAAAAAGGATGGTAACTCCTCAAGCTCCTTTCTACTAAATTCCTCAAACCAAGAATACATACAAATGCTGTGTTTAAACAGGAAGTTAAAACTAATGTGAGTTTGTTATCTTTACCATCCATCCAAAAGTAATTGGTGGATGGATGACAACACCAGTCAGCAATGCCAAGATAGTCCGAGTCCCTTCCTCAGGATCCAGCCATGGACCAGATATCACATACTGTAATTTACATAAAACAAACTACAGAAAGCAGGGTTACAGTGACCCCACAATGCCCTGGTAATGACTCTGGGGTGTACCAAGCAAGCCTAGCTCATCTATCTATTCACCCATTTTCTTCAGCTTATCGGTTTTAGTGGTTGCGGGAGAAGGTTCAGTAGGATCTTCAAGACGCCCCTCTCCCTAGCAACACTTTCCAGCCCTTCCTGGGGCATCCAGAGGTTTTTCCAGGCTAGTAGTGATATCAAATTCCTCCACAGATTTTTGTGTCTACCCTGGGGTGTCCCCTCAGTTGGACATGCCCTGAAAACCTCAAGTGGAGTTGCCCTGGAGGCTTCCTCACCAGATGCCCAAATCACTACAATTGACTCCTTTTAACACAACAGACTAGCGGCTCTATTCCTCATCTCTCCCTGTCTGAGCTGTAGCTGTCCCTATCCATATGCTCAGCTTTTTAGAGGTCAAATGCTCCACTAGCTCTTCAGCTAACTGCTAACTTTGTTGGCCTGCTAATAGGCAGGTAATACAAACAAGTACTCAGACAGTCCCAAAGGTCTCACACAGGGACAGAGGGAGGAATAATGCTGGAGGAAATGCATCAAAATGCTGCTGAGTTGTGTGACTCAACAGGCAGTATCTTCATACACATGTCTAGTAGTTATTACATTTTAAGCTTTAAAAGTAACATGTACACATCCCTCTCTTTTTAGACCATTTCATTTTTTCATCACAAAAGCTGACTTTTAATATCCTATACTATCTCAATCATACATTGGCTTATAGCCACATCCAGGATGTCTTACCTGTAAGCTGCAAATGAAGCCAAATAGAAAAAAGTACAAATTCCTCCTCGCAGCAGTGACTTTTATGACATGTATGTAGAGAGCGTTCTTGCTGTACAACAAGGATACTAATGAAGTCAGGCTGCAGTAGAAGGTTCTGAAGAGATCATATTCTGCAGCCAAGTCTTGATATTGTGCACATAGTTCCATTCCAGCGTTTTTCACTGCAGCTTTGAAAAGATTACAGAACAGGCTTAGTCATTGGCAGACGGCACAGAAATACACATTCTGCTTATTTACAGGTACACCAACACAAATAACATAAATCTGGATATGGAATGTTGTTAGCCTGCAAATGCAGCTCCAGGCAATTTGCCACAGCCTTAAAGGAAATATATCCTTATTAAGTACAGTTATATATAAACTGATCATTCTCCTTGAATGATTGATTAGATTCTGGTGGTATTTTTGTTGTGATGTCATTGTGAGACTAATACCATCAGAGGAACAAGACCAGTGGTCATCAACAGTATTCAGTGCACATGAATTTAATGCTGACTGGACTTCTGGACATCAAAAACCATCATTGGTCACAAAATCCAAGCAGCAAAATCCATGACTAAGTGACAATGCTGTATTATTTATGGTTGGTTAGGTCTGACACAAAATCGGGGTAAAGAAAAATAGATAAACTGTGCTTTAGATTAAAATGACTGAATCAACATTAATCTTTGAGAGCATGGTAGGTGTGTGAACATGTTAGTCTATTTTACTTCATTTGGCATTTATCCTTGTTTTCAGCAATCCTTTAAAGGTGCAGGGAGGAACTACTTCACTCAGAGTGCAATTCTGACAGCATGATGGGGCTTTTGAGAAAATAAATGCCATCACTTCCAGATGTAAGATGACATGTGCTCATTTGTTTCAGAGGTGAGAAACACTCAGGACCAGGGTGCTGAATGACCTTGGCAGTTATGTCCTGAGGGGGAAGCAAGTAATAGCTGACCTTTCGATTATATGCTGTACGTCTTTCTCTTTGTTTTTCCAGGCAAGTGTTAATAAGATTCATCCACTGGTGTAACGTCTGTAAAAATGTAATCACTGAAATGGCAGTTCTGCTATTTTGCACCTCACAATGTTACACTAAAATGATCCTTGATTTCGTCTGTATCTACACATATATTTGAATGATTTTGATCCTAATTTTCAGATCATATGGAGGAGATTTGCTCTTTGATTTTTGTGTAATGTGCTAAGAATCAAGCAAACAAACTGACAGTGTTGAAATCACAACTTAATATATATATGGAACACAAAAATAAAAAAAAAATTATGAGAATCTTGAGGATACATAATCTAAAACAATAAATGTGTTGAAATATTCACCCCAAACAATCTGTTAGATGTTGAGGTATTTCCTGGAATAAATAAAAAACGTCACCTGCTAGTGAAGCTACAGGAAAGGTCAGCCATCACCAAAGTCATTCAGATTAATTGTCCATAGCTATCTGTGTCCGATTTAATGACTACTTTGGCTATTTTGTGGGTAATTTTAGACTGACCCCAACTTCAGCTCATCTGTTTGCACTCAGATCATGAGGTAAAATCACCCCAGGCCAAAATATGTCTCGCAGAAACAGTATATGGATAATGAACTTAACTCTGCTTGCGGATAATAAAACTACACCTTCATGGTTTTAGCCTCTAGTCTGTTTATCTGCATCATAAGATCTTGCTAGAAGTTGCTACTGGCTGTCTTCAATTGTATTTTTAAAGCATTTTCTAAACACATTTATGAACATTTCTGTGGGAGGGATATTCACTGGAAGGAATGGATTCAAGGGATTTCAAATTGACCGAGTTATTGCTTGGTGTGATATTTGTGGAAACTGTTTAAGTAAGTAATTAAGTAACTAACTAAATAAATAAATAAACAGATATATAAACGGTGTTAGTGGTGTGTTTGTGGGATGTGTGTGTGTGTGTGTGTGATGTATTCAGCGTGATGTGGCTTTATCCAGAAATCGCTAGTAGCGATGGATCTGGAAGTCCTGTTTTATCTTTTTTTTTCACCTTGATGTCGTGAATTTTCAAAGGCGACCTTGACCCATCATGCCCTCATCTGTCACCCCATGGGTTCAGATTTCTCTTATTTCCTAGTGTCTGGCAGCTCTGGAAAGGATCAAATCAGTCCACTAGAAAAAGTGAACCACATTTTCGAGAAGGAATATCAAGACTTATAAACGATATCTCACTGACATCAACCTGGGTTTTATTCTGGCAGGGTTAATCCTTGTGAAATTACAGTGGGGTACTTTTTCCAAGAAGCATGTTCAAACACATTGTTTTAACAAGGCACTTACACAAACACAACACAAACCTTACTTCATCTCACATCTACACCTTAAATTACCCACTTCGCTAAGGATGTTCCATTACAGCTTTGTCTAGGAAACAGTTTGCACTTTAAAATTAGACAGATGCAGGGATGGATAACAGATCTGCTCAAAAGTGCAGTGACTGCAGGGACATTTGTATAACATTTCGTGTGGCTCTGATTAGTCTGAGGTGCCGCTCAGCGAAAAGTATAGCAAGTGATCTGTAAAATAATGCAGCAGATGAAACCTTGTTCTTTTGCAGTGGTGGAAAAAGTGGATATAGATCGTGAACTAGTGGAGCAGGGATGTGACTGCTGGCAGATAACTGGGATACCAATTGTGGAAATATCAAGGGACGAATTTCTTTCTTGGAATTTGTACTTTTTTCTCAGTAGCACATTAATATTAGTAGTTCCTAATTACTTATTACATAGCTAGAAATAATACTATTGACCACAAACTCCACTCCACTCACAAACAGGTTTCCATAGTTCATTTAAATTTCCTTCCTTTCATTTTTAAATAAATGTCAAACAAGTGGAGGGATCACACACACACGCACGCACGTACGCAAGCACACAGAATCGCACGCACGCGCGCACACACACACACACACACACACACACACACACACCTAAACTATGTAATACAGTAAACATTTAAACATCAAATAAACAATGGAGAAATTGAGGAAGGATCATGTGCAGAGTTGTGGGAACTATAGAAGGATTTAGTTGATAAGTCACACAATAAAGCTGTGGAGGCTTGACTCAGGACAGGTCAGCAACATTTGTGTTTGCAAAATTCAAATTGTAAGGCAGGTTATGAGTAAATATTAAAAAAAATATGGTTGATGGGATACGGTACAACCTTGCAAACATAATCATGTGGTCACAACCAAGTATTACAGTCATTACCGTAACAGTGCTATCACTACCGTAACACTGAATATTTATAAAATAAGAACAAAGATATCAAAATTAAATTATATGATAATTTTTAGTTAAATTTGCATTCAATGTAATAACTAATTAACTCTGGGATCTTTAAGATCACTGTAATTCATTTTACAAAAAAAAATAAATATTGCATTTAAATTTTGATGAGTCTTGGAAAATAAACAGAAATTTGTTTAAAAAATGATGTTAAGTGATTTAATTGTAAAACCCGTCATAATAAATTTCTAGAAATATTGTTTAAAGGGTGAATGAACACACAATATTAAGTTTTTCTCGCAGTGTGTTGCTGTGTTACGGTAGTGACACATTTCAGGAGTGGAAAAATATTTTAAGAACAGGTAAGACATTTATATACTAAATTTGACTGTGTCTTTTCTAGATTTGTACTGTAAAAACATGGCACAATTTATGTATGGACAAGGTTTTTGGAAAAAAGCAACATTTGAAAATGTATCTCCAACTCTGAACTTTGCACGAATTCAGTAGAATAGCCAATATACTGTATGTATATTTGTGTGTGTGTGTGTGTGTGTGTGTGTGTGTGTGTGTGTGTGTGCGAATTATCAGAGTGGAAGAAAGTTATTTCCCAATAGCAATTGTTATTATTGCAGTGCGCCCTCGTTCCTCGAGGTTAATGCGTTCCAGGAACCATACACGATTTCCACGATAGAGCGACAAACTATTTATCTTATTATTTACGGTAATTTAAACATGTATGACCATCCCCCATACTGATATTAAACCACCTTTTATCTGTATGACCTTATCCCACACTTTTATCGACTGTTTAACGCATTTTTGTGTCTCACGTAAGTCCGAGACTCACGGAACGAAGCGCACTTCCAGATGCCGTCAGCCAATAGAATGCGCGTACAGTATCACATGACTGCCTACCAAAAAATCCATGATGAGGCGAAGTCACAAGCGTTGATGCACGAATGCGCGAGGACGCACTGTATTTTATTATTATTACTATTTTTTTTTTTTTTTGTTATTGTTGCTGCTGTTGTTGTTGTTGTCAGATGTATATATACTATATTTGATATTAAAGAATAGTGGCATGAAAGCACAAGGGGTAGTTAGAGTGGCGGCGTGACTCCAAAAGACGAGGGAAAAAACACTTTCTGTAGTCCTGAAACAATTAATTCATATTAAATGTCATAACAGTGAAGAGAGGGAAACTGGAGGTATTACTGTAATTCAGAAGCCATTATGTGATTAGACCACATACGCAGTACATGAAAGTTATGATGGCCTGTCATGTGTTCTTTGAATTTAGAAAAAGAGGCAGAGATTTTTCCACTATTTCAAGTGGGAGGGCCTCACGAACAGGCAGCACTCTGTAATTAGAGTCACGGGTATCAATCACTCTGCAGTGGCAGGCTAATTTTTTCATCATCAATTACCTTGAACATTTTAGACGCCGATCAGATGAGACTTGTTTTAAACCCACTGCTGGGCTGTCATTGATGCTAATGGAATTTTAAATTGTCCCTCACAGTGGAGTTCTACTTAAGTGCAAGTTCCAATTATGGGGATGTAATTTAGCTAATCTCTTCGAAAAGCGACAAGGCTGCAATCAATATCAAAATATGTGGCCAGCTAAGGATCTAGCATTTTCCTTCCATTTGACACCATGTAGCTTCATCAAGGATTGATGCAAACCACAGAAGGTCACCTTAGAAAAAGACTGAATCAAGTATGACTCCTCCACATTTTGGTGCTGGTTATTTAGCCTTACCCTTCAGCAATGGATATGAAATTAGCCTTATATTTAATAACCAATGACCTGGTGAACCATTTAACAAAAAGTTCCACACTCCAATGTGAACATCAATGAGAAGGATGATTCTCAGACCACACTGACATGAAAATAGAAAGGATTTGCTGTAACAAGGAAATTGACAAACCAATGAAACTTTGACCTAGTAACATAATCAAAATCTCCCTTGAAAAAAGTCAAATACAAGGTGCTGTATCTCACAACTAAATTAAGATTGATTTTTTTTTTTATGCTGTCCATTCATCCCCAGAGAAACTGTCCTCCTTTGATGCACCAAACCTTTCTCTGAACTTCAGGTGAATATTTCTACTTGTCCACAAAATAATCTAGGACATACACTGCCCGCCCCCCCCAAAAATCACACACTCTAATATCTCGTGGGACTGCCTGTAGCTTTGATTGCAGTGCGCATTTGCCGCGGCATTGTTTCGACAACCTCATACAACGTCACAGCATTTATTTCTGTCCAGAATTGCATTAATTTTTGGCCGAGTTCTTGTATTGACGATAGGAGTCAAACCACTCTGCAAGGTCTTCTCCAGCACATCTCATAGACTTTGAATGGGGTTAAGCTCAGGACTGTGGGGGCCAATTGATGTGTCAAAATGATTCCTCACACTCCCTGGACCACTCTTTCCGATAAATTTTGACATTGTTGTCCTGGAATATGATCGTGCCATCCGGGAGAAAACATCCATTTATGGGTTAGCCTGGTCATTCAGTACATTCAGATACTCAGCTGACTTAATTTTTTTGCTGAATAATATTGCTGAGCCTAGACCTGACCAACCGAAGCAACCCCTGATCATAACAATGCAATTTGCTTATTGATAACCAAACTGTGACCTTTTTTTTGTCCGGGCAGTGTATTTCAACTCTTGGACCAATTATGTTTACAGAATGTAGTTATTATATGTATTTGTTCTTGTTCTATCCTAAAGCTATACTACCTTTGCTGGCAATGAAACCAAACCTGTTAACTTTAATTCTGAATTTAACTAAATCTGACTTTTGCTCTGTTTTCCTCTGGTATGGAATCTTCTATCGGAACACGCTTCACAGAAAGGTAAACTATCAGTGTGTGGATCCTTCTTTTTAATAACTTTGTATTTTCCATGGCTTTAATCTCTGAACCTCAACAACGTAGTGTTTAGAACAGTGTTTTAAAACTTTTAGCAGTAACATTTCATTGGCTTTCCAGGTGTTATGTTATACTACTAGCTAATATTCCTGATGTCTCAAGATATAACTTACAAGGTATTGAAGAGCTTTGATCTAAAAATAGAAGCCATATCAATTATCATTCCTATTTCTGTTCACCTCATAAACATAGCTCTGGGTTCTTTTGATATGTATTTTGTAGTGACTCCTTATCTTTTATCAAATTCTGACATTGTCATAGATAACCTTCAGACAGAGTAATGGATGACGTATAAATCTTCTCTGCTTCTGTCTATGTTTGAGCTTTTAATGATACTCTAGACTCATTCTGCAGTGCCATACTGCCCTATATCCTGCTTTAACAGTATGAATGGTGCCAAGAGTTGATGAGGCTCAGCAACATGTCCTACTGTAAAGGTTTATGGTCATTCCTCTGGCTGGAAACACTAAATTGGTTATTTCCAGGAGCTAGCAGACAATAGAAATAAAACATATTATTTGCTTCCTGAGGAGAGTCATTTTAGTATTTTAAATATTGGTTTAGCTGTTATTAAGGTCTCATTCAGGTTAAGCCATATGTTATTTTATATACCGCGCTACAAAGCATCTCTATCACCATAAATGAAGCAATAAACATAATACCACCCTCTTCATTTCTTTAAGGAAGGAAGGTGATATGGCTGACCATGGTTTACTGTGAAGTAAAATGTTGCTGTGGTATGTGAGAAACAAATATTTTCAGGATTTCTTGTGTATTTCATAATACAACATCGAAAAAAAAAAAATCCCAGATTTCAGATACAGATTTCATTTGATCACATAATGAAGCCAATGAAGCTGTCTTGGATGGGTAGAGTAGATGAATTTCACTTTCTTCAGAGATCATTCTTGATATTGTGATGTAATGATCATCGTAAGTATCATTGCCTGTTTGGCATTTGACGAAGCATTTTGTGCCACTCAGTTTGGTTTCAAGCTTGGCCCCACAGGTGCCGGATTGGTCCAATGTCAAGGCTTCTGAGAAATTGTTTCCTATGTCCGCCATGGGTATCTTTTGCATCGAACTTCCTTGACAGGCTTAGTTCTTCCAGAACTTATTTCTGAATTGCAAGGCCAAGATACTGTTGGTTGTTACTTGATCATTTGTAGATTATTTCATGCTGCAATACAACCACATCTCGGCTGCGTCGATGTTAAGACAGGTTTCAGCTGTAGAAGTACATGATTCACAACCGTAAATAAGAGTAGACCGGACAAAGGACTTTGGTTGATGTGTCTTTACGTCACAAGAAAGATTCCTGTACACAAAAACAGATTTCATTCAGTCAAAGGCACCTCTAGCTATTCTAATCTTTCTTTGGATTTCTTTCTTGCAGAAGCAATCAGATGTTACTAATGTCCCGAGATAGTTGAATGAGACGACCTGTTCTATGGTGATGTTTTGCTGTAGGCAGCAATATGGGGGGTGTCTCTTATTTAGAAATTAGAAAGACTGGTCTTGCTGCTGACTGAGAGGCCTAGTTGCTTAGTTTTGAAATCCACAGCATCAAAACAGCCGTTGGATCTCTTCTTCATATCTACAACTGTGTCAGCATCGTACCGGAGATTGTTGCTTGTGACACCGTAGATCACTATTCCACTAGTCCTCAATTTCCCGTGAGGCACCTTCTGAATAGAGGTTAAAGAGGTACGGCAACATGACACACCCCTGGTGGACTCCTCTTTTAATGCAAAACCAATTTGTTATTATATCTGGGACACCGAGAGCAGCAGGTTGATCCTAGCAGGTAGATCAAACGATTTGCATGTCCTTGTCATGGATCATGATGTTTGCCAACAACCTGAACATTTTTTGCGTGGAACCTTATTGAATGCATTCTGGTTGTCAATATAGCAGACATACATGTCTATGATGTGATGTGATGTAATGGAAATTTAGAAATGCCAGAGAAGACTTGTATTGAGAATTTTCTCTTCTTCAAAGAATTGCTTGAGTCCCACTAAATCACAGCATTATGGGTATTAATTGACAACACCACAAAAATATATTTTCCACAACTTACTGTATTAGTACCATTTTCCAGCTCTATACTACAACTAGAAATCTGTCTTGAACCTGCATCAGTTTATCCTTCGGATTGGTGTAGCTTTCGGTGGCTTCAGTCGCAGCATCATGGTGTCATCTGATCATACACGCAACATTTCTGATTTTTTAGGATAACTTTTTCGATTAAGGCATTGGAGAGCATTAGTATTCCAATACAAAGCTATGTTATCAGATGATTGCTAATGTTCCATCCACTCAAATTTTAGTTCTATGTCAGTGTTGACTTATACTGACATCAGCAGGCCAATTAGAAAATGTAGATTAGTTATGAACAGCTCAGTTCATTTTTGATTTTCGACGGGTGCCAACGGGCCAAAACCAGTCAGAGCATTGAAATGTGAGGTAGCCCTGGGCAACAGAAAATTACAACAGAAACCATCTGCCCCTGGGGCTCCTGCTTGGATAATCCAACGTTGATAACAGGAATGAGTTTTATTCTAATCTCCTTAATTTTTCTGACTCCATTTGGAGATACACAAACCATATTTTCTCCTTTACAAACATGGGGTTCAATTCACAAATTATGGATATTTTTAAAGCTGTTAATTAAAACACATTGTCTACATGTGAGCATGCACAGAAACACTAGATAATGTGGCGTGCCCACAATAAAGCAGAATTTCATCAGATTCTCAGCGACTTCTAAGCTTTGAAGGAGGCAGATTTACCTGCTTTTGTGTTGTTATGGATGTTAAAGGTCATCACTGAATACTCTCATTATTAAATTCACTTGCTTCAGTGCAAGACATTTGTTATGCGTAGGATGTAGCACCTGCTGCTAGTGGTCGCTCACTAAAAACTACACAAAAGACACTGAAGTGCTTAAGAAGGTTTATTCACATTTTTTGCGGACTTTTTCCTTCCTCACTGTTACATTCCTGTTGAAGAAAACCCAACAGTAACATGCTTTTAAATTCAGTTCTTCCCACTCCCAGAAAGAGCTGCATTTCAAAATCATGTAGGAGTATTTATTTTTATTTTGTTGTTTTTGTAAAATGAGCAAATAAATGCTGGTTAGAGCCAGGAGTAGCCAGCATCAGTTTGAGTTTGAAATTCAGTCCTGCAGTCAGCTGAAAGGATATTGGTCAGCTTCCGACTCAGGTAGACACAGAATAATAAGGAAAACAATGATCAATAGCAATTAATAACAATGACCAATACCAAAAAAAAGAAGAAAAAAAGAAAAAGAAAAAAAAAAATGATTCTCTACCAGATGTGGTCAGCCAAATAATATACACTGCTGCCAAAAACGAGGATGTTCTGGGTTTGAACATTGTTAGTGTCCTTTGAGATAAATTACCTACAGAAGTCAACTGATAAAGCAAGGGTACATTTGTCAGCCTAACTTGGTGGAAATGTATATTCGGAGTACAGTTATAGTTTAATATTGTACATTCAAGACTGGCCTTATAATTTGAGTTTTTGACAAATTTTTGGGTTAAGACCAACCTATGGAAAAAGTTTTTATGAGCTCATCAAAATCATGAACTACCGAAAGAGGATTGTCCTCCATCACACATTAACCCCCCCCCCCCCCCCCCCATGTGGCCCTATAACAACAGTATTAACCTCAGAATGGCACATTGAAAGGGAAGATGGAATTAAAAAAAAGACATTATAAAAAAAATTAAAGTAACAAAAATTATAATTGTAACAGTTCAAACCTGAACCCTCTCCCTTGTGAATACTCAGCAGGAGCTGTGAGCTCTTCTATCAGGCAGGTTGAGCCATAAAGACACCTATATTGTCACAAGGGAAGGGGTAAGGACCCAAATGCATGACACCAAAGGCAAATCTTTCTTCCATGATTTATTCAAAAGTCAAAGAATTCTCCAGACAGGCAAGAAACAGAACAGACTTCCAGGAACCAAACTAGACAAAACGAACCAGCAACTAGCGCTCATCCCACCTGGCTTAAAAAGCCTGATGATGACACCAATGAAGTTCAGGTGTGAATGCCAGTAACTGGTGTGGGGAAGCGCCTGAGGTGTGGAGAGGACCAACAGCTGTGGAGCCGTGGCTCCTCCCACAAGTTTGGCCTCCCTCCCTGTCACACACCAACACAGCCACACTGAACCGTGACACATATAGATGTATTTGACATAACCTTACAAAAAGAAGACAATGTCAAGTTCATTTTAAAGTTTACTAAGGTAGAGGTCAATTTACTATTCAATTATCAATGCTACACACACACGCGCACACACACACACACACACACAGACACACACACACACACACACACACAAAATAGTCAATAGATTACTGTGATATAGTTTTTTATGGCGCACTGTTTAAAGTATACTGATGAAATTTTCTGTGTTAGATGTTTCATCTGCTTTTTCCGTATTTGCTCCCCTTGCTGGTTTCACTGATACACGTGAAAATGTCAATGTCATTTTCACATGCCTGAAGCATGTTGTGAAAAACTGTCATATCAGCTGCTCTTCTGGTGCTAACAGAAGCACACAGAAGAAGAGATCAAAGAAAAACTGTTCATGATAGTCTCTGGCTTCTCTTTGTGCCTAGAAAGCTGAATTTTGAATCACTTGATGCTGCTGTAAAACACACCTGCTTTACAGTTCAAATGCATAACTAAGCCATTTAATAGGACCCTGGGCTATAAATTAAATACCGCTGAAATCCCATTCATATCTATGAGAGGTGCAGCTCATGTTGTAGCTAGGCAGGTGCTGGGATGTCTCACAGATGGGATCCAGAGGGAAATTGTGAAGGTATCACTCAAAATGTGCAAAAGGAGTTATTTCACAATGATCTCCATTGTACTATTAATGGAGACTTGAGCGGACTTCTGATTAAAATGTTAGTGCTACAAAGGCAAACCTCAAAGTGACCTCCCTGAATTTGAATTAATGAGATATTTTGACTGTGGTTTTCTTTCTTCACTGCCTCAAGGGCTATGTGATTATCCTAAGCTGTGGAGTACATCTGTGTCTATTAATTTTCATCTGACACTAAGTAGGCAGGCACATATTCAGCGAACATCCTGGTCACACACAGAGCTTTGAACCCATACAGTTAGTTTGTTAAAGCTGAGGAGCTCATGAACTGTTGGCCTCTTTGACTTTTCTGAACCCCAACTATCAAGAAGTACTGCAGCTTCTAGTTAACATAATTTTAAAAATGTCTTGTCACATTTCAAGAATTTTACGACTCGGCTGTCTTGATTCTTACATTTTTTCATTGTGCTGCATCAAAGTAATATTATGTAGAGAAGCTTCGAGGAAGTCTTTCTTAGGCCCCGTCCACACGATGACGGATTTTTTTGAAAACGCAACTTTTTGAAAACGCATCGAAAACAATTTGCGTCCACACGACAGCATTTTCAAAAAAGTCAAAAACGCATACATGCGTTTTTGAAGATGGCTAAAAGTCTGCCAAACCATGCGGGGGCAGTATTGAGTCAAATTTTATCCAATAGGAATCCTCCGTGTTTTGTTGTCACAAAACGCCTGCAAGAATGCTGCAAATAACAAGGTTCGTACATCCATCATGTTTGTACACACAGGCCCATAAATATGACGTCACAGCGGTTTTCGTCGCAGGCAAGACGTCAGCATTTTTAAAAAGTTGCGGATACACCGTCCACATGACAATGCAGACCCAGCGTTTTTTTAAAAATCCACCTAGGCCAGCGTTTTCAAAAAGTTGCGTTTTCGTTCCGGATATCTGCGTTGTCGTGTGGACGGAAGGCGTAAACGCAACAAAAAAAGTTGCGTTTTCAAAAAGTTCCGGCATCGTGTGGAGGGGGCCTTATATATGACAGAAGTTCGTTAACATGCAGTAGCCCATATAGTGCAGCAGAATACAGAAACAGATCTATGTCAAAATAAAATTGGGCGCCATGATGTGATTCATCAAGAATGCCTCCATGACACTTACAAAAAACACAAATCAACTGAAACAGGCCCACCAGAGGAAATTAATCACAAATGCCATCATAAATTTATTCCCTGGGGGTAGTGACATCATTAACTCTTCCATTTGTCTTCTTGTGGTGGTCCATCTGCATAATAAGGCCTAAGAAAGCATTGAATTCAGTACGTAGTACCAAGTCCTTACGTTTATGAATAATTCTGGTAACAGATTGGAAATTTAATTATTAGAAAGAACAAAATGACTGAATGTTTCCCCAAACTGTGCAACAAACAATAAGATGGTTTCAATGAAAAGAGTTTAACAGGAGAAAAAAGACAATATGGACACATTAAATAATTTAGCAGAAAGGACCTCACACTGCAATGAAGAGAAAAAGGGATGCCTTGTGGATACAAATTAAGGAAACACAATGGAATGAATTTGAAGAGAATTTGATTTAATCCACTGTTAAAGATGAGTCATAGCATTAAATGTGTAATTTGCTGTTAAATGGATACTAGCGTTAAATGGAACATGAGAACTATGTTGCAGTCAGGTATATTAACTTGTGGTAAATGTGCTCGGAAGCCATGTTAGCAAAGTTTTACTGGAAGCCAGTTTGTCCCAAAAGGAAAATGTTTGTAGTAGAATAATAAAGAACAACAAGAGGACGCAAAAGAGGATGCATTGAACTGGTGAGTCACCACCAACTCAATCTGAGGAAACCTTACACCGTGTAAGTTTATTAATGCAAATAATGTAAATGTTTGAAATGTTTGTTATGAATAGATTTAACTAAAACACTTCAACCACAACACCTCAGGTGATTCTGCTGCAAGTAACTGGGTCTGTGAATGCCACATGGAGTTCTGATCCACAATGTGCCAGCGGCATCGACTGCATGTTGAGATGCCACTGGACTGGCTCTCTGGCACTGTTTCTTGCTCATATACTCACACACACACACACACACACACACACACACACACACACGCACGCACGCACGCACGCACGCACGCACGCACACACACACACACACACACAGAGAAAGAGAGAGTGCGAAAATGCTTTTGGAAGTTTTCTGTACAAAACGTCAGTGACTATGACCACATCCAAGGAGTGATTATTTTGTTGCCTAAACATAATCAAACTTCAGCAAAAGAATATCCCATTAACTATTGTGTTACATATAGAAATAGTTAAAAGCACATTAAACTAACAAATAGTGTAATTCATTATATTTGTATGTACAATCTAAACAACAACATGGTCAGACTGTACTATAAATACTGCAAGTCTGAGAACATGGAGCTGCTGATGGAGCACAGACTGATCTTTTCAGAAGGTGAGCAGCTTCATTGCATCTGTACAATGCTGGATCGACACCCGTCTGGTTTCTATAGAGACAGGTACAGCATTAGTCTGGATGAAGTTTGAAGAGGAAAAAAGTTTAGTATGAAGGCTAACTACAAAGTTAAGACTCTCATAATTTGAACAAAACTGGCCATATGACAAACTTTGCAACTTATCCAGAATGTACCTCAACTGTATTCAGCTGGGATAGGCGCCCGGATAAACTTGCGATCCGGATAAGTGGCTGAAGACGATTACCGATGTCTGATTACTGTGTGTCTCACCTTCAAGAAAATGAATGAATGATAAATGAATGCTCATGCCAGGACATTTCAAACCATGGAAGGAGATTAAAAATTTGTGTGTAGAATATCATTCCCCAGAGGAGAGCATCTTGTTCCAAGTTTCCTGACAATCAATACAAGAATTGTCTCAAGTTTAAAATCTAAAAAACTCATGATTCAGATATTCATCGAATATCATTATATCAATATCATCGAATATTCATCGAACAGTTTCTTCCCCCAAGCCATAAGTCACTTGAATGGCAACCGTTAATTATTGTCCCAAATCCTTGCAAACGTTTACACAAGCACTCAGCACTTGCACACTGTGTCCCCCCCCCCCCCCCCACCGCGTTCTGCATCTTGTGTTGTATTAGTTATTTATAGTAGTTAAAGTATTTTAAGTATTTTATTTTAATGTATGAATGTACAGTGAGACACCACCTGCCGGAAACAAATTCCTTGTCTGTTCTCCAACAGACGATGGCAAATAAAAGTGATTCTGATTCTGATTCTGAATCATTTCTTATTTATCACACCCTACCTGTAACAACTACAGGATCTTTCAAGATTTAAAAATATTTTGCTCTGAGACTGACATGGTGACTGGACATGTTCAAACTTCCCCTGTTTTTCCAATCTCATTAGACACTAGTCCTCCAGACCAGCATCCCTCAAGAAACTAGCAAAGATATTTGAAAGGAATATTCTATATACAAAGAAAATTCTTTATGTAATGTTGTGTATCTGTCAGAATTTTCGTCTCCCTTTCCATCATGCATTCTTTGTTTGTTCTTGAGTTTTCCAGTTCAGTCCAAAGTCCAGAGCTACAAGAGGACTTAAGCCCTGGTTCTCCACTTGGTTTTCACTGACTGGACTGTCATACTCTGTGGTTACACATTGGCCCTTCTTCTTGACATGCAGGGATTGTTTTTGATTGTCTGTTCCTGACCCACTCTGCTACCTCCTGTTCTTGCCAGGCCCTCGAAACCTGTCTGTTCTCCATGAGTTGGTTTGTCAGTAACAAGATGTTTTTAGCTGCCTGCTTTGCTCTCCGCCCAGTCGGCTTGATTTATCTGCCCTTTCAATTTGATTCATTTTGCATTTTTTATTCTCCTGTCACAAATGATTTAATGAAATCTTTGTTTAAACTTTTCATCCAGTTTGTTATGTGTGCTAAGTTCTTTATTTTGGATAATATTTTTGAGAAAACAAAATATTAACAGACCCTAACAAAACAAATTGTTGCTGCAATCACAATGTATCATATATCAGTTGATTACAGTAACTTACTGTGCATTTTGGTTAAGTGTCAATTATATTACCTTTTAAACAATAACTTATAAAAAATAAGCTTTAAAGTAGAAGAAGCTTCCTGACATCTACCCTGATACCTCTGTGTGTGTGTGTGTGTGTGTGTGTGTGTGTGTGTGTGTGTGTGTGCGTGCGTGCGTGCGTGTGTGCGTGCGTGTGTGTGTGTGTGTGAGAGAGAGAGAGAGGGAATGAGTATTTATCCTTCCTCTGACGTTGAGCAGCAACTATGAGGAATGGAAGTGGAAATGTGTGTTCATTTATGCTGGTGCATCACTTTTGTTTCTGATTTCCTTGTTACAGCACAAGATTGTTCAACTTGATCTACAACGATAGAAGAAATATTGAGTGGTAGGAAATTTTTGCAAACAGTACAACCCCCCTCCTCATTCAATCCAAAAAATATTTTTGGGACAGTGAAGTCTTACAATCCATTTCATTGATTTCCCTGTGGATGCCAACACAGCTAATTTAATTCAGTTCATTTTATGAAGTGAGAGTCAAAGGGAGAGAGATAAAGAGCTGGAGAGAAACAAAGGGAATGAGAGGAAAAAAATACATAGTGATGAGGTTGGTTGCCATTGGTTTCCTGGTACCTGTGCATTTGACAGCATCTGCTGCTAAATTGATGCAGACTGTCGAACACATTGTTATTAGAAAGAATGTGTCAGGCAGCCTGGTCGAATGTTTGTCTTGTAATGCACCAGGCATTCCTCCTTCAGTTTGGTTTAGATTGTGAATGCTGCAAAAAGATATAAATCATCTTTTTGCACAGAAAACCAGACAGGAGTCCCTGTTACTGATCCATGTGTAATAAATAAATAAATAAATAAATACATAGGAAAGATTAGATCATGAAGCCATTGTGGACCCTGAACACATAAGCAACTTGATCCATTTACTCACTGTCTCACAAATAGACAGAAGAACATGGATCCCTGTGTAATTTTACATGACTGGTGAGCAAAATGAAACCAACCTTCCTTTGCTTTACTCCATAAAATCATTTAGAGCATTTTCTGTATAGTGTGTTTGAAAATATGTAATTCTTTACCATAATTATTTGTCTTAATATGAACTGTCAATATTTGAATAACACACACCATATACATTGCCTATAAAGCAATAAAATTGTGCTAATGTTTTCACAACAGAATGCATTTATGTCTTGTAAATCAAGCTCGTTGCCATTAATATAGAAATAAAATTATCTATGATTTTAGTGATGATCTGACTCTCAATTGGTCAAGACCTTTAGATAGAGACAAATAAAGAAAAGAGAGCAAATACAGTAGGCTAAAATCAGTTTCCTCTGGGGGACAACCAAGCCCAGCCTTGTAAACAGATTGAGAAGCTTGGACATTGTGGGAGCTCACAGTGGAGCCCTGACTATACCCTTCCAACATATGGGGGTCATGGTGCTTCAAGGGTCCCTATCATTGGAGGACTTCTGGGAACATCCAACTATAAAGAGACCCAAAGGTAGGCCCAGAACTGCTAGAGGGATTAAATGTCTCATCTGCCCCGTGAGCACCTCAGGATCCCCCAGGATAAATGTTTCTGAAAGTGTTTTTGGGGACAGAGATGTGTGAAAGACAGCGGTGGCAGCTTGTCTTTCAAAGAAGGTAACTTCATTATCAGGCTACATCATTAAATGTATCAATTTATTTATTTGTATATTCTACCCTCTGTTCCTTTTCAGAAAAAAAAAAAAGGTCTGTTTAAATCTGTTTCTCATGAACTAAAGAAACGCTACTAAACTCAAAGAACAAAATGTTGCAAGTATGTTTCAAGGAAACAAGGAAGCACTCTGAGTGAGTTTTATTTACAATGTTAGAAACTGATAATTGAAATGGTCAAGCCATTTCACCATGCAAATACAAAGACATGGGTTACAGTTTGTCTTTTGATTTCACTTGCAAAATCCAAGATGGGAGCACCCGATGCTCAAGTGATGACATAAACTGTATGTTAAAATAGCTGTCAGGCAAAAAGGGATTCAGCTTTTTAACCAATCTTCCAATCATGAATTGAAAGCTCGGTGTCCACTGCTCCAGAGACACTGACTGTCTGAGGGAAGGTCAACATTCTGGCATTTGTCCAATGAATACCAAATTTTCAAGCAATTAATTGACTGGTTCCATGCAGTCCCATGAAGTGAATGGATGTATGACTTCTTCAAATGAATTGACGCTATAAAAATATATAAGTCAAAATCGACATACGACACGTGATAAGTGGTTGATTCTGAACAAGCTCATCTTCAAGATAAATGTGTGCTACTGCATTTTCAGTCAATGAAAAGTGAAAGTAACAGTACAAATTTATTTACCTTTTAATTTTTTTACGTTTCAGGGGAAGCTTCACTTGCAGAGAAATCATTTTTGCATTACTATGACGCCATACTTGCCCCACCCTGCCTAAATAGAAGAAAAGAAATGAATAGATGCTTTTGCTCTGCAGTAAAAAAATTAGGCCTTAAAGATTGATTATGCCCTTACCATTGTCAGTCAGCCATAAACATGATTAAATGAAACCTTGTCTTTGTACTGCCTATTTAAATAGGAAAGAAGTAACAAAAACTGTAACTGCATTACTTATTCTGCTGTCAAGTGGCCTCAAAAAACCTTTGTCTCTCCCAGGCATCAGTTTAGAGGGGGTCGTGTTGTATTGCAGCTAATTTCACATGCTAATCAAGTTACTGTTCTCTGTACACATTTATAACCTTATGCTCAAGGACCTCTCATGATGTAGTGTTGTGCAGACCAGGATAGTGAGCCAATAAATTGTTCAGAAATATTACATTTTGATGAAGCCTTTGTATAAGTCAGTGAGATTTTCTATTCTTTAAAGCAGGGGTTTCAAAAATATTCATTCCCTACCACCAAAATTTAATGGCATTACAGACTCGTGGCCCCATCTAGCATTATTTGTTTTTGGTATTTTTTCAGTTTCAGTACATCTGTTTTTTGTAAAAATTGTGCTTCAAAACAACTTGTTATCATTTTATTTGATCACACACAATATTTTTTATGAGGCAGATATTGCATAAAAATGATAATGTATTATAATAAGACTTCAACATGATAGTTAACAGATGCTCTTCTGCATTTTAACCTTTAACTAATCAGGATGGGCTACATTGACATAACACAGTATTCAGCCACTTACATGCACATTTATTCTGGTGCACAGATGTGCTGATTAGGAGCTCACCACACACACAAACACCCACATAGTGGAATAGCTATCAGAAGAAGTTTGGGGTTGAATATCTTACCCACACGCAGACTGCAGGGGGGGATCGAACCATCGACTTGATTGATGGACGACCAAGCTCTACATTTAGAGCCTCAGGTACCCTGGTGATGTGATGGTAGCCCTACAGCAAAAGCCGGGGAATCATAAAAAGCATTATAATTCAGCCAGAGAGAACGATGAATGTCTGTACCAACACGGATAGAAATTCCTACGGTATGTACGGTATATTTCACACTGTACAAAGGCTGTGGAATGACACAGACCATCCAAATAGCCAAAATAACACCCCCCCCCCCCAGTTTTCCAGACAATTTTGAAATTAATTTTGGTGAATAGGTAGGTAGGCAACTTTAATAGTCCCTTGAGGTTTCGTAGAGAAATTGTCATTGAATAAAGACAATTTGCAATTGTCAATAATCAGTGTTGAACAGTAGCTGCTATTTAAGGAGATCTGTTTCATAGGTATTAACAATTTAGTACATGGTGCAGACACATTCAGATTACATCAGCATTGTGTCTTGTGTCTTTAATGTCTTCAAATCTTTAGAAGAAGGAAACGTGTGCATACAGATGATGATTTGATTAAGAGTTAAAGGTTTTACTGTTGTCATTTGTTGGAGGGGGGCGGGGGGAGGGGGCACTTGGACCAGAAACAGTCTGATTGCTATACAGAGCTGTGACTAATAGCTCTGACAATGCTGTCATGAAGCAAACACTGAGCCAGAGTGTCTGCAAGTGAACGGAAACCCGCCAAGCCCTGCATGATGAATCGTCTCAGAATGACGATCAGTCTGCCTGCCCACAAACTTTCAGGTGTCAGATAATGTAGAGTCAGTGCTCAGAGATTATTGAATAAATACCATATTTCTGCTTATTCTCTCGTCTCCCTCTTTGGATTTAGGTATTATTTTGCAACCCTTCAGACACAAGCAAGCAGAATGATTCAAACATTCTTATTAACAGAAACACAAAAAAGAACAAAAATGCTGAAAATACTATGAATAAAACCATTGTGTGCAGCTGCAGTGTAAAGAAGCTACTGTCAGCTCATTCCACAAAAGATTTTTTAAATCACCAAGTAAATTACTTTTTTTTTACTGTATTGACAGCTCTCCATTATAAAGACAATGTATGCCATGTACATCTCACAGTTATGGTTAAGGATTGGTCTCATAGTTTGAGCTTAGATAACTAATTCTTAGAGAATCTTTGTCATCCTGTTAACTATTGTTGATCCTTGGCTTAATGTCTTGTTGACTCATTGATCGTGCACCATTGCTTAGTGAAAACATTCCCATAATAATTGAAACAAATATCAATGCAGATTAATTGTTACACAGAGCAGTCTCATACAAACCCTTTTAAAGTTTTAAATTCACTGAAATCTGCTAGCTAAATTAATAATTTGTTTACACCTGATTAAATCAAGTGGAAAGTTTTACTGTTACCATATTCCCATGTTTGTATCACATTTTCTTGTAAGATACTATGAATTCACTGTGCAGAGTACTTTGTGAAAACCACTAGACTTTGAGATGGACAGTATACTCTAGTCCTACAGGTTTATGTCTTCCAGGCATATAGTGACTGATAAGCACAAATTGCCTTTACTTGAATTATTAATTCCTACAAAATTATCTGCTGTGTCATTTAATTTTGCATTTATAGACAACTGATTGTAGGATATCTGATTCAAATTCACAGACTTCATTTACACCCGTTAAAATTAGACCAGACCAGAAACAAACAAGGCAGTCAGAGACTGCAACATCCCGTGACACCCCTGAATTCAACATTTTACCCTGACCTACACATTTTTGTGCCTCTGGCTTCCTGAAAATGTTGTTTTTTGTTTTGTGATTATTATATTTCATTATGTTTCAGAGGTGTGTACGTAAAAAAGTATACAGTGCACCGTCGTTCCTCACAGTTAATGCGTTCCAGGAACCACACGCAATTAATGAATTTCACAATAGAGCGACAAACTATTTATCTTATTATTTATGTTAATTTAAACGTAAACCTTCTATCTGTATTACCTTTTCTCACACTCTTATTGGCTGTTTTAAGCACTTTTCTGTGTCATGGAAGTCTGTGGCTCACTCACAGCGCACAACGTAACGCACTTCCGGATGCTGTCAGCCAATAGAATGCACGTACGGTATCACGTGACTGCCTTCCAAAAATCCGCGATGAGTACAAAAATTGAAATTTGACCTTGACTTATTTTTCTAAAGGTCAAGGTTATCATCTCAGTATCATCCCCTTTGTCGCCCGAGTAATGTGCTTTTTGTTTCATCTTTCTATCTTCAACAGTTGTGAAGATGTTTGGTGGACGGACGGACGGACGGACAGATGGACGGGTGGACGGACGGACAGACGAACAAACAAACACTGACAATTAGAATACATCACCACTTTGTGGGATGCAACTACTGCAAGCAGATACAATTTCCATTATGAAGAGAATGTGTAAAAAGCCAGTCAGTACTGTTGTGAGAAGGCAGATTTGAGATATCTGCTGTTTTATCTATTATGAATGAAGTTAAAATATTAAATGTAGATCAATCACTCAAATTTACTTGACAAAAACTAATCAGTATGGAATATGTTACAGTATGGATGAATAGGATGACATTTGAAGGGTCACTGTTACATCCAATCATATGAGTGTGTAAAGTATTTGAAATACATGACTTACACAATCCACACTATCCATACTATCCTCAATCACTTTCAGGGTCAGTCCAACCAAATGATTGAAAAACAAACCTTTGTCTCCCCTAATGATCTCTAGCATGAAGATATTTTAATTTCATGGATTGGCCAGGTGTCGATTCTAGGAGGATTCCCTAGATAAACCAAAATGGTAACTAAAATGAGTGGAACTTAATCAGAAGCACTGTGGCATTGAAAAATAAAAATCGAAAAGACATTTTTTAATTTTTGGGAGCCGCCTCTCAGTGAGGGTAAAAAAAAATTAATGAAAATCAGCATCAAGCATCTCAGACCACACACTGATAATGTACTTAGGAAATAAAATATATATATATATATATATATATATATATATATATATAATGAAGTAAAATTTATTGTTGCAGGCAAGGCATGGATAAATCCTTATCCCTACGAATAAAATATTTCAAAGGAATATTGTGGTGTTTGTCCAAAGTTAAACTAAGAACAAAGTTTCCAGCACATTACAGAACAATTGCTTTTGGTCATTTGGTAGCTCCCTTAACTCCCTTAAACCAAAACACCATTGCTGACTGAGCCAGAAGCAAACATATTTCACAAAAATTAAATATCAAATAGGAAATAGCCTTGTGAAGTGTTTCCAAGTTGTATTATTGTTGGAACTACTGCAAAGACAACCAGATTTTGTATTATGACATGGTATTGAATTCAAACAACACAGGACAAATTATTCTTTGAATTAGTCTGCAATATAGACAACAAAGCAGATGGAAAGAGTGCCATGGTGCAGCCTGTATCACAATTCAGCTTTCATTTTCCTGGGAAATGCATTTGATAAAAAGTTTCAATGCTATAACAAATATAATGTAACGACAAAAGATTACAACATGGGAATCCTGAATAAATATTTTATATTGTGATTTTATCAGCTTACAGTGAAGCATTTTAATTGCAGATTTGATGACTTCGGTTGCTCAGTATAGCTAAGACTTTTGATGTGAAAGATAATAAATGAATGAAGTTTAAAAACAATCTGTAGTATATGTAAATCAGTAGAAAAGTTTCCTTTTGCAGCCTGATACACAATTATATCTATAAGATTGGAAGCTTGAAAATACTTGTGATATTTGGCTTCCAACACCTCTTCAGCATTAATCTTGGAGTGTTATTAAAATTCAACTCAAACTAACAAAACATTGAGCATTTTGAAAAAAGAAAATGTTCCATTTGAGTTATGAAGCAAACCATAGAAATTAAATTGAAGCTAACAAGATAGCTTTAAGTAATTTCAATGTAGTTCAAAGTTCTACTGTAGTTCATGGCAGTTTATAAAATGGAGTTTCTGAGGTCAGGGGGATCATAAATCTAGGTCAGGCTTCGAAAAAACGTCTTTCATCAGAAGCTGTTAGATTCACCTGTGGTGCTGATTAAGTAGGTGTATTACCATCTTACTTGGAGGTCCCAGGATGGTTTTTAACTGCTCCAAAGGTGAAGAGTCTCCAACTGTTGGCTTTGGTCGTTTGGAGTGGGAATTTAACTTGACTATGTCTTTAGAGTTTTTCTTTTTTTATATAGAATTGTATGGAGGAATTTGAAGTTGAGAGCGTTATGTAAAACAAACTATGTATGTTATGTATAATGGTTAAGCCCCACAGATTGGATGTGAACTGGAGGAGAAGGAGAAATTGTGGTTGGAGGTAGAAGTTAGTCAGTGCATTCCAGAAACAGAGACTTGTGGTTGGTGCGGATTTTAATGCACATTTTGAGAAAGTGATCCAGGAAAGGAACTCGGAAAGGGAAGATGCTGGTAGACTTTGCAAAAAGGACAGACATTGCTATAGGGAACATCTTTTTCCCAAAGATGCAGGAACATTTGATGACCTGCAAGAGCAGCACTAAAAGCATACAAGTGGATTACACTTAGTGCAGATGTCATCTGAAAGAGGTCACTGACTATAAGATAGTGATAAGGGAGAGTGTAGCTAGACAGCATTGGATGGTGGTGTGTAAGGTGAAACTGGTGGGTCAGGAAGAAGATTGAGAAGACAAAGGCAGAGGAAATACCCATGTGATGGAAGATGAGAAAGAAGAGTGTCATGCAATGATTAGACAAAATGTGAGACAGGCTATATGTGGACAATAGGGGACCCCAGAAGATTGAACCATTACAGCCAAGATGATCAGAGAAATACAGAGGAGACTACTCAGTATGTCTTCTGGCAGTAAAAGGGGAGAAAAAGACATGGTGGTAGAACCCTAAAGTACAGGAAACTATACAAGGAAAGATGCTTGTGAAGAAGCGGTAGGACACTGACAGGACCCAGGAGAGGAGACAAGAATACTTTGAGATGCAACATAGAGCCAAAGTGCCCAAACAGGACCAAACAAGAAGCATATGATGACATGCATGCTAATTTGTACACTTTGGAAGGTAAGAAAGACCTATACAGTTTGACCAGACAGACGCATCGAGATGGGAAGGACGTGCTAAATGTTAGGGTGACTAAGGATAGAGATGGAAATGTTTTAAATGATGCCAGTATTGTACTCAGTAGATGGAAGGAATACTTTGAGGAGCTGATGAATGTGTTAAATGAGAGACAGAGTAGAAGTGTGCAAGTGTTGTGGACCAGGAAGTAGCAGTGATTAGCATTGGTGAAGTTAAAATGCCACTAAAGAAGATGAAGAATGGGAAGGTAGTCGGTCCAGAAGACATTTCTGTGGAGGTATGGAAGGCTTTAGGAGAAGTGGTTGTGGAGTCTTTGACGAGGTTGTTCAACAGAATTCTGGCACGAGAAAAGATGCCCAAGGATTGGAGGCAGAGTGTGCTTGTGCCAATTTTCAAGAACAAGGGTGATGTGGAAATTATTGAGGGATAAAGCTGATGAGTCACACAATGAAGTTGCGGAAACGAGTAGTACAGGCTAGACACAGGACAGAAGTACGCTGCGACAGGAGTTCAAGGTGGAGGTGGGAATTGTATCAGGGATCAGCTCTGAGCCCCTTCCTGTTTGCAGTGCCGATGAATAGACTGATAGAGGAAATTAGACTGGAATCCCCATGGACCATGATGTTCACAAATGACGTGGTCTGCAGTTAAAGCAGGTGGAGAGCAGGTGGAGGATCATTTAGAAAGGTGGCATCATGCATTGGAGAGGAGAGGACGGAAGCTGAACAGGAGGTGGGTGAAATGAAGTTGACTAGGTTCTCTCTAGGAGTGACCAGGTTGTATCGAATCAGAAAGGAGTTCATCAGAGGAATAGCCAAGGTGAGATATTTTGGAAATGAAGTTACAGACGGCAGACGTCAATGGTTTGGACATGTCTACAGTAGAGATCGTGAGTAGTGTGGTCAAAGAGTGTTGAGGATGGAGGATGGATGACAGGCTGTGGCGAACCCTAACAAGGCAAGCCAAAAGGAGTTTTGTTTTTTTTCCATCACCACATCAAAGAAACTTCAGGTAGTTTTGCATTTGATATATTTGTGTGCAGATTCACAAATGAGATTGAACTTTGTAGAGCTCAGTACAATCTTACAAAAATTCAAAATCTGTTGTTTTTCTTTTGTATTTTTGTATCTATAAAGTATTTGTTTGACTTCGAACAGGAAAGCTTTTTCTTCCACGTAGTTTCTTATTTTTTTATTCAATTTATATTTTGTTATAATCCCCGAGGGGGAAATTAAGAATGTACACTCTAGTATGTTAGTCAGTCACACGCATGCATGTTAGTGTGTACAGATCTCTGTAATACACACAACCACACATAAGAGGACCTGTAAGCATGCAATGTGAGGTAGAGTGGCGGGCAGCGCCCAAATGAAGGCGCCTTGCTAAAGGGCGCCTCAACAGTGCTCCGGAGGTGAGCTGACACCTCCCACTGTCAGCTCACACTCCGGGTGTTTTTGGGCATGAGCGAAAGCAATTATTCAATTTATAGTAAAGCAATCATACAATACAAAGAGCATTAAATTTTAGAAAGATGTCACTTAATTGTAGGTCACATTTACATACAATTTCCCTTATTGACTTGTAAACTGAGCAATGGCTCAGAGAGTTGAGCATCTACTGACAGGAACAGCACGCTTGAGTGCCAGCGAGGAAGACTCAGGTGAGTAAAGACCTTTTGTAAAGTGTCTGTCACACACACTGATACCTCTTTGTCAGAGCACCACAGACAAGCACGCCATGACAAGAAGTGTATTTGGTACAGAAATGTCATGCAAATTGAGTCTTCACTGAATTTGGAATAAGCAGTCACAGTTGCTCAGGTAGAGTTTAACAAGCATGAAATACTCTACAGGTGTCTTTTATTGAAGAAAGACAGTCAGAAGGAAATGACTGAAGTTGTCTTTGGTAATTGCAATTCATGTTAAATGCACATCTAGATCCTCATGCCCCCAGTCGGCTGGGATAGGCTCTAGCACAGTGGTTCTTAACCTTGTTGGAGGTACCGAACCCTGCCGGTTTCATATGCTCACTCACCAAACCCTTTAGTAAAAAAAATTAATATTATTTTTTTTAATTTTAAGATATAAGTACAGTATATGTTTTACTGATTTATTTAATGAATTGTGCATTAATGTCACCTTTTTTAAAGAAAAAAACCAAGTAGTGCATGAACTCACATGACATTACCTACCTGCAAATCAGTGTGACTTCTGATGTTGTTATTGAGAGACCAGTTCAGATATGCGTGGCTTCTCCTTGGCAAGTGCTACTCTTATGTCTATTCTCAGCAAAGTCTGTTTCTGTTGTTTTCCATGCAGCTTAAGGAAGTGTTCCTTTATTTTTGCCAGTGCGAGACTAGAGTTGCTCAACTTGACATTGCAAATTATGCAGAACGCTGACTCCCATCACGTTCCGTTATACAGTACATGTAAATTCACGTTAATAATAATAATAATAATAATAATAATAATAATAATAATAATAATAATGGATTACATTTATATAGCGTTTTTCTGGACATTCAAAGACGCTTTACATTGGATCCAATATTCATTCATTCCTCATTCATATTTGGTGTTGTAAGCTACCTATGTAGCCACAGCTGCCCTGGGGCAGACTCACAGAGGCGTGGCTGCCAATCTGCGCCTACGGCTCCTCCGACCACCAGCGGAACAAACACAAACATTCACACACCAGCGAGTGCCCCCTGGAGGCAAGGAGAGGAAAGTGTCTTGACCAAAGACACAACGACAAATGACTCGGCGGGAGCGGGAATCAAAACGCCGATCTTGAATCATTGGACGACCCGCAATACCACCACTTTCTTTTTTCGCTCAACATAGATACCATGAATTAAAATATTAAGAAAGCAATCAGATGGCGTACCATCATGACAGGCATAAATCAACTACTGAGTGCGCAAAATCCCATGTAGCACAGGTAGGCTAATCGATGTAGCGTCACGTGATCACCTGCAGCCAGTGATGGCTAAGGGGGTCGTGTCATCAAGAATTGACAAGATGTGTCAAACGTACACAGTGATTCGTGTATGTTAGGCAAAAACTTTTGTCTTGACCTTAAGAAACACTGCTCTAGCACCCCACGACAGTGGAAGAAGCGGGTTTAGAGGATGAATGAAGGAATGAATACACATCAAGAAGTTACAACTTTTAACATAAAAATCAATTAATTACATGATTTAAATCATCAAAATATTAAAAGACAACTTTACAGAAAAACTGTACTTAAAGTTTAGAAAAAGATAAAAATAATATATTTTGAAAAAAAAATAAAGACAAAAGAAAGGTAAATGATCAAAGTTCCTAAATAAAAAAAAGTGACACATTAATACTTTGTTGTTCTACATAGAAAGTTTCATAATAAGGCTGTATTCACACTGGTCACCAAAATCCGATTTTTGGCCCATCCAAATTGATATTGAATGTCTCTTTTGTCGTCTGAACAGTCACATACCACATAAAATCCAATTGTTACAGGACTGATTGAAACCACATTCAGGAGGTAGTTTCATATCGCATTTGGACAAATGCGTCTCAGTCTGAACAGCTCCAAACGCACCGATCGGATTTGACTGTCGGTGTGATATTGCTCTATGCTCTACAAGAACCAATGCGCTTCACGGAGCGTGGTTGTTGCCGTGGAAACCTGTCAGATCGGCCAATAATGTGGTCCAACCTGAACAGAGCAAGATCGCATTTGGACACTTGCTAAAATTAGTGTGGATGGTCAGCCCTAAAAATCGGATATGGAAGGAAATCTGATTGGTGTCCAATTTTTCTGCAGTCTGGAAAAAGTTAAACTTTCCTGAAGTTTAATTTTTATTGTGGGTGATAGAAGGAATATTAAAGACCACTGTTTTGTCTACATATAGTAGTAAAAACTTGAAGTAAACTCCCGGAGCTTCTTGACTTAAACCCAGCCCATCACAGATAAAATGTTCCCATATTCTATAAGTTACCTAGATGTGGATGTCATATTGGGAACAATTTGGACTTTCTACCCCCACAAGCAGCATGTGACTACTTTCCATTAATTTAATCATGCACTTCAACTATGGCACTTATCAGTGGGTTAAGCCCCATTATAAATACAGTTTTCGCTACTAAAGCACACAGTAATTCCCACTGGTGTTGATTAATTTGATTGGCTTTCCCCTCCAGTGGTACGGCTGAGGCTATTTTTTTTTTCCATTGCATGGAGCATATGGGAGCTGCTGATGAAGTACAGTTTCACCTCTGTGCTGCCATTGTCAAAGATGTTTTGATTAAGCTTGTGATGAAGCTGTGATATTTCTCACATCTTTGCTAAAGGGTAACACTCAGAATGTTTGCAGAAAAAAAGTAGTTATTCCATTTAAAATGACTTTAAATCCCTTTCAGGCCACTAAGACCAATTTTTTTTGTTATACCCGAAGATTACTTTCATTAAACACTACTTTGTCAAAAACCATTGTCAAGACCTGACTAAACAAGATAAAAATAATTTTCCTGCCAAATCCGAATCCGAATCTTCATTAGATTTTTTTTCAATACAATGTTCACACCAGGCAAAAAGATTTGAGACTGACAATTGCCTCCATTTTCAGTGAATGTCTCCTTGTTAAGACAGGGGTAATTATAAAATATGATTCATGTCCATATTTGGTTTAATAGTAGTCGTGTGTGATTGTCACTTTAAATTGAAGAGAAAAGTAGCTGAATTTACAGTTTTTATTATTTAGACGAACACAGGTGAATCTATCCATCCATTTTCAATAATAACTGCTTATCTTTTTTGCAGGGCAGCACTGGGTTTGCAGTTTGTGCTAACTGGACAGGTCTCCAGTTCATTACAGGGCCAAAGTGCAGTGAGACAAACAACCATTCACGCTTCTATGGGTGGTTGAGTGTCACCATTACACCTAAATTGCACGATATCGATTGTGGGATACAACCAAAGCACCCCAGGAGAGCCAAGACACTGGAGAACATACAAACTCCACACAGAGAAGACTGAGGTCTGAATATGAACCTAGAATCACAACAATCCCGACAAAACAAAAAAAATTGACATGGGTCATTACAGCTATTGTGGTACATTCAATTTTCAATATGTTAAGTGTATCAACATTTCTAACAACATTAGTAACTTGGATACCCAGTTTTTAGAAAGATACTATTGCACGTTATGAAAAAAATTGTATTTAATTCTTTATAGTCTCTTTTAAATGATAAGTAGGTTATTGAAAGGAAATGCTTTAAACTGGAAATGCATTCTATCTCATTTGCAAGCTTGGCGGTGTATTTGCTTAACGTACAAAAATGATCTAATTAAAAATGCAAAGGGCTGGTTCACGTTACATGACGAGAAACAGACACCTGCATCTATGCATGTCCCATTAATCTTGTTATAGTCC